>JAHZSR010000014.1:600000-758374 GCA_025782845.1 Boletus coccyginus
TTTGTTTCCAACCACAACCATCATGAGAACCATCTCTCCTACTCAAAAACAAACCATCCTCTCTATGCTTGATGCTGGCCAATTTGCTCACTCTATTGCATTCACTACTGGTCTTGATGTGTCTACCATATCCAGATTACGCTCCAAAGAGTGTTCTGAGCTCCAAAAAGCTACTGGAGGTTGTCCATCCAAGCTTTCCTCTGCCAATATCCAGCATGCCATTCATCTCATCTTCTTTGGAAAGGCAGAGAATGCTGTTCAGGTGATCAAGACACTCACCAATATAGTCAACCAGCCTTTCTCTACCTCCACAGTATGTAGACAGTTGAGGAAGACAGGTATGAAAGCTGTGGTCAAGTCCAAACAGCCTCTTCTTTCAGCCAAGCATTGTAAGGCTCATCGAGACTTTGCTTATGCTCATAAAGATTGGACTCTGGAGGACTGGAAGAAGGTAGTATGGTCTGATAAGACCAAAATCAATCGCCTAGGGTCAGATGGGTGCAAGTGGGTGTGGAAAAAGGCAGGGGAAGGGCTAAGTGATAGGCTGGTGGAAGGTACAGTGAAGTTTGGAGGAGGTTCTTTGATGATGTGGGGTTGTATGACTTGGCAGAAAGTTGGCTATGCTACCAAGATTGATGGTAGGATGGATGGGGATCTTTACCTTTAGATTTTGAAGGATGAACTGCTCAATTCTTTGCAGTTTTATGGTCTTGATCCTCCTGATATCATCTTTCAGCAGGACAATGACCCCAAACATACTTGCAAGAAGGTGAAGGATTGGCTTCAGGAGCAGGATTTTCATACTATGGTATGGCCTGCACAGTCTCCTGACCTCAACCCCATTGAGTTGGGGTTATCTCAAAAGAAGACTAGCAGATTATGATTCCTCTCCTAAGGGAATTCATGAATTGTGGGAGAGAGTTCAGGTTGATTGGGAGGGGATAGCAGTTGAAGAGTGTCAGAAGTTGATAGAGAGCATGCCTAGAAGGATTGAAGCAGTTATCAAGGCAAAGGGAGGCTATACCAAGTACTAATATATCCTGGAAAGCAAAAGGTGCAAAACTATTGCAATGGTATTGGTGTTTTGAAATGGATGTATCTTTGCAGTATGTAAGCGAAATCACATGACCCTGGGGACAAAGTTGTAGCTAAGGGTTTGTACTTTATTTGTTCCCACCAAAGCAAAGTGAAATTCCCACAAGTGATTGCGGGGCGCTTCGCGCCCCGGTTTGGAGTTAGGCATTGCAACAGTTTTGCACCTCACTGTATATCTATGTGACTGGCCTTACTGTGCAGCATGTTGGGGAGCATTTTCAGCACTCTGCTAATATGATCTCTTGGTATGTACTAGCCTCAGATCTTGATTTATATGATTAATCATTTTGCAAGTATTTTGAAAAAATACTGAATGTCCTCTCAAGTCCTCCATTCTATATAATATATGTGCAGTTTTCTGCAGACAATACCATTTCATCAAAGATATGACACAATTCAAAGTGTTATCCATACTTCCAACATGCAATCAGAGCAATCAATAGCAGCCATATTTCCATAACACCCCCTGCCTATTCCCATTTAGTGTATTGCAATCATAAAGGATACTTATCTCAGAATGTCCTATTCACTTGCAACTTCAATCTACAATTTACATACATGCTCACAGGCTAGGAGGGCTCAGCATCAGATGCTGTCACTACTGATCTTCAGATTCCTGTGGGCAAGTACCTGCTTGCCAATATAGGCTTTCTGCTAGCAGGGCATCTACTTGTTCCATACTAGGATGTATGATACCATCTAGTGGAGTGGGGGTGGGCTTCAATATGGTATCATTAACTATGCTTTGAACTTATTGTTTGAATGATATGTTTTGTCTTATAGCCCTCGGAACAAAGAAGAATTGTTTAATCTTCATCATGTATCTGCACAGAATGTCATAGAACAGATTTTCAGAGTCCTTAAATGCCACTTTTGCATACTTCTACTTCCAGCTGAGTTTTCTCTTGAAATACAAGCAAGAATTCCAGCAGCATTGTGTGCTGACCTGCATGAAACCTGTTTCATGCATGCATGTAGCAAATCAGTCATCTGAGACATGGAATTTCCACAGCTCCACATAAACCATACCCCTTGATACCATAGGGAAAGATAGCCCTATCATGACCTACATACCCCTATTTTTCCAGATTTTTCCACCCACTGGTTATTGAGATATTCATTAATCTCTCTAGTCATATCCTTATATATATGTATGTACTTACACATTTGTACATAGCTCACTATTCTTTTCATTTCTCTTTATTTATCTGATTACTTAGCTAAGTGCCAGTGAGACAAAGTGATCATGTGACCCCTAGCTACCATGTGACCTCATCTCCATTTGTCTGTACAGCCCTGCATAGCATAGCTAGCCTCTTTGGCAGAGCAATTCAAATTTGGAATTCTCTGCTCAAAGTGCTTTCCCTTAATGTGCCTGGGTTCATCAACTTGTGCCTGGCATTAGTAAGCGATTGTGCCTTAATTTATAAGCCACCAGTCCTCTGATTGGCTGGCACAGCCTCCTGTATTTATATATATAAAGGGGGGTATTTTGACCTGCAAAGAGAATCTCATCTGATAAGAGATCCCCTGGGAAATCTAATAAGATCTAATAAGGCAGGGTACCCCAGAGTGAAGTAAATAGGACTTTATATCTACTACTAGGCTATTAGGACTGTACCTAAAATAAAGAACAAGTACCTAAGACTATCCTTTTGGGAGAAACTCCTTTTTGGGCAACAAAAGACACCTGGTCTCTATTAGTAAGCAACCTAAGCATCCTGTAGTACCCAATAAGGGCTACACTTCGCCTCTCTAAGCCAAACTTGCCAACTCCTTAGCTAAGACAATAAGATTGAGTTATAATAACCCTTCTGAATCTACTAAGTGTACTACCAACTTAACTACCAAGCAGTAACTGAGCATCTCAACATCTTAACATCTTGTCATCTCATCATCTTGCCATCTAGACATTACATTCCTAGGGCAAACCATTTACCTTCTGATTAGCAATCTAAGCAAACCTTTGCTAGGGCCCATTAGGATGACCTACCTATAGAACTCCTACTACATTCTGCCTAAACTTACTACCTTAAGGAATTAGCCTAAGTCTACACTTCCAGACCTTATTTGCAGCCCCTTAGTATACAAGAAGACCGAGTTTGCTATAACTGGCTGAGTGACTAAGCAACCTGATATGACCCCTTGCTTACATAATCACCACTTCTGGATGCAACATTCCCAGGAGTTTCCTATATACATATCATTAGCATTAGGTGAAATTTTAGGTCAAGTTCTTAAATTGTCCATCTTTTATACCACCTGAGTACAAGTTTCCATGGTTACTAGGCAACCTATTGCCATTTATCTGAGCCCATTAGGTGTGTAATTCACCTAGGATCACCTTTGCTAATCAGACTTTAGGCTGAAATTATTTTGAACAACCAATCTGTAAACTTATGTGGAGGATTGGCGAACAAACCACAGCTCCTGGTACACTATTTTCCCCTTTCTTACTTGGGACTATATTCTTAGCATTAGTCTTGCCAAGGGTAGACCTCTTATACTTCTCTTGAGCAAAGTGTTCTAGTCCATGGAGACAAAACATGTTGTCTGGGAACCACTGATTTTTTGGTTGGTTCTTCATCATTTTGTCTAGAAGAAAGACAGTATGATCCACAACTTCATCCACACACATGAACCTCCACAAGACAACAACAGCAAACCCTCCAATGTTGATGAGATGGATTGTGGTTAACATACAAGCAACAACAAGGCAATGGATGATGTAGTAGATGTTCAAGACATGGACAATTTGGATGATAGGGCTAGGTGAATGTATAATGACATAGCTGAAGCAATGTGGACAGATTATCAAAGATTGTTGAGGCAACAAGATGTTAGGCATGATGTGCATTTATTAGACAGTGATGCTGATATATAGAAGTTGGGGAAGTATGTTGATTATATGGTTACGGGGATGCGTAGAACAACATAACATGTATATGTACAACAAAAGACTCAAGAAGTACTCACTTCAGACAAAGAATAATGTTTATCATACAATCTATTTGCATATATCTTATAGTCTTTTTTTTTGAGAGAAATAAACATGGAGGCAACATTCTTATTTGCTGTGAAGAACTCCTCCAGTGTGAAAATCTTGTCCATGTCAGTTGAATAACTGGAAATCAAATACAGTGCTTTTGTGGCATCATTCACAACAGTGAGCCAGTCTCGGAATTCATTTATAAGGATATTGCACAGAGAGTGAATGGTATTGTTCATGATATTGATTGTAATAAGGGAAATTCACTCCTCCTCCTCTTGAACCATAGTATGCGACACAGAAGCAGAAGTTCAACTGTACTTGTAACTGCTAGCACCTTGAGTATTAGGATGGATGAATGAGGACTTGGTATGAGTGCGGGGAGTGGAAAAGAGGTGGAAGGGAGAGCTTATCCTGGATTCATCTGGAGATAACATTACATACAAATATTTATTATTTCCTGAGTTGGAGATGACAAATGGAGTGGTACTTTGAAGGACAGAGTTGGCTGCAAAGAGGAGACTAGTAGATGCATGTGTAGGATTTGGAATGGTGGCAACAGTGGACTTTTATTGACTTTCAGCAAATGGGTAGTAGGTTGCTCCACATGATGAGGTATTGGTGATATTACCAACTCCAATACCAGTGATCTGTTCACTAGCATGACCGGCATGACTGGGGGTGGATTGGGTGGTGTGTGATATACTGGGTGCACCAACAGTATCACAAAAAGTGGCATTTCCTGTTGCCCCTCCTTCAGGAAAATTTTCTTGCATAAGTCCATAGTACCTCCACCCTTTGTTGTAGAATGGTTTCATCTTCTCATAGCCCTAATATGGATAAGTAACATGCATGGTTGGTACTAGAACCAGAATGTATACCTTTTGAGAAATCCACTCATCAAATACCTTGGCTGACACTTCATCACATATATCTGCTCCATTGATATTATCATAATGGACTCCAGAAACATGTTCAAGCCACTCTTTTATCATCAGATACACTAATTTCATCTACAGTACAAATATTCAGCCCAGTACAACCACCTTATTGGCATACATATATCACACGGACCTGAGTGAATTTATACTTCATGCTCTGCACATCCTTCTCTTTGCTGGACGAGTGGTAATGTTTGATATGTTGAGCAGCTGCAGAGAAGGTAGACATCTTGAAGTTCCTTCACCTTGTTCAGCCCAATACTTATGAAGGTAACACAGCATGGCATCAGTTTCAATGTCAGTCCACTTTGTTTGCTTTTGATTAGAATTGTATTGACTCATGAAGGAGATTAGAAAGAGTTTAAGGAGTTGTGTGCAGATGACTTCTTGATGTGATGCAGAAGCAAGGCCAGGGTTTGAGGTGGTCATTGTATATATAGAGGGAAAGAAGGTTTTTGAAATTTAGATCTCTAACATACAACCAGCCACAATGCTGAGCATACAGCCATAGAACAAACATGAACACACTTTGACAACTTGCAAAGTTGTGCAATCTATACTGGCTCTCATGTGCCAGCAAGCTAGCTTTCTTGCATCAAGCACCTTACCCATACTTCACACTTAGCATCAGTTATGGCACACCCTCTGATTCCCAGTGGCCCAGCCTCACAAATGCCATTTCCAGCCCTCTTTTTCATGTCAACACATATCACATCTGAGTCAATATGAGCTTTCTTTCTGACAATGCAACTTGTTCACCCTCACAATGTGTCAAGTCAGAAAGGGCTTTCACTCACATCCTCATTTCTGTCATGTATATGCCTACTGTACATGATGTATACATACTACCCTATAAGTCATTGTTGTAATCAAACTTCACAGAGCTTGTATTAAGACTATTATTTGCCCAGTACTTAATTGTCTTTGAGATACTTGAGGAATTTTGTGTGCCCTGTTTCAAAAGTTGTGTTGCAGACATCTGATATCTATGTAAGTTACACAAATATTGTTTACAAAATGCATGTATTGTGGGACAAAAGTTGCACATGCTATAGTCAAAAAATCACAGGAATTATTTGGCACTTGCAGCTCCATACTGTCATGACAATAAATTAAATAAGGTATTCTAAAAAAGATGTTAATTTTGTTGCTTAATCCAAGTTTGGACACAAATGACAAAAATATTCTGACTAAGTTTGCAATACTTACTTCTCACAACTTAGTTAGAATATTTTTGTCATTCATGCCCAAACTCGAATTAAGTAATAAAATTAACATCTTTTTCAGAATTGTTGTCATCACAGACCTTTTATTATTATTTTAGATAAGCTAAGTAAACTTCTTCCTCTTTTGAAAGCCCAAGTTTCTTCAACAAAGTCAAATATATTTTTTCACAATATTGTAGAATATTTATTGCTAACTTTTTCTTTTTTCTAGTGGATGTTTGTTTTCAGATATGTGTAAACCAAGTTACCTACACTTATTTGATCGTGCATCAGGTGTCACACCTCATGTGTGCCACAGCAAATCTGAATAAACAAATGGCCATGTCCTACTTGGGAGGAGTGGCTTAGCTACATTGTTTGCTACACTTTCTATACACTTTAATTAGTATAAATGCATCACAAAATGCTATACTTTGCTACACTTTGTCCATATCATTATTTACTACACTTTGTTTACACTTTTGCTACACTCCAGCCACCACAATGTTTACTACACTTTGACTCCACTTTTATTACCAAAAATGCACAACATTTGCTATACTTTTGACTACACATCTTTGCTACACTTTTGACTACACTTTTGTACACTTTTTTTGTACACTTTTTGTACACTTTGACTACACTTTTTGTACACTTTTGACTATATTTCTACAAGATCAGAATTAGGATGAGATGAGTTAGATAATGGTAAGGATGAGGATAAGGATAGTTAGAATTAGGATTAGGATTAGCTTGATTGTATTCATTAGTAAACAATATAACATGTTTTTCTCTAATGACTAGTGTGGTGTGAATGCAAGTTGTCAATTACTACTAGTAACACTGAAAGGTTGTCAATGATTTCATGGATGTTGAAATGGATTGTGACAGTCTTAAACAGTGTATAGAAGTACTAGATAGAGCTGGACAAATCTAGCCAATTAGGTACCTTGCTGGGAGTGCTGGGAGTGCTGGGATTCTGTCCCATCCTAGTCCAGTCTGGCTAGTCCTGTCCAGCTGAGGGCTGGTTTGCTGATGTGATAGATGCATATCATAGTAATTGCATGCCAGCCACATGTACCTTCACAAAATATGCTATTTTATGGCATTCAGGATTCCTGATAGGCTCCTCATCTTCTGCTAGTGGACCTGTTTTTGTGATCACCATGACAATGTCCTCTAATTCTCTCTCATAGTAAGCCTCAAGATCCTTGTATTCTGGTCTTGAAGCTAATCCTCAAGCTAGTATATAGTTTGAGCATCCAAGATGTTTCAAGTCATTACCTTGATCAGTTGACTATATTAACTTGGTTTGCATCAGAGCTACACCTAACATTCAATGATTCGAAGTAGATATCTGAATCTCTCGAACTTGTTGCTGGTTTTTTCAAGAAAAACTGTCACCAGGATACATAAGAATAACTCATCTCATTGTTGAATCTTTGGCCATGATGTTATGTATGCTCCTCCAGTCCATTGGCTGCAGCACTGGTGACCTTTTCATAGGAACATACATTTAGGAAAGGACCTCATCATGAAACTGAGATATAGTGTACTTCTCCATCCAATTTTCTCTGCCAATGAGCTGGTTATAACTAGCACGGAGCTGCTTAATGAATGCAACAATAATTCAAGGAGGATAACAAGTGGGTAGCATTCTCACATCCTGTTTTGATGTTAAATTGCATTTATTTAGAACAAGGAAATGGTTACAAGCTGAAAATAGTAGCAACTGTTTGTAAGATCTGAAATGTAAACCACTCATTCTTGACTCAGGTGCAGGGTATACTCATACAATAATCAATGTACAGGTGAAATTCAATGACATCCCTGCTCTTCCAAATCTTCTGCTATCACTTAAAGACATCCAGAAAGGTGTGAGAGATCTTAAAAGTGTCTTTAGTTACATTAAGGACAAGACAGATATATTGGATGGGATAGTGACAACATTGGACCATCTGGGAGATGTAGGTTTAGCCTGATATCCATTGGAGGATCTTTTCACTAAAAATCACTTGAAGGTCCATCCCATTGCCCAGGCAGCTGTGAAATTATTGTCCATCCCTTATAAGGTCAGTTTTATCCTCTGAAACTACATTTATCTCCATTCATCAACTAATTCTGTAGCTCTTGACAAATAAGTGAGAATTTCACAATGACCTGAAGTCTCTTGGCAACAAAATGTATACTCTCATAATATATCTTATGGAGATTCAAGACATGGTGAAGATATCACCTATCAAGGAGAACCTAAAGGATATTCTTGAGGTCATGTTAGAGAGATCTAATTTCATCCAGACTCATCTGAAGAGATGCTGCCTTCATAAGACTCCTATCCTTTTGATTCTCAGGCTGCTTGCCATTGTGACTAAATCTTTTGTAAAACAGATTGCTGTTGTGCAGTTTAGATCAAAACTGGATGTATTGCAATCAGTGTTCTCTAAGTTACGGGACAATTTCAAGGATGCTATAGCAAGTCAAATTGCAATAGACATTGGTATGTCATCAAACACTCCATGATGTTGTTCACTCATGAACTTGCTCTCTAGATGCAATTGCAAATGTCAGCTATCTTGAAGATATATTGAAATCTGTACCACTTGTCAAGCTCCATGAACATTGCATAAATAGAACACATGTGGATTGCAAACACTCAAAAGTCCAATATATTCCTCATTTATAAGAGTCTAGGAGCAGGAAAATCAATGATTGCTTCAACACTCATGTTTGAAATACCCCAGAAACACCATTGTACTCAATTTTTCTTCCATATCGTGATGCAGCTGATTGTATGGACCTGACCCTTGTGTGGCTTACTGTTGCCCTTGAGTTGGCAAGTGGTGACTGCTATTGGAAGAAATGAATCATTGACATGTTGAAGATGAATGTAATCATGACTTATCCTCACTACTGTATGTTAATATCAAGGAGCAGTTTGAGGCCCTCATCAGGAAACCTTTGATGAACACTGGCAAACAAACTCATGACATCATTCATACCTATTCTTGATGCACTAGATGAATGCTCACAGGATGCAAAAGAGTGGCCAATTTATTTAGAGACGTTAAGCAGGTGGTCTGAACTTCCATGTTTGTTCAAGCTGATTATCACCAGTCGAGACAATTCCACCATACATAAAATGCTCAATGGTGTTTCTGAGCAGATATGACTCCTTTCAGGAGTTAATGTAGATACAGCAACATCTGAGGACAAAAAATACTTTATGATGGCTAGATTTAACAAGATATCATCTTAATTTTCACCAACATTATCTTCCTGGCTGTAACCTCACAAGATCCAAGAGCTTGTGGATTATGTTGCAGGTCTTTTCATACTGGTCAAGGCCACACTAAAATAGATTGGCAATGGCAATCCAAAAGACAGACTTTCTACAAATTGGAGACAATTTGGAAAAAATTGAAGTCAACCTTGATGAGTCCTACTGCATGATACTGAAGACAGCTATGCATTGACTAATGGATACTGAGCTTAATACATTTATCACAGTGCTGTCTGCCATCGTTCTTGTCAAAGACTTGGATCCTTTCAGTTGGGATAATTTAAAAGTATGTTTTCAATTCTCCAATGTATTGATAAACTTGATCATATGTAAGTTAAGTGTTGTTGTTTCGATCCAATCATCTCACCTTCAAGTCTGCTATCAGTTGTTTTCAGACTTCCTGCTTGATTCTAAATGTTTCAAGGGTTTTGCCATCAACTACTTGGAGGTGCCATTGGCAGATGTAGTGTGCCTGTGACAGCATCATGACTCAGAGGAATATGATAGCATTACATGGCTTGGGGATTGTACAGCACCCTCACTGATTATACATGATGTCCATATAATGGTAATTTGGATTATATGGATTGTTGAGTTGAACCTGTTGCAAGTGCTTTCCAGAATCATGATTTTCAAACACATCACTCTCACACAAGGGAAAACTGGCCATCTTGCTGCAGCTTTACTAGCCTTTATAATTTGCCTCACTGATTGGCAGCTTCACTTACAAAATTTGGACTCTTTGATATTTGTGAATATAACAGGCTTGCATCCTAATATTTGACTACAGTGGCAAACCGAGGGTAACATGCTCATCCACCCATGCATTTCAAATGTAACCTGACATACATTTCAATGACAACACACATATGCACCCACAGTATATCCAACCACCATTGCTTTACAATGCACCCAAGTACACTTGCAGTAATCAGCTGTGGATCCCACATGTACTCCTTGTGCATCATGTCACCTCATCAACACCCATGCACATCTGAATACACTGCCAGCCCTCCATCACATCACTTGTATATCACAAATACCAAACTGAATCTCACCAGAAGAACAACTATTCCTGTGTAAAGTTTTTTTTGATGAGTTGTCTCCTCTGGCATGACTTGAAGAAAGATATCAGCTGACAGACCTAGTGTTGTTGCTGAAGTGAAGTGACTTCAATGTTAATTTGGTTCAATTCACTTGGGAAATACTTCAACACAGTTCATCACGACCAAATTGGAAAGGAAGTGAGTTCATCCAGTTTGAAAGGTAAAATAAAGTATGGTATATTTAGCAGCAATGAGATATAGCTAGAAAAGATAGCCCCTGTGTATATCATATCAATGCAGCTTGGCCCCAGACCTCAATCAGCAAGTTGTGAGCATGGACAAGATCAAGAGTCTGAGTCAGCTGAACGTCTACACAATCAATTAACAGGGTACCACATGTTTACTGACTAAAATAGTATACAACACTTATATAACTTCCAGGCCATGTCTGACTCATTTTGCACTGGCAGGCCTTCATACCACCCAGGCCATGCCCCCACCACCACCACCTACTGAGCTTTGAATGATATCTACTGGTCAAAGTGGCATTACACCATATCACATCAGCAAATCCTACAATCACTTTATAAAACCTCAAGGCACTTTGAAATCCTATTAAGTAATTCTGTGAGCTAAAGCTGTCAAAGTTCATAAAGCACTAAAGTGCCACTCACATGCTCAATTGTATAAGCATAAGTAAGTAACTTTGGTGCACTGAAAATTTCTCTAGGTTTTTTGTCACTCACTCCTTCCCCTCCAACAACATATCCAGCAATTCCTGCCTTACTCACCCACCACATACTTGCCCTCCCACATGCCCTTTCAACTCTATTTGCCTTGCTGTTATTGTTACTGTCACCCTCCACATCCTTTCCACCTTGCTCAAGTGTTGAACAGTTAAAGAGGTATGTCAAGTACATGAGTGCATCGACAATAGAAACAAAGAGATGGAGACAGCTGAAGATGAGATCACAGTAACAGGATAAATCCAGCCTAATACACCACTCAAGGAAGAGTGGAGAGGCGATATACACTAGCCAAATGACTCAGCTGGGCCAGATGAGGCAAAGAACAATGTGAGCATATGGAGTACATCATGTAACCATCCAGAGACAAATGTGAGCATGTCAAATCCATCACACTACCCATGTTGAAGGCGTCCTGCAATCCATGATGACATCAGTAATGCCACTACGACACTGCAATGGAATTTCCATTACCACTGGTATGATGATGCTGCAATGACATCAGCAATGCTAATGCTATCATTACCACTGTGACAGAATTGCTGTCACCACTGGTATAATAATAACCCTATCCCATCGTGTACATACAATGGACAACAGCTGATGAAGAAAATGATCAGTGTAATGGAATGATTGATGACAACATACCAGAAGCACCTCCAGAGCCATCTCCACCACCTTCCAGCCCATTCACATCACCCATGTGAGAGAATGGACTCTCAAGCATCGAGCTCTAGGAGGAGTATTGGATATTCACAAGGAGTGAACTCAAGCATACTGGAAATCAAGCAGACACATTGAAAGTGTCAGGGAGTGTTAAGGATGCTAGGAAGCAACCAATGAAGCTATTAAAGGCATCAGAACATGAGTGTGCATGCTCAGAGCAAAATGAGAAAGAGTACTCATTAGGTAGACCTCCAGACGAGCCAAATACACTGGATAACAAAATAGTCATACTAGGCAACCTTCAGAGCATCCAGGGATGTTCCATAGGCAATGGAAATGCATGTGGCAGTGAGACAAACCCACTGAGTTGAGGTACCAGGCCTGAAGGCTATAGAGGTAAGCAAAAGGCATTGAGAGTCATAGAGGGTGATCCAGACAATGCAAAGGTTGT
This sequence comes from Boletus coccyginus, assembly GCA_025782845.1. NCBI lineage: Eukaryota > Fungi > Basidiomycota > Agaricomycetes > Boletales > Boletaceae > Boletus > Boletus coccyginus. The sequence continues at coordinate 612,420 of JAHZSR010000014.1, forward strand.
TGACCATGCCAGATATGATGGAATACATCCCAGGAGTGATGGAAATGCATGCATCATCGAAATGAACATACAACGTCAAGTTACAAGGCCAGGAGGCCATTTGGGCAATGGAGTTGAGTTGGGAAGTGTCAGGAGCAATTGTAAGCACCAAAACAACAGTGAAGGAAATGAATATGATGGGAATGGTGACCAGAGGAATGGCGTAGCAAGCAGCACATGCTATGACTTGAAATGAATTGAAACATGACTGCTAGCTGGGGTCAATCTGAGTTAGCGCCAACAGTACAAACATGATACAATGGACGTACTTAGGCGATCCACAGCACCCTTCAATCATTCCAGGTTGCCTGCCAACTATTTTGACCCACTGCACTAACCTAAACAACTGAAAACTCAATCTAGAAGAGTCATACTAGATCAGCAGGTCGAAAAATTTGCACAAGTCTGCATTTGAATCCATGCGGTATGCTATTCAACTCCACATCCCACCCACCAACATTGCCCACACTACCACCCATGTAATTGCCCAACACATGTGCTCACACAGTCAATGGTGTCCTATTCACTCATCATCCATTCAAATTTCACTCAATTCAAAAAACAAAACAAAAAAGTACCATCTCATTCAACCTGTTCACCATACCCACCACCCTTCCAGCCTATTTGTACCTGAGTGACCTGGCTGTCCACCTTACCCAGGGCCTACCATACCCATTCGCATGCTCCCACTCACATGCAACCCCACACTTAACAAAAAAAATAAGTACTGTCCCATTCAATCCATTCACTATATACACCACCCAGGCCCTCAGCACTCTCCCTCCTCACAATGGCGACAATGTGACATAATGCACACAGCAATGACAACAAAGACAGCTTATCAATAGCACCAGCCCATGCCACTAGACACAATAACAACCCAATGTGACAAAATAAAATAAAATAAGGTAAGTATCACTCTGTTCAATCGTTCACCATACCCACTACCACTCAGCCCCCTCCCTCTCCCTCCTCACAATAGTGACAACATAACATAATGTGTACAGCAATGACAATAATGGCTCATCAATGGCACCAACCTGTGCCACTAGACACAACAACAACCTGATATAACAAAAGAAAAAAAAATAAGTCTTGCCCTGTTCAACCATTCACTATACCCACCACCCCTCAGCCCCTGTGAAAACTTGCTATGCTTAAATCAGTTGGCATATATTTGGATATGCAAGCAGAAAGACTGTATAAAATAAACAGAGATGAGAATAAACAAGCACGACATGAGACTAGAATCATAAGAATACATATGTGACATGGCATGCTCAACTATATTGTTGGCCACTCCTCATGTGTCCCAGCATATGTCTGCATCAATGCTTCCCATATGCTTCTTCCTACATTCTACTGTACTCTGATGCAGTCCTGCATCTGCTTAGATATGTAAATACATGCTCAGTTCTGTTCAATTATGTATGTCCTCCATATGCTCATTTCTGCCACTCCTGCATCTGGCATCTGCCCAGAAATGTGCATACATGCTTTATTCCATTCAGTTATGTACATTCTCTATATGCACCACTGTGCGCACATATGCATAGGTAGTAATATTGCAGTGTGATATTATAAAATAGCAATAAAGGAAAACATACGAAGCAGTAGAGTATTTTTGGAGTAGCAGCGACATGGCCGTTTCTGAGTCAAAAGTGACAAGCAAGTTCCAGGTCAAAAGCAGACAGTGAAGTGATAGAAACAGTGCAAGGAAAGAAGGGGGTACGTCACAGAGTTGATTGAGTTCCAATGTTGCTGAAGCTAGTGACTTCAACTACTCTTTTCCAAGGGGCTGCCAAAGGTATTAGTATATATCCCTTTAGCAAGAGAATACGCACAATGGACTTTGCCTCTACATTGTACGCCTGTAGTTGCTTGTCAGTTAATAATGCATTGAAACAAGTTATTTGACAGAGTGCACTGCTGCCCTTGCCAATAGTGGTCTGAAATGTGTCATAGTGTCGATGGGAATGGTGACAAAAGCAAAAGAGGATCGGGAAGATAAATATGTTGTTGAATTTTGTCTAGTGCACATGATGAAAGGGAAGAAAGAGACTCGCGGAGAAATCATCTCATCCACCTCTCTCTTTCCTTCTTCGCTGGAAAATGCCAAAGAGCATATGCCATCTGTATTTCAATATGTAACTATGTGTTCAGGTACTATGCATGTAGTATAGCTACTCTACTTCATCATCATCATCATCATAAGTGTCCTAACTTGAAGCTGTTCTCAATACAATGTGTCCAGTCCAGGCCGTGATGAGGTACAAAACTGCTCAACCTCCTTGCACTGGCAGGCTATTTCTAAATATAGTCAGACCAACATAATTGAACAGCAGTATCCTAACTCTTAGCAAAGTCCAGTGGAGCAGCTCCTCTGCATCAAGACATTCTCTGGAGTCTTTGAAGTTAGAAAATGACCTGGCCTTAATAGTCTGTGGTTGTATGAGTTAATGGAACAGGTATATGGATAAGAAGAGTGCCTACCAAAGGACCACTAAATTGTGGAGTGGGTGTGAAATGGTAGATTTTTTTGTGTTTGAGAGGAAGCTCATTGGCAAACTGGTAAGTCAAGGATTTGCGTGAGTGAGGGCATGACTCAGACTGTCAGCAGAAAGAAGACAAGTAGTAGGTACCAGGCGATCTAGTTACATGTGCACCTGAATGTATGCACTGATCACACGATCACATGGAAGCACAATCGGTACAGCATACCATTACATGAATGGACATGGAGTGTCAGAGATATTTCGTTGAACCTATGACTAGACATATATCAGTACAGATACACCAAACCAAACACAACCAGTTTTCATTGGGCCTCAGCCCTCTTCCTCTCCCTCCTCACAACAGCAACAATATAATGCAATGTGTGCAGCAACAATGATGATGGCTCATTGATGGCACTAGCTCATGGTACTAGACACAACAACAACCTGATGTGACAAAAAAAAAGATAAGTACCACCCTGTTCAACTGTTCACCATACCCACTGCCCCTTAGCCTCTCCCTCTCCCTCCTCACAATAGTAACAATAACAATGGCATCACCACCTGATGCACACAGCAACTAAGCAATGTCATGGGTATACCCCCAGGTATTGGAAGTGTCCTCTGGACCCAGACCTAGAGATGTACCTGGACTCAGATGTGTGGTATGGATTTGATCATGGGTCAATGGGAAACAACCTGCATCCTGCCCACTGAGGATATACCCATGGATCAGCATAATATTGCAGTATAGACATATATAATAATTTGACTACTTCAAGTGTACATCAAGAGCATCCTAACCTTCCTCAAGGTTATTCTCATCACCTACAACATCTGACAACTTTGATACCTTCTCGACATCCTCGTTCTTGATGAGTCCAAGTAGGCTTCAGGCTGTGAGACAAAGTAGCACGCAAGACAATTGGATGTTGAGATGAGAGTGGAGATGAAAGAGAATGTGGCAATCATGGCTAAAGAGCCACTCAATGTCAATATAAGTAGCTGGAATAATATATCAATAACTCAGATAAGGTAACATATTAAACACACAACTCACCAGGTATGGTTAGATAGTCCAAGGCCACTCAAGAGAGACAAGGATAGGTGGCACAGTATTTGTGCTACCATGTAAGAGCATCTGTAACATGCTCCATATCCATGGTGAGGTAGTGGTCAAGTTTAGTATGAAGATTGGTCACTTTCAGGGGGGCAAGAGTGGCGAGTGTATCAAAGACATTGACAAGCTTACAAAGTAGTTAATGTTAGCATCGTATATTATAATAATGGCAAGTGTATTTTTTCATTGTTCAGTACCTTCTGACCATCCATTCTCTGCCTTGAATCCAAGTCATTGTCTATGTCATCAGTGGTGGCATATGAGCGCTTAAATATCTCATAGACCAGTGTTTCTACAGTATTTATCCAGTCTTCTTCCCACTTTGTGACCTTGAAGTACAATAATTTGTGACAAGAGTGGAGCACTATGAGTGAATGAGTTAGGCTTGTACCTCATAGTGGAATGCAAACTACACTTACCCATTGCAATACAATAGACCTTTGAGTGGTTAGTGAGTATATAGTACTGGTTGAGTATCTTCTTGGCCATGCCCATAGCAGCACAAATTGCTAACATATAACTGTGGTTGAGAGATGTGGTGGTGAGGACTTGGTTGATGTGGTCCATTGCCAAGATGACCATGGCAAGATTTGGTGTGGCCTGCAAGAAAAAGAGCATTGTATTCTTGAGGATCTAAGTGGCATGAACCAAAATAAGCAAGGTGCATTTACCACACAGTTTTCTTGAGGCATTGACTCACCTTTAGCACATCACAAAGCTACTCAACTAGTTTCCACTCATGGTTCCCCAACTCAAACTTTCTCAAACCCAAAGCCTAGTCCTGGATCATTTTGTCCACCACCCTTTAATGTTTCAATGTGTATTCAAGCAGGTCATAAGTTGAGTTCCATCAGATGATGATATCATATGACATGATACTAATTGTCTGCTTCAGCTCCTCCAACATACTTTTCCATGCTGGCAGGAGGATGGTGAAGGAGTTGACTACCTTGAATGCAAGTTTGTGAAGTTGAATAACAAGATTAGCATGCAGGTAAGGCAGAAATATGTTGTATATCTTCACCAATGCTAACTTTAATGGTCAGATTGTTTCATCAAGTGCCTTGCATTCCTCCGTCATCAACAACTCTATCTCATCGATCTCTCCCTCGTCATCATCAATGACTTCTGCCCTTTTATCTTCAACATCATCAAGTTCACTATTGTCACCATTGTTCTCACTTCTGACCAGCTCATTAAGCTCTTGCTCTCACTTGCCCATGTCTAGCACTGCATCAGCATCCTTCTTTTTCACATCAAACTGCTGGATCATCAATTTAGTGACAAGATTGACAATATGAAGAAAGCAGCACATGTAGCTGGCCTCTCCTACAAATACTGGCACTTTCCATGTGAGCTCATGAATCATTGCATCATTGTTGCATGTGTTGTTGCATGTCATGCTTAGGATCTTGAAGATGATAAGTATAACAGTATGTAGCCAGATCGTGTTACATACTTTGTCTGCTAACTTGAATTCCTCTAGGATCTTTACAAATGCTACTGCCAGCTCAATGTCAGTATGCAACTAATATCTGGACATCAGAATATGGTCCCATTGACTCCTAGTAAGGCTTTTACCTGTGCAACTTCAACAAGATCTAATGGAAACAGTAGGAATATACCTTTGTGCTCCAAATGCATAAAAAAGGCAACATATGCTCTGTGGTTTGGTGCGGTCCACGTGTCAGTGGTGAAATTGAATTTTCCATCATATCCCTGGTAAGTCCATTAGTTCAATGATTCATGTTTGTTCAGTTGTGACTTACTCTCAACATCTTAGCTACCCATTGACAGGAGTGAACAAACACCTGTCTCACATCCCTTGTGAGAGTCTCAGCAAATAATAAGTAATATTCTGGCCTTCCTGTTTTCATCAACAACTGAAAACCCTGGTTGGTGACAATATCAAATGGGTGCAGGCTTTCTGCCACCCAATGCACTATTTTTGCCCTTCCCAAGATGTTAGGCAATGGTAACCCCATCAAACTATATAACAACCTACCTGACCTTGGCATGTGTGTGCTAGTGATGACTGTAAGTGACTTTTCCTTTTCCTTTTCTCTCAAACGCAGCCATGATTGAGCCAGTTCATAGGATACTATCAACAATCTTTGTGTGAACATCATTAGCGTCCTTAGCAGCATCAGCCATGCTGAGTATGTCTTCACCCCAGCAAGACTTAACATGCTTCTGCATGTTCCCAGTGAACTGGACATTCTTTGTGTCAAGATACCTGCAGATCTTTGCCTTGCATGTGCATGCATGGTATTTGAATTCATGGACATGGCGCCCATCAATTTCATGAATGATCAGGACGGAATCAAAGAAGGCATAAACTGGTGAGGTCCATTCCTTTTGCAACCACTCTACCAACAACTAATTAGTTTATTTGAAGCTTCAACCTTACATTTGACATACTTAGCTCTTCTTCCACAATTTCCTTGGGGCCCTCTGCCTCATCACTACTTGGTGAGTGAGTGTCCTGCCCACCTGACTCATTCTCAACTAAATCAGCAGACAATACATCCTTCTCTTCCTTGCTCTCAATGACATCATGCCTGCCTTGCTGTGTGGTGGCATGTAATTGTCTGTCCCCTGTTCCCTCTGAGTCATAATCAGGAGTAGGTCTTGCTTTTTTCACCATCAGTGTCAAGACATTTTGCACTGCTGCTGCTGCCACTGTTGCACCAGCTGCACTGTTGCCACTTGGTTTCTGCTTCCTCAAAATTGTGGTAGCCTTGTCCTTAACAGCCAACCTGGCCCTCTCAATCAACTGTGGCACTCATTTGACTAGTTGTGAATCAATATTCAGCTGCATTGCAAGCAAGTGGTGATAAATGGGCTGAGGTGGGGCTAGGAGCTAGTTTTTGTATTAAATTGGAGATGGGGCATATGATGCAGCCTATATTCTGATATATGAAAGCCATATATGTCATGTCTCTAGCTCAGTAAATAAACAAATGTCATGATTTTGAAAACCCGAGACACAGGTCCAGGTCAGGGTATGGGTGTGCTGTGGTGGGACCCACACCCATACCCAATAGGGATGTGGGTGTGATACCCACACAAGTTACCTGGACCCATGACATTACCTAACAGCAATAGCAACAGCAAGGACAACAACAACAACAGCACAATGACACTACTGTACCCATGCCACCAGATATGATGACAACACCATGCCATGCATGCAATGATAACTAGGGTCCTGCATGGGTATGGATAATCCACATGGGTTGTGGGTATGGGTACATGGTGGGTGTGGGTGTGGGTATGGTTCTTGGATACCCATACCCACACCCACACCCATGGCATGGGTATGCTAGTATTATGATGGTGGGTATGTATGTGGGTATGTACTATCTATAGTTATCTAGTATCCATAGTAACTTAGACACACTCAATATAGCCAAATACCAAAAAGCAATAGATTTCACACAATTATTTCTAACTTTAGTGCTCTCAAACTCTGTGGTACCGAGGGTGATCCAAACATCCTACTACACATCCAACAGCCCATTGTCATGAATTCTAATCCCCCTCCTGCCCCCACCAAGAGAATCTCGAAAAAATCAGAGAGAGCAAGAGCTGCTGAGTCTGAGAAAATACCCCCCCCCAAAAAAGGGACCATCCAGAACAAATGACTGAAACAACAGCACAGATGTCTAAATGAACATGTAGAGATTCAAATGACACTGGCTCCCACTTGGATGTACCATTGGCCAAAGGCAGAACATCTAATATATCTGGAACTTGCAGCTGGACCACCCCTGTAGAACAAATGAATCATCATGCAGGAGTTCAAAGTGAAAATAAAAATGAAACCCTATACCCAAATGCTATTGAGGTTGATGACTCCAATGAAGAGCGGATGCCACTGACAGTGGAGGAAACACTTCATGAGTAATGTCAAATGGCTGAAAAGATGTAGTTAGTTGATCAAACGATAGGCGAAGCCATGAAAGAATGGACCTCGTCCATCTATGCATTCTTCGATGCAGTGCCATGCATTGTTGATGTTGATGGCTGACGAGTGCATGAATTCAAGTGCAGCCATCATGGGTGCAAGGTCACACCAATTAAACATTATCTTGATATCAAGGATGCTAAATTGATGGGAAATATGTGCAAGCATGCTCGTGCATGCTGGGGTGATGAGGTTGTGAGGGCTGCAGATGATACACACAGTACTGCAGATGCTTGAAAGAATATCCTCACTCCATACCTGCAAAATGGAACAATCATGGCCTCATTTCAATGGAAGGGAAAAGGAAAAATCACCTACTCACATTGGCGACACATGAAGGCTGAAACAAAGTGAGTTCTTGAGCATTGCTACTCTTCAAATGCAATTGATGATGAACACATGAAGAGCAGAGATTGTGTGATGGATGTCAGAGAGTCTCCATTTCTTTGAAATCGTCAAGGATCACGGTTTTGAATGTTTAATGAAAACTGGGAGGCCTGAATACTACATACCTTCGCCATCAACAGTTTCACATAACGTAAGACTCGTTTTTGCACAGACACACAAACAGGTTGCTAAAATGTTACAGGTTGGTTGTTTTGTCATTACAAGGAGGAAAATCTTACATATTGATAGGGTTATGACAGAAGGATGAGCTTTACCACTGACACATAGATGTTGCCCAATTACAGGGTGTTTGTAGCCTTTGTGGTACATCTGGAGCATGATGACATGCCACTAAGCCTGCTGTTGGACATCATTGAGGTTACAAAAGTGAGTAGTATTGACTTACCCATGAGTGAATGCAGCTGAACCTGCAGCAGATCAATCTAGTCACACACTGGTTTGGAGCTTGCCACAGTGTTTGCTTGTATGCTGGAGGAGTTCTGGCTGTCTAATAAGATACTCAGCATGACGTGTGACAATGCATCGAACAATGATGCTATGATTGACAAGCTGAAAACATGCATACCTGCATTCCATGGCTCCCAAAGTCACACCCAGTGTTTTCTTCATGTTGTAAACCTAATCGTGAAGTCCCTTATACATCAATTTGATGTAGGGAAGAAGGAGGCTGACTGTGTGCTTGAACGAAACCAAAGCACTACAGTATCAGTACTTGTCAATGAACTTGAGGATTTGAGTAGTGGTATTGACGAGGAGGAGGCAATGTTGGCAGTGAAGTAGACAGTCGTGAATCCTGATGAAGACGACAGTTCCGAGAATGCTGAGGGCTGGGTCAATGAGGTGGAAGAGATGGATGATGATGCACATGTAGAGCATGCTGCATTCATTCTCCCTGTGAAGTTAGCACCCATTAAGGTAAGTCAGTGAGTATGTAATCAAACTCATCATGACTGACCAGTGATCATGTTTGCTAGCTTTGCCAGCTGGCCTATGTAGTCATCCATTCATCCACCATTATACTTCCAGTATGGTGGAAGACTCTGGAAGCCCTCAAGGTCACTATGACAATAATGCCACACAATGTTGCAACCCGGTGGAATTCTACCTATGACATGCTCAAGTATGCTTTGAAGTACTGGCAAGCCATGGACTTGATAATGCAGTGCTGTGACCTCCAAAAGTATGAACTGAGTGACAATGAATGGCAGATCATTCAACAACTACATGACGTGCTCAAGGTATGCACACTCCACCTCGCCACAATGATCAACTCTATAATATTCATTCTTAGATCCTCAAAGATGCCACGTTATACTTTTCATGGTCTACTCCCAATCTCACCTCTGTTATTCCCACTATGGACCATATCAACAACAAGTTTACACAATATTCACACAACTTAAAATATACTCTTCCTATTCACACCAGTGTTTGCTTGGCAAAACGCATGCTCAACCACTACTACAGTCTGATAGACCAGGCCAACATCTACAGAATCACGATGAGTAATCATCGTTCAGTTTATTGTTCCATCCAAGATGAGCTAATTTTTGAATAGTTCTTCATCCACAGCACAAGCTAAACTATTTCAAACATGCTGGCTGGAAGTCCAAATGGATTGATACTGCAGAACAGCTCATGTGCGATGAATTCAAGCACAGCTATAGTACTTCGGATGCTGCTGCTGATGTATCAACAGTGGCTGACTCAGACTTGGAAGCCTCTGCTACTCATCCGAAACAAGTTTCTAATATATTTGATGACCTTCCTTCTCTTGCACCTCCGAAAGTTACTGACCAGTGATCTGAACTTGACCGATATCTTGGCTCTGATGTTAAGAATGTTATCGATGCCCTACAGTAGTGGAATGAGCATTGCAAAGCTTATCCCTGCTTATCTCATATGACACTAGACTATCTTGCCATTCCAGGTGAGTTGTGTGTTCATTTTGTGGCCAAAATGAGTCTGGCGGTGACTGACAATCAAGTAGCTACATTAGTAGATGTTGAACGGCTGTTTAGCCAAGGCCATCTCTGAAACACCAAGGCCTACCTGAGGCTGGACAGGTATTTAACTAGTAAACCTATTGGTCAAGCGCAGATGGATTGATGGGAGAATTCCAGGAGGACAAGACTGGGGGGGCCAGTCACAGTCTATTTGGGAGTTTATATACTATCTAGGATTTGTACATGTTTGGTACTATACAGTATCTATACATGGTAGATAGCAGTGCATGTGAGTCATACATAGGTAAGTCATGACAAGTCATAAGTGGGTCTGAGCATAGCCATAAGGCAGTGCAAGGCTATGTCATGAGTTATAAGGAATCATGATAAGTCAGAGATAAGCATAGCCATAGGGCTGTGGGCATGAGTTAACATGAGTCATAGATAAGCAATAAGAGATAAGAGGTATGAGGCATGACATAAGGCATGGCTGTGCATGGCTGTATACATGCCAATGAGACTCGAGAAGGAGTGATGTGAGCATGGTCATATGATGTCATGTGATCAAATAGTCATGTGTTCATGGTTGAATGAGTGGTAGGGAGTTCAAGTATGATAGAGGCTATTTAGCAGAATGCTTTGTAGAAAGCCCAGAAAAATAAGGAAAAATATAGAAAAAATAGGAGCAAATATCAGCAGTTGTAACACTACCCCCCACCTATAAGTCAACTTCCAGGTGACTAAAGAAGAGGCAATCCATGTGTGTCTCCACAATCAGAAGTCCAAAATCAGTAAAGAAGGTGAGGAACTCAGCCTGAGTCAAGCAGATTTTACAAGGGGCACTGGGATGAGTATGATGAAAGAGTGTGATAGCTGCCTGAGCTTTGGATAGATGTCCCAATGGTTCTCAAGTATGATTTTCCTCAGTGTATCCTTTTCAATGAACCAAGTATTCAAGGTGGTACCTGGCCATCTTCAAATGGCTGTGATCTGTTCCTTGTGGGAGCTCAATGCTCTGAGTGTTTTGTTTTGGACACCCGGAATGGTGCAGTGCCTTGGACAATGCATTGGAATGGAATGTGCAGTGGGGCAAGAGGTCAAGCTATGTGACTAGAAGGTGCTGCCCACTGAGGAGGGATATCTTGGTGAGAGAGAACCGACCGAGAATGCTGTGCCACTTTGCGACGAGGAGCATCCTGTTGTCTGGCATGAACGTGCTGTTGAAAGCATTGTGGAGCTTGTTGTGGTGTGCTTTGTGCCCCATCCGAGTCATCTGACATTAGGCTTAGTACATATCATGAGAGAGATACAAATGACTCCTCACCATCCTTTGATCGATCCGACTCATCTTCATCACTAGATGGACCATGCAAGTGATTGTCCTCATGCCAGTTTGGAGGGGATTCAGCATTGTATGCATCAGTGAAGTCATCAAATTTATCACGCACTGCCGAACCACAAGAAACACTGCCACTGTTAGTACCCTGAGTAGGCTGATGAGACCTTTCCTTGAATTCATCCCCGGATTCATCACTGTGATGCACATACTCCATATCCATGTCCATCTGAGCCCCAGCACCACTGTTGGTGCTAGAGTTCTTGCTCTCTTCATCAGACATTTGCTTGTCATTCGAGAAGGCTATGAGCAGATCACTGTCATCCCTATCAACTCCCACTCCATGCATATCCACATTGTGATCGTCACTGGCTATAGTAAGGGGGCTACTCTCTCACTCCATTGATGGAGAAAAAGTGGACTGGGCAGGTATCTTCGATAGCCTAGCTTTCACTTCATGATGTTTAGTTATAGCTTGCAGAGGGGATGAATCCATGGTTGGTAGAGATACTTGCTCTCAAACCATTGGCTGTTGCTAATCTGGATGAGGGCTGGGCTATGTAGACTGCTCAATAACGGTCTTTGTTGGTAGAAACTGGTATGCCATGGGGTTGATCATACAATATCAGCATAGGTCTGAGACTATCAAAGGCATTGTGAGCTGTCATACAGTAGCGGAACTTGAACAAGCAAGCAATGGCTTGAATTAAGTAAAATGCTTACCCACAACATACTACCTGGAACAACTACTAGCCTCATTCATTACCTCACTGGCATACAGCAGAGAACATCAGTACAAGAAGATAGGGTGCAGGGTAGAATTTTGACATGGCAGATTAACAGATAATGATCAGCATCATGTTAAGAGTTGTTTGAGCACTACATTGCCATGTGAACAGAGGATTTAGGACTCAAATTTCCATAGTACTATCTTAAGCAAATCGATCATGGTATCCTTGTGACCCACTTTATGTAATTTCATATGTCATGCTACTACATGGGGATTGGAAAACATAGTACCATACTAGAAGGGAGAGATGGTGGCCAAATGTCAGTCTGGGCAGGTGTGAATAGAGTTCAAGGGCAATGGGAGGTATAGTGGGTGGACAATGTACATGATGAAAGAACTAATTGGCAAACTAGAAGCGCAGGCCAGAGTGAAGATGATAAAATGCACAACCACCAACATACTTTCAGATCACACACGACCCAGGCCATCAAATTTCCTACTGGAGGAAGCGACAGTTCTTGGTCTGGACGCAAATAATAAGCCATGCCTAAACAGAGAAGTGGACTGACCGCATTCTTTTCTGGTGTAAGTGGCTGGCCACTCTCTATCCTCTGTTTCTTGTCTTCTAAATAGGTGCATGGCTTGTCGAGGGCGATGCAGATGGACACCATTCTCCTCAATACTATTTGAGGGGGGTTGAATGTGAGGCAAGGAAGTGGGTGGAAGGAACAACCCTGTGCCGATGCTCTCAATGCGACTGTCTTTGGGCACTTCATGGTGGGAGGAAGAGATTGCTCAGGGGATAAAGAGACATGTTGAAGAGGATATTACATAATGAGCATGGACTTTCCAAGACCAGATTCGCTTGGGAGAGGGTAAACAAGGGAGGGAGTTGGCGACCGACCAACAGACATGGTAGTGAATTGGGAATCCTTGCAAATATGCTTCCTATAGACCTGGTTTGGAAGATTTGTGATACTGATATAGCCCATGAGATTCTTGTGAATGACTGGGGAGATGCTGGAGATGTTCTGCTGTACAGCAGGACTGGAGCCATTTGGGAAACTGATGGAGGAAGGAGAGAAAAAGTCGGTGCAAATAATGGGTCGGAATGAAGTGTGGTGGGGTTGCCAATAGTAGTGCATCTTTGGATGATGCATCTGGAATCTGCCAGGATCGTATTTGCAGGTGCCAGGGTGCATTGATATTGACATGAAGGAGTGGAGTTGGTTTGTGGCGTTCTATGGATGAAGGGTGACAGTAATCCAGTGCAGGTGGTGCGCTGGAAGAAAATAATCCAAGTCGAGCATAAGTCAAGATAGATTGGAGCGAAACATTGGAAGGTTGCTAATGTACCAGGTCATACCCACCCAGTCTAATCTACCTCTCCCTCTCATCTCCCGGACCTGGGGTGAGGCCATATGTGTAGGCTGGGTGCATCAGCATCAACATGGAGGAGTGGAGGTAGTTTGCGGCCATGTTGCATGGGTGAAGGCAGCAGTAATCCAGTGCAGGAGGCATGTTGGAAGAAAAGAGTGCATGCGTTCAATGACTCCAAGCCCAAAATATCCTGCAACCTGAAGGATGCTATCAGCCAAAGGTATTGACTGATCATACCTTGGGCTTCGTGCTGACTGATCGTATCAACAGTAGATAGGTTTGTGGCCTGGATGATGCCAGTGGCATGAGGAGTTGAGGTGGTGGAATCAAATCCGGGTTCGATATTTGATGAAGGAACTTGGGAAAGAGGACCGTCAACTCACATGGATATACAAAATTGTACAGAGTTCCACACATTTGCCTATACGATGAATTTGTATGTACAGTATCCATTACAATGAGACAGCATAGTAAAAATTTTTGTTGAAGTAGCTGTTCAACCAGAATAACTGGACTAATTGAAGACTATTTGTATGCATAAGGTGGACATCAGCAACCTCACCAAAGCGAGGCACAAGGTGAGCATATGACCTGATCTGATCAACAGGAAAGACATCACCAAAAATCTCTCCTGAGGCACACGTTGCCAGCTTCAGTGCACGCATTCTTGTTGCTTGGTTGACAATTCCTTGTGGCTGACGGATGGTGTCATACCTTTGAGTGTAAATGAGGAAGCGATCAGCCCAAACATGATGCTGGCCTCTAGGTGGGAGAGGATGCATGATAAGATGGACTTTGACTACAAAATGACCTGGATAAGGTTTAGTACTATCCTATGGCTGGGCATCAGTATTTACGCACCTGTAAGACCACAAAAGGGTCATTCGTGACAATCATTGACTTGCAAGATCACTGCATCATAACAGCCATATTCCCATATACAATCAGGTGGGTGAGCATTGACCGTGAACACAGATGTGCAGGAAGTTGGATCGTGATACGGCTTCTGTTGGACATGAACTTTGTATCAGATTTGAAGGTCATTGAATGGGAGATGAGCATCCAAGGGAGAGCGTCTCTGACCCCCGAATGAGTGCAAATACAAACCATTACAGTTCAGGAAATCTGCTAGTGCAGGTCGCAGATTTGGAAGGTTGAACATCTCGGCCACCATTTCAATAGGAATCTATTTGATGGGGGGGTCATAATTGAGGCAAAAGGCGGTATGACCAGCAGTGAAGGTGCGGAGTGAGTGCGGAATGGAGCTGGTATCGGCTGAGTGAAGTGCCTCTGCAGTGGCAAAAAAGTCAGGAAGAGGATGTAGGGGTGATCAGAGATCATTCAGGACCTTGAAGGGGTGGTCGTCATCATCGTCATCATGTGAATTAGCATCCTCGGGGGCGTCGAGAATTGAATCTAGGCTGTCATCGACCTTTGAGTGTGCTGCAGCACTTGCGAGCCCGGTCACCATCTGAAAAAGTTGGCACTTCTCACTACGATCAAGGTAGTGACAAATCTGAGAGTCGTAGTTTCAGTTGTTCATTGTGGATGCAGGCTGCTTGATAACCTCAATATGGGCATGCTCTGTAGTATCTGCAGATCACTATACAGGCGTGCCAAGTTGGCTGACGCTCACGGCAACACTATGGAGTAACTCGAGTTTCAGAATCTTCCAGTGTAGTAGATCAGCACCGCTCTTTGCTCCTGTTTGTAAGCCCTTGTCAATGATTGTGTGCTTGTGATTGTGAAACTCAGAAAGGGCTACACTTATCTTGTCACAAACAAGTGACGTGATCATTGTTGCCTGAGCCAAGTACCAGAAATTCATTAGGGCACGGATTGTGGTGACTACATCAGATGGTGCAGTACCAGCAATAATGGTGATTAGATAGCGCTGTATGTCACATTGAGGCTGACCAGTCACCTGTTTCAGAGTGGTTATACCACCCTTGAAATGATGCAGGCCAACAACTGGGTGCAAAACGGAATAGCAGAAATCAAGCTCCTGTGAGCCAAGAGCATTTTTGCACTATCTGACATCGTGATCCCAACAGAACCGATACCAGTGGTGCAATGCCTCTGGAGAGATGAAGTAGGCAGGATCGGAGTGAGGCCAATCATGCCAGAAAGGAACCGCTACCCCATTCAGCCTGAATGGTGTGCATTGCATAAAATAATGCATCACATCATTCAGGTGTTATGGGTGACGTCTTTCCGTGTACACATGCCACTAGGCATTCTTCCGGAGTATCAGCGATATATGCGGCCAGTGGAGTGAAATAGAATCAAAGGTTCCTGAGTGGGTCGGACATCATCCATCCAATACAAGCCACGATCTTGAGGGGTTCCATGACAATGTTGAGACAGTCATGAAAGAGACGCCCCTCCAGTACAGACTGCATTCTCTTGATCAGATGGAGAAATTCAGTGATTGGTATCAGAGCGGTGAGTAAGAATGCATGTGAAGAGGCCTTGTTGTGGGTGTTCATCTTGATATTGGCCAGGCTGATGAGTAGTGGGTAGGCGGCCTTTCCTCCACACATATTCGTGATGTGAGTTTTGTCTGATGATAAGATAACACCACATAATGTAGCGTTCTGCGGAAGTTTGGACTAGGTTCCAGTTGAATCAATATATGCGACATCAAAGGAAGTAAGGAGAGATTACCTGAATATCCCATGCTACATCACCACTCATCCATTCACTGTATTCCCGAATGACCTTCTCCATGGTTGTGAATGCATGAAATGGAACGTAATCCATATGACTAGCAAAGTAGGGGTGGTTGAACAATGCTTCGATGCAATCAAGGGGATCGCAGTAGTAAAGAACAGCTGGTTTCTTGGTTGGATGGGACGTAGGGATGATCCTGTAGTTCCAGTGTGGCCCACTTGGGAGAATCTCTGCCTGGCCACAAAGTTCCTTGGTGGTTCAAAATGAGAGCAGGAGAGTGCGCGTCTAGAGATTGGACGTTTCAATGGAAAATTGGAGCATAAAGACTAAAGACTTACCAAAAGCAACAATAAAAATTGATTGATCCTTACCATACTGAGGTCAGACTCTAGGAGGAAATTGGCCATCTGCCAATCTTCAAGATTTGCGAAAGGGAAATATATGTAAGTTTGCTTGACAGGGCATAGTGTAGGGATCCATTTTGAAGCAGTCAAGAAATGATTTACCACCTGGGTAAATGAGACTGGCATCAGGGAAGTACTCGGTGTTGTGGCCTTGGCCTAGCTGCACAAGAAAGACATTAGACTGAGCTGCAGAAAGCCTTCCCATCAGTTCATCATCATGGCCTGCCTCGTTGAATGAGACTCGGAAGCCCTCATCTGAGCCAGATAAATCCTCTGCAAACACAGGGATGAGTGCAATATCGATGTCATTGAAATCTTGTGCTGGAAACAATGGAACTGGGTTGGACTATGTAAGTTGTGTAGTACCTGTGTCATCATCAAACAACAGGAAGTTAATGGAAAGACGGGGTCCAAGCTGCTCCCACTGCCAAGAATTGCACTTGGAGTTCTTCTGTACAAGGTGGGCAGTAATACCACAGGTGGTCAAAAAGTCTTTGAGGCACTGGAAACACTTGGACATGCTTGAGGATGGCAGATGATGGTGCCAGTGAACAGAAGAGAGCTACCGTGACCACAGCAGACTCAAAGGGGAGCAGTCTGAAGGCCATAATGTCACTAAACACATGTTTTTCATTACTTACCATGCGATTAGTCAAGCATACTGAAAATGGTCACAACAGTGATGTCGAAGAAGCTGGATGAAGCAGAAAATGAGGTGATATGTGATTACCGATTGCTAATGCCCTTGATACTTATGTCTGATTAGCAATGGTTAAGTACATTCAGTGTGACAAGTCACTTAGACTCACTCTGGCAACTTGAAGCGTAACTTCCTTCAGCTCATTCCCTTCTTCCTTCATTTTTTTTCGCTGTTTCATACTATAGTTGCTTTCAAGATGCGATCTGACTCTGAGTCCCTTACTGGCAATCAGGCCAGTGAAGTCCAGTCGAGCAATACGCTAACATGGGGTCGCATCAGCCCCGAGACGAAGCCTCAAGACATACCACAAACTCCATCAGGCTGCGTGGTCGCTCCTGGGACTCCTAATGTTGACTCTCCTACCAACTCAAGCTCACCCACGCATTCCACTCGTTCTGTTGCCCGTGGACCCGGTGAGGCCCTAACAGGCACTCTGTCAGCAATTGGTGCCCTCAAATGCAACACATTTGCTTCGTTCAAACAATATGGAACACCATATCGGAATGACGGTGTGAACTTTTCGGAATCTTCACAGGTACATCGTCCTACTGTTGTTGTAGAAAAGGTATGCCATCAGTCTAGATAATATTCTAACGAGAACTGAAACCTAGTTTACAGCCAGTCTCCGATTTGTCTCTGCACAAAGATGACAAACGTGAGGAGGAGGAAGCCAAGCTCATGCTTGAAGCCGTCCATGCTCAGCATAATGTGTGTATTCTCGAGAAGCAGCTTGTTACTGCAAAGCTGGAAGAGATGGTTGCATTGGACAACCTGTACTGTTTCAGGGCAACCAAAGCTGAGCAACAGCTTGATGATGCTAATGCTGAGGTTGGACACATCTGTCATGACATATGCAAAAATGGAGTGTTACTACACAACCCTCGCAAGCGCTGCCGTTCTTCTCTTCATGAAAGTATCGCCTGTGTGTATTGTTTCAATCCCTGGTAGGGTTTCATTCTCTGACTTGTCCAAAGTTCCTGCAGGTTCTTCTGAATATTGATCACCCCATTTATCTGTCATAGTCATACATACATGGACCAAGATATCCCCGTTGTTGCTGTATCATATCAGTTTGCAAAGTCATTTCAAATTTTGCAACACTTCCATTTAACATTATACTCTGAGTCTGCCTGAGCCTGTCTGCCTCAACTAATCAATTGGCAATAATCAAACGATCATGATACATCATTTAAATAACTGGCAAGTCCTAGATTTATATTCACGGAAGACAAAGTGGTCGCATGCAGTAACGTCCACAGCATCCAGAACATCACAGAAATTCTGGGAATGATGGTGGCAGCAAGAAGAACACACGAGGTCAAGAAATCGAGCCAGGAGAAGGCAGATGGTGAGCAGGAGATGGCAAGAGCTGTAGAATGCGAAGTGAAACTACCAAAGTGATGAAAATAGTAATGTAATGGATGGGGAATGAGCAGGGATCGATGGCGAAACAGGCACTGGCAGCGCACGTGACAAGTCAAAATGATTCAAAATGAAGCTGCTGGCCAAGAATAACCCAAATCAGCATGGATGGACTCGGAGAAAGCGCACAATGGCTGACGTGCCTAGGCCATCCAACTTCCACATCCTGAATACACCAGATCGCCTTCCGATTATTTCGACCCACCACATCAATGTGGAAGACTTAAAACACAGCCTAGAAGACTCGGAGTTCAGGTTAGTAAAACAGACTCAGATCTGAGTTGCATAGTGACTTGGAGACTGAGCTGCGACTTACCAAATTCAAGCTGGGTAACTATTCGAGCACAGTCACAGTCAGTCAGTGCTGTGCTATGTTGTATCATTGTGATGCTGTACCAATGTGCCCGTTGTAGCCACTGTAGTCATTGTGGCAGTGTTAGACTGTGGGAGTGTGACACTGTAAATAGCTGTGGTGGCTGTGGTGGCTGTTCCAAAAAGGGTGATTTGCTGATGTGTATCAGTAGTGACGGGGATGGTGGATGACATTGTATCGGTGAGTGGATCTGTTTAGTAGCACAAAGCAGCAGGGCTCATAACCTGAAAGACTAAACAAAGTGCTCCGTTGTTGTGGGGCAGACAGACTACTGTACCATTTCAACCGGTTCGTCTGTCACGCGTCACACGGGCCCTAAAATGACGAAAAGTTTGTTCTTGTCACACGTTATTGGCTCGACTGACGAAATGTTCAGTGAATCAGCGATTTAATCGTGCCTAGGGAGTAAAAAGGGATAGTACGGTTTGAACCTGTTCTCCACTCGTACAATGACTAGAGATCGCTTTGCAGGTGTATGTATTTTGTAATTACACTATGGAAGGCTAATTAGTCGTTGTGACTCAGCCAGAAGCTATGGGCGTAGAGCTTGTTTGCCTTGCATTTACGTTTCCCACGCCCAAGCCCTTCCTCCACCTGTGTCGTGATTGCCTCTCCTGCACAGAAATCTAACGACTCGGCCTCTCCAATGGCCACAACGGCACCAGAAGGACAGTCCCCAACGGATCCGACAACTGTGGTTCCTGTTTCCGGTCTCATCAACTTGGCAGCAACCTCACGATTTGAAACAGCGCTGTCATCATCCACCATCGATTCGACACAAGCGTTGGTCCATTGATCCTCAAGAGCAGCTGCTTCCAGGTCAGCCAGTGCACGCTGTCGTCCTTCATCTAATTCTCTCCAAAACTCAGGATTTGTGTTCTTTAACTGACGCAATGCTTCTCGGGTTGCATAGGACGTCAAATTTCCGTATGAAAGATTATGGCCGCGCACACCCGCCAACTCAAATGCCTACCACAATAGCCTTGGTGAGTGTAAACACCCCTGTTCATGGAATTCTTACCTTTATGATGATTTCTTTCTTGTTAACAGATGTGTACGCATCCCAGACCCACTTCACGCTCAAGTCCCACAGCAGTCCACGCCACTTATCGAAGACCAGTGCCTGTGCCCCACTGTCGATCTGAGCCATCATTATCTTGACGACATCTTCATGGTAAGATCGCTTCAGTGCGTGCTTAAAGATGCGCTGAATTCCAACATCACACGGCTGTAGAATGCCTGTGCAACCTCCCAGGACAAATTGTAGAATGATTGAAGGGTGATTTTTCCTCATCCATGACACAAACTTGTCCAAGCGATGGACGGACCATACATCAATCTGCCAGATTGATTTCTGAGATGGAGGAAGGCCTAGAGCTTTTTTTTCGGCCTCAAAGTACGGCGCAATGATGTTATCAACGAGGGACTCCATGGTCTCTTGTGTGGACCAGTAGGTATCCATTTTCGAGCACTCAAAGCAAAACCCATGGCTGACGCATTCATTGTAGCATGTTGCTGTAGACTGTGGACAGGACTTTGTTGTTGCTCCTTGATAAATCAGCTGTGGGGGCAACAATTTCCCAGAGCATGCAATGGAGATCACTGCGGTGAATGCTCGTTTTTCATCCTCGCTGATGGTTGCCACCTGTTTGGCACCTCGTTTTGTCCAGGTAAGGTTTGTACCCTGTGCATACATGACCTGAGTTTGATCAGTGTTGACATACAACACCACAGGAATGTCCTCTTCCTTCATCACATATGCCATTCGAAGGATTGCTTTTTCACAGATGTCCTCCCAATTTTTGGGCAGCTTTTGGGCCGTACGAGTGGCTTTTCGTTCAGACCAACCCAATGTGTTATGAAGCCATTGTCGTAAGAAGGAATCTGAGCACCGGAATGATGACCCGTCTGGAGCCTTGATGTCGAAGATCTCCAGTGCCGTGTTCATCAGCATCGCTATGACAATTCCCCTTATTGTCACCATGGTAAGTGGCACAGATCCATCTCGTAGAGCATTTAATCGATCAATGATTGCTTTTTCAACAGTTGGAAAATGTGTCTGGAAAAGGGGTGAGTGCTAATTACTGAATCAATGAACTCAAGCCACACAAAGATACCATGTTTTCCTCCCTTATTCCCCAAGCCGGGATCGTTTCCGTCACTAGCCATTTGGAGTGCACGCACTGACCATCTTGGCTTGTCTTCACTACGATCAATCCAACTGTTCACAGTCGAACGTGACAGTCCTGCAAATGTGGTAGGATCCTGCTGCTTCAGCAAAGAGACAATTCGTGTGCTACTCATTTTCCACCCAATGGAGGGATGACGGGCTGCATTAACAATCTGACTCCAAAGGAATGGCAAGTGCCAGTTGTGGTAAGTCGCAGCATAATGTTCATTTATTTTCTTGTGGCCCTGAGGATGCTTCTTGGCTAGGTGTTGCTTCTCTTTGAACATGCGGTAAGGACGTGATAGCTCTGCAATCGATGGTTCCGACATGCCACTGATCTCTTCTAGTGACACACTGGATTGCAGCCGTCGTCCGAGTTTGTGCTTGGCACCTCTGGGCGATCTTATGCCACGAGCAACTTCAGCTGCATAAACTTTCTGACGGTGCTTTTGCTGCCTCCTTTTGTTTTTCTCACGCTTCTCGTGCTTGTGTTGTTCCACCTCTATCTGACGTTGTCTTCTTCTAGATAAGATCAGTAGAAACGCTAAGAAAACGCTTACCAGACAACTAATCTTATCTCCACGGGTAGTAAACCTTTAGCAAGGTGAAGAGAGTACTCTTCCCTGGTCGAGTTGGTACTAGAAATAAGTATCAATCTCGTAGAAAGGGGTTGACTATCAGGTACGTGGTTTGTTCGTCAATCGTCAACGAGGTTGAGGGTGATTGGGGGTTCAGCAAAACTGTTGAGGGTCTGGCTTTCAGTTGGGGTGGTGTACGAATTGTACACTGGATGGTTGGGGAAATGGTCTAGACAACTCTCAGGTTGCTAGGGGGGGGGGTACTTGGTAGTGACTAGGGGTACTTCCCTAAGATGCCAATTGGCTCCAGTCGATTAGGAATGCTCAATTGGGTAGGTAGCGTAAATACGCTTCACTTTCGCTTACTGATTCACACACGTCACTTAGTCACACAGAACAGCTTTTCCTAAACTGATTCTATTATGCACTAAGGAGTTGGCAATCAGCTTAAATGTGCTCGACTTGACCCTTTCCCAGGGTACTAATGAACTATTAGGTCTCCCTACTAGCTGGGGATCTATTCCCTTTAGTTGCCCGCTCTGGGGTTTTCTCCCTAAAGGTGTCCTAACTGTCCCTATCCTAAGGGATACAGTATACTCCTAACTTGGGTCTAAGTAGTTCTATTTATAGCGTGGGAAACTTCTCTACACAGCCTCACTGTTTGTTTGTAGAGGGGTGCACTTGTGAGCACTCGTTGGTTGAGATTTACTCAAGTAGGAACCTTTTTCCTAAAAGAGGGAACCTGCCAAATGGGGCTGAATCGCGCTCCTTATATAGTAGTTTACATGTGGCTGTGCTACCTTCGGTTCCGAGGTGGCTGTGCCAAGATATGACTCATACTGACTCATATTGACTCACTTTGACTCAACCTGTCAGAAAATGACTTGCAATGAGCTAAAAATAGCCTTTGGCTTGGCAATGACTCATGCTGACTCATGCCGACTCATTATGACTCATTATGACTCATGCTGTGCAGGTCACATGATCATTCTGCTAGTCTAGGGGCAGTGCTTTGGCTAATCCTCATCTGACTCACTTTGACTCATATTGACTCATTATGACTCATGCTATGCAAGGTCACATGATCTGAGTCAGGTGATTCGCATCTGAGGTCACATGCTCCATTTCCTTCTCTGACACTTGGCTAAGTACTCAAGGATAAAAGAGATATTAAGAAAATGGTTTGCTAAGTAGTTGTAGGTAGTAATAAAAGTATGTTGGGAGAAATCATTTTGTTTCTCCACAACCTGTGAATGAACAAATAAGGAAAAATAGGGATACATACTAGACACTATGGTCCATATGTCCCTCAATTAGCTAAGCATTTGGACCGTGGGAATATAGTAAAAACTCAAATCTCGGGTCAAATGTCTAGCATCAAACATACATTAACTATGTATCCGCATCCAAACAGTTTGGTGCAGGTCAACGCATGGACTTGTAGTCTTCAAGACATTCACCAATCATAGCATTGACCTTCTTGTCCTGCGCTCGAGCATCCATAGGTGAGCCTTTTGTAAACCACTTCATCAGCCCCTTAGATTGTCCCTCAGCTTGGTTCGTGAGTGCAACACAGATAGCTGATTTAGCATGGATCTTCGTTGGTGGTGGCCCAAGCTCAGGCTTGTGGCTGGACGGTAATGTTGTGGGTGGTTGCTTTCCTATCAGGTGGGGTAAATCCAAGCTAATGCTACTTTGTGTAGGAGAAGAGCATTCCGTGGAGGAGGGCGCTGGGGCTGCCATCTTGGGTACTGGTGCTGAAGGGCATTCTGTGGAAGAGGGTATCGGAGTTGCCATCTCAGGTACTGATGCTGAACTTGAAGAGCATTCCATGGAAGAGGATGTCACGACTGAGGTGGGGGGGGGGCATTAACTCGAAGGTTGCTCCCTGCATACAGTCTAGGTGAGTGGTTCGTGTGGTGGCAACATGACAAAACAACATACATGATTGAGATGACGTTTTCCAATTGCCAGGAAAATCCTCAGCCACTCGTCATCAACCCGTTCAACATCCATCAATGGATACTTGTCTGGTATATAGAAGTGTGCGAGCGCATTGAATGCGAGAATGCCACAGGAGAATGAATCACACTGAAGAGAAATTGCCAGTCCCTTGGTCATAAACAGAGTCTTGGCATGGTATCGAGTCCACCACTGAACAACAGTAATGAACTCTATGTCCGGTTGGCCCCCAAGTGAGTCACCATACCAGATGTACTGTTTCGAGAAGTCGATAACCATAGCAATCCAGTGGTTGTTATGGATGTTTGATATGAAGCCAATACTTGTGTGTTGACCCGATTGAAGTGCCTCGCCCAAGCTGCACGCACGCATAAATGAAGTGGAGTTCTTGTATTGCAATTCGCTGGCCTCAAAGGCTGATTTCAAATAGCTGTAGAAGTATGGGCCTTCAATTTCAACTTTGATGATACCTTCTTGCCGATAGACAGTGCTTCACAACAAGTCAAGCATCTGTGATTCATGTATGTCTGATAGCCATTCCCGTGTCAAATAGGCTGTGAGGTGAGTGATTGCTTCGTGCATCTCAAACCCAAGTATAAAGCCAGACCATGGCAGCACTCCAAGCATCATGTACGCTTGCTGGACAAGATTGAGGCTGTCTTGGCTAGTGCCCTTCTTGAACTGACTTCGACCCTGAAGAACCCTCTCCGCATTGACCCAAGGTTGGTAAATGTTTTTTTGCAGCTGTAAAACTTCAACCCAGTATGTGATCACCCAAAGTGGGAGACGGTAAGCAATCACATTGTCGACAAGATGAACACATTGAATGGATGATTTGGAGTCTGTAGACTCAGCAGGCTGTGTCAGCGCTGTAGCATAGTGATGGGAAAAAAGAGTGTCGATGATGTTAGGGGGAGGAACAGGTATTGTTTTGATTGTTTGGAAATCCCCAACGTTTGGCTGATCCGTGCTAAAGTAGGCTGATGGGTGCAGATGAGATATTGATGGGCTGATTGGATTGATAGGGGGAAGGGGGAATTCAAGGAGTTTTAGAATTGATAGATTTGGGTTGGGCAGCAGAGCTGCTACTGCAGTAGCAGGCATAGTAAGGGCTATGAGACTAGACATTTTGACTCGGAGTGAGACAGAGACAGAGTTTCCTGCTACTGTACAATGCCATATCTGACCATTTGGAAATATAATTTCTTATTGGGTACTCGGTCTCCATGCCCGATGAAGTGATGAAATGATGAAATGACGAAATTTTAGTCATCGTAACACGTCACATGGACTGACGATGAACGAAATTTCTGGTAAACCTTGTCACGCGTCACACGGCCTGACGAATCGAGTGCAATGATACAGTATATAGTATTCACCTAAACAAAGCGCTGCATATGAAGTAAGTGTAAGTTTGGTATGATCTATGTAAAGATACTCACCTCAGTCATTGCGGGGCAGACAGACTGAGGTGACGACTACAAACAGGGCCATTAAGTACTTGTAGACACAAACTAACTGTCTAATGGGGTAAATGAAGAATGTAAGAATAACACAATAAAGTAGAATGTACTGTATCCGAGAGAACATGTAAGTAATCTAACATGTCGGGCTGTGTGCGCATTGTGTGGTACATCATCTGGAGCCAGATGACATGGTCCAAGAAATGGATTGGTATGTGATCAGCAGTGTGCATGCTTGTGCATTCCAACATGTCATCACCTGGTACTCACAGTAAAACCCACACCCACACTCATGGGTGTGGGTTTTTGGTGGGTGTGGGTGTGGGTATGATCTTGGATACCCATGGGTTCACCCACGCAGAGCCCTACCTACCATGGACTATAGACTGTATGGAGTAAAATGGTAAATGACAACAATTGACTATAGTGAACTATGTTGATGTGTTGGGTGCTGTGACCTTATGTAACAGCGTGCTACCATAGTGCAGCATAGAAACTAAGTATGTTACATCATACTATGTAAGGGGGGGATGTTGATGGGTGCAACCAGTGTTACATATACAACATAGGCCAATGTAGACTTCTGCATTTTTGCAGATCGACCAATCAAGTTAATGAGCAGAAACACCTTGGATGCTCAAACTAGGTGCGAGGGTTTGACTCGGGATTAGAATACAAGATTTTTGCCGACGAAGCGCAGCCGTATACAGAGGTCAATGTGGAAAAAGCGGGTACACTGGCATAGCGGCGGAAGAATGCACGAGGTTCCGAAGTTTCCAAACCTTTTGTCATAGCAGAATGACGGATCGGCGGCAAATCGAGTCACTTTAAATTTCAGTTTGTGGCTGGTACAGTATTACTAGCTCCGGGTCCTCCGAAGGTTCGATATTGCTTCACTCGAAGGTCAAGCAAGTCATTGTACGAGACACCGCTCCCGGGAGGATCACGTTCGTATGTCGGTATCTTATCATAGACAATACCCGCAACACAAATCTACAATGAGGAATCAGCAACAGCAACTTGGAACGTTTTCGTAATTGTTATTCTCACAAGGACGTCGGCCGTGAAGCCCTTGACGGGAGAAGCGCAAGAACGGAGACGGTGGTAGCGGTATAACACGCTCTCTGTCTCGTCGACCTGGACAATTTGATCGTTGAAGTTCTGAGTCGTCGCAAAGTATTTAAAAAGGCAACGTCATCTTCGCAGACGAGAGACATGGCACTCACATGGTACTCCTCTGGATACGGCCAGTCTTCGCTCCCTCTCAGCACCAAGGGCTCCTTTTCGGATAAGGACGGGTCAAGAATGGCTTCCAGCGGGTGGTTGAATATATGATCCACTTCTCCGATGCCCCGTTTCAACGTACGGAGGATGGTAGGATTCGTAAGGAACGCAACAACCGGCGTCACGATGAGTTGGTTGTGAGAAAGAAATGGCGGAAGGGTACAGAGAGTGTGGACATCAGGCGAGTTGAGAGCAAGTCCGACTTCCTCGTGAGCTTCTCTAAACTGTCAAGCCATGTTGGCGGACGAGAAAAGAACGACAGCAGGAGGCCGTGTGGAATCTTACAGCTGTATAAACGAGATCTGTGTCGGTCTCCTCTGCCTTGCCGCCTGGTAATGCTGTCTGTCCGGGATGAGCACGAAGAAGCTTGGAACGCGTGGTGAGGAGAACTCGAAGTTCGCCTTCTTTCTCGTAAAGCAGAACTAGCACAGCGGCTAGTTTCTTTCTCGAAATGCCTGACCTGCGGGTTGAATGTCAGCTAGTGAGTTCAATGCGTCCAAAGTCTACTAGTGGCCGGGTCCAGCCCACAGAGCACTCACAAGTCTGGTCGCTGGCAAAGAATATCATATGCACGGAGTCGCTCGACAGCACATCTAGTCTTCTCAGAATAGGCTTGCAGATCCATAGTTGACGATTGTGCCAACGAGTTTAGCCTAATATGCGGCAGTGTGCAAAGTTCGGCCGAGTCACGGAAGTTGACATAGCGGACTCGGATCAGCGCTCAATGGCTCGCCGCTCGGTCAGAAGAGCACAGCATGCAAGAACAACAGTAGATTCAAAAAAATACGGATAAATAGCAGAACATCGCAACTACGGTATTACATAGCGGAGGTATCGTCTCACCTAGTTGGGAACTCACATGTCATGATTTAGCTTTCGGTCGCGGAATGAAAGAAGTCTAGCTTGATGACTTGAATGACCTCCGAGATTGCCCCCTTGTGACCTCATTCTCGTCGACGCTGTCGAGGTCCGCCCCCTCTACATACCCCACACCCATAAACACAGGAGCACCCCCGCCTCCACCATGCGCAAGAAAACCTCTCCGCTTACTCTTCGTACCAGTAGCAGTGAACACGTCGTCTTCCTTCTCCTCTGGGTCCAGCTCGTCGTTGCATTGATCAATGTCCGAAGAACGAGCTTCTGCAGTACGTAGCTCTTCGTCGAGTGTCTGACGCCGTTTGCGAGCTTTCTTGCGCTTGATCTGGGAACTTGACCCCGAACCTGACGAAGTGGAAGGGCGGCCTTTCCCTACCAAAGTAGGCTTCGCTTTCGGTTTGGTTGGTTTGGATTTAGGAACAGGGATGAGTGAGAGAAATGGAACGGGTGCGCGTTGTGAGAGTACCACATCCTCGTCATCTATGTCTGATTCCATGGATGGGAGTAATTTCGGCCTCGGAGTCGCTCCTCGCTTGGTACGTGCTGGTGCCGAGGGCCTACGGGGTGTAGGGATAGGCATCGGAGATGTAGGAGGACGCTTTTTGAACAAATCAGAGGTACGGCGAGGTACGGAACTAGGACTGATGGTTCGGGGTTCGGGGTGTAAACGCTCTTCCATGTCGACATCAATGACTTCTATCCGCTCTTCCTGGACATCTGTCCTGGAGGCTTTCTTTGTTATTGTGGTAGATCGGGGTCCAGGGGGAGTTGATGGGACTCTGTCCTCGATACTTGTCTCGTCTCGGTCATTGTCTGAACAGAGTGATGGTGTAGTCACGTCTGTTTCATTGGTCGACAGCGGGCGAGGCGGAAGAGAAAGACCGGGACGTGGCGAGATTTTGGACGATGACGCGGCAGGATGCTGACTCACTCCCGAAGATTGGAAAGATGACTGCGCCATACGACGCTTCGCTGCGTACATCAAGTAGCACGAGTCAGAAGAAATTCAGCGTTCAGGATTAGGAAATACAACATACGTGGTACGCCCGTCACCTCATCCACACCCAGCATATCCGCCTTGCGCTTCTGGCCAATCCGAACCTCGGGTTCCATGGCTGTTACAAGCGCGGATAGTGGTACAGGTGCAGCTAGCGAAGAACCGATCGGTACACGAAGGCTTGCTAATGAACGCCGTCGTAGCAACTCCTTGGCGCTGAGTTTGGCAGGGCCTGTTGACGTGGAACTAGTGGTGACGCTGACGCTCTTACTAAGACCGGACGGCCCAGCTACACCATCACCTCCCATTGCATTCACACCAGAACCGACTTTTCTTAGCTTGGCAGTCTTGATCTCGTGCAAGAACGCAGCCATCTTCTCAGATGGAACGTTTACAGTGGGCTGGCCCTGTCTCTTGGTCCTAATGAGTGCAGGGTTATTGATGGGCGCTTCGACGGGTGTCATCGCGTGTCGCAGAGAGGCGCGCGCGGTTGCAAACATGGTAGTAGGAGTACAAGGTGTCGTGTCGATGCGCAGCGGAAGGGGTGGTGGTGGTGGTGGCGGCGGCGGCGGCGGGACAAACGAAGGAGGTGGAGAGGACCGGAGCTGGCTTCTGGAGAGCTATCAAGACATGAGTCCAACATAGCCAAGGAACGATACAAGCAAAATTTCTTCACACCTCTTCCTTCAACCGTCTGACCTCTTCCTCGAGGGCTTTTATTCGCCGTTTATCCCGTTCGCGCTCATCCGAAGCTCGCCTGCTCTGATCCCCGCTGAAACGTCTCTCGTTTTCAAGCTGCTCTTCGCGTGCCGCGTCCAACTCACGCTCCTTGGCATACACACCACCATGCCCTGACCCTCCACCGACAATGAAATCTAAATCCTCGTCATCCCTACTGTCTCGCACACGCTCTTTGCCTTTCCTGGAGGCCGTAGATGGAGGAGCAGGGTTCGAAGTCGGGCGGCACGGAGATACACCATCGAGAGATCGAACCTTGGAAACAGGCTTGGCCGGAGACGAATGAGGACTAGGTAGCATGAGAGAAAAATCCGCCTCGGCGCCTTCCGTTGCGTTGAACCGGTATACCGCATCCTTGACTGATGCTACAGAACGAGTACGCCAAGGGGAAGCGTAGTCGTCAAGGGAAGGTTGACTAGGGCCCGCAGGGTCTGCGCCCGGGATGGTGGACGAGTGCGTCCATGATGGCCCAGGTTCAGCTCTGTCTGAGTCGCTGTCATGAGGAGGGTGAGATGGTTGGGCAACGAATGGGATTTCAGAGACCGCTTGCGTGCGTTGGCCCCCGTCTGGTTTTTCCGGCACAAGCGAAGGAGAGCGAGGGAAGAGAGCGCCAGGCATGGTGATTGACGGTTGTTTTTTCAACTTGGGCGGGAGAGGCGCTAGAAACGCAGGCGGTGGTCGAGGCGTAGGAGATTTCGAGCACTCCCGATCGCTAGCTGAGAGTACTACACACCAGCTCAACAACCTTCAAAAAATACACGGCATACGAGAACCAGACCTACCTCGGTCGTCGTCGTTGACATACGTTGGTTCCAAATGGTTGCGACGGCATTTTCTGGTGGAATCTGTTGATTTGGAGCGTGGTTTTGGACGAGACTGTTCGGCTTTGAAGCGTCTCCCGCGTTCTCGGTGGTGTTGAATCCTCAACCTGTATCCCGCCTCGTCCTCGCTCATATTTCTCTCCGAGTCTCGGTCGCGTCTCCTTTTCGAGCTCTTGACGCGCCCGGTAGACACAGGTTGGTTTGCCTGGGGATACCGCGATCAGTATTGAAGCAATTCGGAGAGTTTAGATATGACTGACTGGACCCGCCGTGGCATTGAGAACGAAGGACTCAATTTCCCTAGAGACAAAGCTAACGACATTTGAGAAAAGTCCACTGGATGGCTTGGACTTTGGGTTGCCAGGTATGCGTCGCTGTCGCGGAGGGTGAGCCATGTCCGTCGAGTTGAAGACGAGCGCCAGCCTAATCGAGTGGAACGTGAGACCGGCTCGGCCCAAATAGTCAACATCAACATTCACCATCAACCACGCGTTCAAGGTACATCCATCTACGCAATAAAATTATGAGGCTTCGCACATGAAGTCTCGTCAACAACAGAGGCGTCCTTAATTATCCTAAACATGAAGCGTATAGCAAGCAACGATAAAATCGGGGGGTACAAGGGAGTTGTCCAGTGGCTGTATAACAGACATTTCTCATCGATATGATTCATAACTCGGTGGTGCAGTATGTCCACTTGCGGCCAAAGATGCGCGCACGGCCGCGTACGGATCTGCGTATTGCATCGTCCGACTGATTCGTGGCGCGTTTGGGTCCGCAGCAGGCGGTGGCGCAAACGAACTAGACACGCCACCAAACCCTGACGGCGCAGGGTCCGAGAACGCGCCATACGCGTCTAGAGATTGTCGCGAGACAGCTGCGGGGGGTGTCGCATATCCGCTGGTCCGCGGCGCACTGCTCGAGTACGCGGTGGTGCTCAGCGCATTCGTGGTCGTGGTGGCCGCGGACCAGCGGTTATCGTCAGCAAAGGGCGAGCTAGCAGCATTAGAGTTGTCATAGGTGGATCGTCGAGGAGCCGTGACTGCCGGTTGGTTGGTCTGGGCGGAGGGTGGTGGAACAGAGCCGACAGGCTGATACGAACTTGTCTCGGGTTCTTCCTCTACCTCGTCAACCTCCTCGATATCAGGGCGGGTAAATGGCGGGTCTAATGGACGTGTGGTCAGGTTACCTGACCGCCAATCTATGATGAGGAGGACAAGAGATGCAAGCCAGAAGCCTGGAATTACACGTGATCAATGGCGGGTTGAAAACATGAGCAGTGAAGTGTTACCGAAAGCCAGCCAGAAGAATATACATCCCGCTTTCTTCGTGCTGCACCATGAAGGCAAACCATTGACGAAGTCATCGCCAAGCGACGCATGGGGATCGTTGCTGGCATCTTTGCACCCCGGTTCCGTCCATGCCGAGATGGTCGTCACGAACCTGAAGTGAAAGCGACGTGGAATACATAAGGAACGGGGACATGAGGGTGTAGTGGAGAGAACACACGCGATAAGAAGGCTGAATGCGCAGCCTGTACTCGTGAGAATGAACCCGACGCGTGCCTCCTGCAGGGCCCGTGCAAGCCGAGCGAATTTATCGTACTTTTCGTAGACCACAGGAACAAAAAGTAAAAAAAGCGACAGGAAAATGCCAGACACGGATACGAATAGAGCGAATCCGGTGAGGCCAGCTATGTACAAGGGAGCAAGTCAGCCAGCAAGCGCACGGGGCGCGTGGGAGTAGGGTGTTACTGACAGGGTCCGACGTTCCATTTTGCTTGGAAGCTAGCGACGCTAGCGAAGCAAGCCATGGAAAGGAAGTTGAAGAAGACTTGAGAGGTGTAGAAGATGATGGCGGGCTTCGATATTATCATCTGGAATCACGGGTACATCGCGTCAATAGGGCTGTAAAGGAGGGAATATAGTAAAGGAAACAACCGCAAGCCATATGACCCATAGCAGGGGGACGAAGAGGAGAAAGACCAGCGTGCCAGACTGGTCCATACAAGCATCTGCAGAGCAGGAGACAAGGTAGAATTACGTAACGAAAGGACGTCGAGATTAAGATGCGTTGCGAGGACCAACGCGGCAATAGCAAGAAAAGAAACACCAGGAAACGGGCAGGAAAGAACCTCACATCGTCCTGATATCTAACGATTCCGGCTGTACTCCCAATGCCACCAGATATCGACTTGGAAACGATTGGGTTCCTCTTCTTCCGGGGCAGTATGCGGTCCAGACCATCCTGCATGGATTCGAGGAATGGCATGGTGGCGCTTGAGGATGGAGAAATAGAAATGTGTGGGCTATGGGGACGCGGTGCAGCACAATAAGTATGTACAGGTGGGCTACGCAGGGCAGCACAGGCAAGCAGAGTGCGCAGTCGATGTGAAGACCGTCAGCGATGTCTAGGATGGCTTGGCAACTCCACGTGATATCGATTATGTAACCATGTCCAACTACTGTAACTCAGAAGATTGCGTTCACCAAACCTCCACCGATCGCAGCACCTAAGGGCCATTTCAGGTCCACGTCGATAACAGCTCTGACAGAAGACTCACCAGCACCAAAGCCAACACCGCCAGCAGCAGCGTGTGCCATCTACACGTTTTGGTTAGCGGAAATGACCCTGCGACTACGTTCGTCAATCACCGTGTTGCCCATAGGACCGAACTTGCTCTTCTTCTCGACCTGTCCGGTGGTCTGCTGCAAGCCAAGTGAGTTTACCCCAGCTCCGTTCGACGGCGGTGTGTCCGTCCCGTGCAGCGCAGCTCCAAACGGGCGGTAAGGTTTACCTGTGGCCAATGCCGGCGCCGGTGTAGCAGACTCCAATTTCCGGACATAATTGGAGGGGAAGAGTCCCTCCTTCCCGCGTGCCCTGCCCTGCCACCAGTCCTCATTCTTCTCCGAAATGACCTCGATCGTCTCGCCCGCAGCAAAAGTCAGATCATTTGCTTCCTGTCATGAGAAATGGTCAATCGCGGTGCCAGCATATTGTAGTTGAACGTCCATACAGCCCCATTCTCGTTGTAACCCCAAACAGCGCGGGCCAGTACAGTTGCATTCCCGGATGGCGTCGCTGTGACTTGTCTTGGGGGTAGAGGAATGGCGCGTCCGCCAAGAGCCGGAGCACCGACAACTCTGACTTGTGTCGTGGTCGTGACACTGGTTTGGGTCTGCACTGGGAGACGCCCGATGATCTCCTTCATTGTCGCCGCGTCTTGTGGGGAGAGATAGTTTTGTGACTCCAGGAAGGCAACATTGAGCTGCATCTGGCTCGCGATGTGGCCCAGAAGGGCAGCGGCTTGGAGTTCGTGAGCGGCAGACATTGTGGCCGCAGTAGACTGTGGCCGAAGTATAAATACCAATCAAATTCCCCCTTCAAGGGCTGTGCTCACGAGGGAAGCCAAGTCCACTGGAAACCTCTAAAAATATTTATTGCTTGTCAAGAACTACCAGTGATCTCCCAAAAATTAATCAGACAGATCGTTGTATCATGTCCTCCGAGTCGACGCTCATCGTCACCGCCCTCCCGAATTTCGTTTCGCCAGAGGAGCACAGGAACGTCGTCGCATCGACACCCTCATCCTTCAGTGATATCCGCCCGGTTCTTCGCCACAAGCAGGATAACGTCTCTGTAACTCTGGATCCTCCTCTCGATGCATTCACCCCGGAGGACTGTGCCAACGGCGCGCTATATATCATCGAGAGGTACGCCGATCGCTGTACAGTCTACACATCTTGTTTCATCAGTCGTCCAGTGTGCTCGTATTCATGTCGTCCACTGGCCGCGGATTCCAGGTCAAGTACCCCGCAATCACCCTCCACGCAATATCACGCGCAGAGGGTACCAGGCCATCGATATACTGTCAGCTGGACGAGACAGACAGTAACTCTCCACCCGACGACACGTCTGAAGATGTGACAGACATGCGAGAGCTGATGATCGTGCCTCAAGACCCTGAGTCGCGTGCGTCCTACCCACGTCACTTTACCGAGCCTGCTCACGAT
This sequence comes from Boletus coccyginus, assembly GCA_025782845.1. Taxonomy (NCBI): domain Eukaryota; kingdom Fungi; phylum Basidiomycota; class Agaricomycetes; order Boletales; family Boletaceae; genus Boletus; species Boletus coccyginus. The sequence goes on from JAHZSR010000014.1 coordinate 646,318, forward strand.
CTCCACCTTGTAGTGGAATCCATCTTTGAAGCTATGTCCCTCTGTGCATCCTTGCATCCGGATCCCCATTTGTCGGACGAAGACGAACTTGACGGTGATTTCGTCTCTGACACGCATTTCGAGACGCTCAACGGAGAGGGGGAAGAGGAGCTGAGCGAAGTTGGGCGGGTGCGCAGTGATTTCGTCCACGACAGTCGTTACGCGCCGTACTAGACACCCCTGCAGGCCGCTCTTGCTCATCTAGAGTCGATCATTTATGATCCATTCGATCCAGAAGCTGAAATCAATGGTGGCTTGGATGGCGCTGAGGAAGTCTCGAGCGAACAAGACGAGATCAAGGGATAGCGGACTAGTGTGGTTAGGGACCAACCTCCCACTAATATTGTCAGGAGTGTTTGAAGTGGGTGCAGCATTGCACCTGACGTCGATTGACTGCGAACAGATCCCTGGTACTATAGAATATCCTTATGGGTTTTGGCTGTATCGAACCTCCTTAAAATCACCCGACGATCTACATAGTTGTAGGTGTCCATATTCGTCGAAACCCTGAGAGACATCACTCGCTGCGTGGCAAGGGAATGTCAATTTTTCCGAGTGACTAAAGACAGTATAGCAATGTGGAGACACGTCCCGTCGTTCAACGTTCAACACTTCTACGACCGGTTTACGGTCACCAATTACACGAAAGAGCTTTTAGCATACCGAGCTTCCATAGCATACACGGTTTCTTCTCGTCGAAGTATATCACTCTTTATGCCCCAGACTTCCAGTAGGCAATATCTCCATCAACCACTGAAATCGGTGTCAGATGAACAGGACCAAACGTCTTGAGAAAAGTAACTCGCTCTCATAAGGTTTGCCTTGCTGTCGCAGCTTCCCTGCGGCTTTGACAGCAGTTTCGCTGCCATGTTCTTTAAGGTCATCAAACGACATGATTTCACCACAAACAAATTTGTTCTCGAAATCCGAGCTGGCAAGATGGTTGAGCGATGCTGAAAAGTAGTCCTAGCGAAAAAAACGCACTGAATAACACCAGCAGCTTGAGGTGCCTTCGTTCCCCGTCGGATCGTCCATGCCCTAACCTCATCGGGTCCACAGGTAAAGTACCGGATGAGCTGAATACGGAAGTGATGAGTATAATTCACGGGACGAGTCCGGGGATCACGCACATCAAGAGACGCGTAGCCTGCTTGGGTGATCTTTCCCAAGGCGCTCTGAGCTCCCTCCTTCTGGGCCGCCACCTTCTCCTCCTCACTAAGCGCAGAGAGACGCTCTTCCAGCGAAACGGAAAACGGTATCAACGGGTCGCCAGGATTATTGGTATCGATCCACGCCTTGATCTTTGGTAACCTAAAAAAATCGGCAAGGTGCCTACAACTTTGTAGCTCTAGCGTACCATTTATTCTTCTTTCGAGTGTAATCTGTTTCACTCAAATTGACGAGATAAGTAACAGGTTTGGCAGTCAAGAGGGAGAGGCCATTAACGACTTCGATCTACCGGTTGCAGTCAGTTCTGAGTAATGGTGAGTTTGGCGAAACAGGTAGAAAGATCGATTTCAGAGTAAATGCGAGGCGTCACTTCCACCCCAACGAGCATAAAACGCTGTTTGATCCAGGAGAAGGGTATGAAATAGATAATCACCTGGAAGGAGCGTCAGCGTACTTCGAACGACAGGAAATGAGTAACTAGGTATTGAAATTCTCAGATTGGACATCATATCACAGGAATATGGGGCGTTACTCCCTCCTCAATGAGCTGGGTTATTCGAGCACGGTGCTCTTTTTCATCAAAGAAGAAAGAAGTAAAGGTGTGTCACTATTAGCGATGCGCACCTCTTTGTTTGTCCAGTCCCCCTTGCGCACGTCCTTGTTGTCTACGGTGAGGGTTTTCAGCACCTTTTCAACTGTAGCCTTGTGAAATCAGTCCGTATGGGATTGAACCGAGCCGGAAAGAGACGAAACATACGATCTCCTCCTTTTTGGCCCTGTCGGCTAAGCTGTTATTCCCAAGAGCCCGTCCACCTCTCTTCAGACCGTCGATGTGTTTCTCCACCCATTCTATGTCCTTCAGCCGTAGTTCTGTTTGAATGATTTCCATGTCTCGCAGAGGGTTGACGTCGCCCTCGACGTGGATGACTTCGGCATCATCAAAGGCACGGACGACTTGGAAGATGCCGTCCACCGCTCGGACGTGTGACAAGAAGGCGTTGCCCAGACCTGCACCTGTGGATGCACCCTAATCTTGATTCAGACGAGATTAGGCGGAACACGTCGTATACGCACAGCGGTCAAACCGGCAATGTCGATACAAGTAAGGAAAGCCGGAACGCGAGAAGCCGGCTTGTAAAGATCACACAGCCATTCGAATCGCGCATCGGGGACTGGGATACGCGCTTCCTCGGGATTTATTGTCGCGTAGGGGAAGTTGGCGGCCTTGCCAAGATCTGTACGGGATGAGGGGGATGGATGAGTAGCTTAAAGAGGACGGACCGGTGTTCGAGAGCGCATTGAAGAAGGATGACTTTCCGACGTTGGGGAGACCTATCACGACCGGCGTGGCATTCGTAGTAAACGCAGACGGGTAAGGTGAACGCACCGACGATACCGATCTTGAGGTTGTTGCTCGGGCGACCGAGTAAAACCTTCTTCTCCTGGGCGGGGGCCTTTTTGGGAGGCATTCTTTTTGCCTTTGCCTGTGATGTGGCCGAAACCGAGATTGACCGTGTAAGAAAGAGAAAGAGCGACGGTCGACGGAATCGATCAATCATCTTCCAAAAAAAAGAAAGAAATACAAAAGAGGTTTACGCAATTATTGTTTTTTCTGTTAGGGGTTATCTGCCGAGCGTGCCGAACTTACCCACGAGACAACGAGCATCACAAGTGCTCTCATACCCCCGTGAGCTGACCATCCTTGGCGCAGGGCCCGCCAACCCCGACGATGAAGAATCTATGTTCTTTCACTGTGCTGTTGCTGTTGTCCATCTTTGCAGACGCGCAGACAGAGACTGTCCTCAACAAGTGAGCCATAATATGGCGGCCCGTTCGTTCAAGTTGCTGATCTTCCGCAGCGCTGGGGCTACAGTCGTAGAGGTCATCTCCCAAAACGCCGCCGGGGTCCCAGTCACCCAGGTTCTGTAAGTCTTGAAACGCGATCCACCCTATTTTGTGCTAATGAGACTGCAGCGCGACGCTTGTCGGCTCGAGCGCATCACAATCACTCACCCGCACGACCACTGCTTCCAACCCGCTGTTACAAACAACCGCGACGACGACGACTAAACAAGTCGGTCCAGTTGGACAACCAGCCTCCGCGCCGCTGACACCCGGCGGCCCAACGCCTTTTGAGTACACGATCACCGACGCAAACGGCAACACGTTGGTAACGCAGGGCATATTCACTCCCACCGGGCCACAAACTGTTCTTCCCGTGCCGACAACCACCGGTACCGTCCTGGGTTACTCCCAGTGGCTATCGATAATCGGAACATACACAGCACCACCCAGCGCTGCCCGCCGCATGTCAATGCCAGTGGCAACCGGATGGTACTATTTCGCAGCAACCGCATTTACCGGCCTTGTAGGAGGCGTCTGGCTGATCGTCTTATGAATCGATAGTTGTACTGCCTGGACAATGTTTTGTGTACAGACACTTGCGTCGACCGTTCGGTTGATGGTCGGACGTCGACTTCATTCTCTTTACCAATCATACCCCACCTACACAACCATCGCTATCTTACCTCTCCAGTGTTGTGGATTTGTATCTAAATGATAGATTGGCAGCTTGACTAGTTCTCACATGACCCACCCGGACCAAGTGTCAAGTTGGGCGAACACTGCCATATTTAATCTACGAGCCGAGTCAGCTGACCCTTTGATGGACTTGCGGTAGTTGCTCCGCTCATCTACAAACTATACCAACATGTCAACGGCCCCGGAATCTAGCGCCGACATCGTCGCCGTGGCATGTGTCGTCGAAGGCTCCCTCCTTCTTGCCTCCCAATGGTCCCGCATTCTGATCGAGTATGTCTATCCACTCCTCAAGCGTTTGAACGAGTTACACCCTTCCCATCAGGTACTTGGCGTGTTACTGTCTCGACAGCTTCTGACGGTCTTTCTGTAGTTCTGGCTAGCATTTGTAACGTATGGTGCTGCCGACACGAGGCCGCATCCCCTTCTCTCCAAGAGGTTCTTTGCGCCACTCCCCCAGGTCACAAAGGAACTTCGCGATGAGCCCTCGAAACTCGGTATTGGCCAAACGAACTCTGGAAGCGGCAGAGGTTTGTCTGCGTTGGAAGGACTTGTGGCGGCTATCGAGGTACGCCACCGTTCGCCTTTGTCTATCGTTCTGGCTATATATACTGCAAAAGTTATTCGACATCTTAATGGCATCTACTAATTTTGCCGCCAATCAAGCGCAAGCGCAATCGCCACAGAAGGATACCCGATCATTGATCTCTCATCTTCTACATATTGCAGCGTCTCCACCTGATAATGCTCAGAGACCTCAGTATAACAATCTGCCACACCTAGATTCCATGACTTGGGATTCTATTCCTACAGAACTCAGGAAGGTGAGTAAGATCCCGTGGACTCGTGGAATACCTCAAACATTTGGCAGAGAAAAATCAATTTGAGTCTGATCAGCTTAAGGAAAGTACCTCAATTTCAGGACCTTCAATCATCGGTTCGTCTCGTTTTCTTTTCTTGGTCTCTATACTCATTATATCTCTCTTAATAGGCAGCAGGTTCGGGAGTTCAATCCCCATGGTTCAATGTGCATGCTCCACATATCCTGTTGCTTTCAGGCTTCCCTACGCCACAAAAGACAGGTGAGCACACGTGGAACCCTGTGTGGCAGTTTCTTACGGGACCAAAGGTACCAAGCGCCTGACTGACCCTCTGCCCTCCGACCAAAGTCCGGACTCGAAGCGACCAAAGGTCGCCGCCAACCCTATTTCTAAAACGTCATCTGTATCTCCTGCTCTCCCTTCCGCACGCATGCTCCCGAACCAACGTTCCCAACCGCCAGTGGCTTCACAAGTCACACACCCACCATCTACGACCGTCTCCAGTCAGAATGCGTCTTCGGCTCAACCCGTTCACGCCGCCACCTCTGTATCTGCATCCACACCCGTAAATGCCTCTCCTTCCGTTGCGCCCCCACCTTCTGGCGCCTCTATGCTGGCCCCGAACAGGGAGCTCCTCGACCAAGTGGTACCGACAACTGGGCTTAAGTTTGGACAGCTGATGGAACGTCTTCAGGCGCTAGACAGAGAAACCGAGGATATAGACGTGCGCATAGCCAATGCACAAAACGCCGGACAGACGGCGATCTTGAATGTGCTCCAAAAAGAGCGAGCTGGCAAGGTTCATGTTAAAGATCAGATCAAGATGCTGCTTTGGCAACACTTTCATAAGATGCGCCCTGCAAAAGAATCCCAGAACGCGCCAGCTGGAACCGCTGGATCAGCCCTCCCGAATGGATTAGCAGACGCAGTTTCGTCTACCCAGTCTCACCCACCGAACGTACCAAGTGCGTCGAGTGAACGGTTAACGGCTTCCACGACGGAGGAGCATAAACCCGTAGTTGCTCCTGACTCGCACGTGGTGGCCCAATTCTGGCAGTCCCGTGGCGGTACGATATCCACTCCTAGCGGCAGTCATCCTCAAGCGGGTCCTAGTCAAGTACAATCACACCCGACTGTGACTCCAGAGATAGCCCCCCAGGTCCCAAAACCAATTGAGATGAAAGGGACTCGGCCGCAAAGTTTTGGCCCGTCTTCACAAACGTCAGGGGCGCCGTCACACGAAACAAGTGTTAACCCCAATACCACAAATAACCAGCTTATCCAGACCATCAACAGCTCTACATGGTATGGGACCTTCTCGGGGACCTTCCCTAAGCTCAGCGGCCAGGCAACAAATGAAGTGCAAATACACGTAGTTGGAATGTTTACCCCACCTACACAGAGTGATGTGTAGGTCATTCGCATCGTTTTCTGAGTGTAGCCTCAGCAGTATTTGCAGTCGCATGGACATTCGCACGGACAGCTGGCCCAAGAACTTCACTTTAAACCTTTGCAAGGAACCCCTGAAAGACAACACGGAGCTTTCATCTTGGATCAAGCGCCACCAAGCCAGGACTCGTGTGATGCAATTCAAACCTAATCCTCGCGCTCCTGACGGGCCCATGAACGAGCAGAGGTTTCACGCCCTCTACAAATTTATGAGTGAGCACCGTATTGTAGGCATCTTTTGACAATATATCATAATCAATCTACTCACCTAAATCCCAGTATGCCTATGCGGGATGGCAGCTGCCATCGGGAAAATTCTCCTACAACATTTTCATTTTCCCAATGCACAACAGTTTCGCAGGGGCCGTGTTTCCTGATGGCCTCCCTGATCTTCCTGGAAATGGGAACGCGTTAGACGTCCAACCCTCAGTTGAGGGAGCGAAGCCTCAGCTGGTCGGTGGATTATCCATCCCTCCGGCGTTTATCGCTCGGATGCAAAGTCTCGAGCCAGCAAAACAAAGGCAACTATTCGCACAAGTTATTCGTTTTCAGCAGGAACACCTACGACGCCAGCAATTGCAACAAACCCAGCAATCTCACACTGCCTCAGGTCAGGCTGTGAACTCGCTCGGGGCGTCCATACCCCCCAACCCGTACAGCGCGCTCGCAAATGCACCCGCGGGCTTACACGTAAGCATCGTGTGACACTCTAGGGATCCCGCCCTGATGCTTTTCTTACAAAGGCAAATGTTAATGGGCCTACGAACGCTGGAGCATATAACACGGGGGGTGGGACTGTGAACTACGAGATGTTGCAGTCTTTTATCCAGCGCAATGCGGAGGGATCCACTTCACAAGGAACGAATTTGGGCTAGATGCCATGACTTTATGCCACCCCTCATCATATATATCATCGCTCGATCCTGATTGACCGCTATGCTAGCTATCATTGTACAGCTTTACTACTTTACATCTGCATCGCTTATTCTCGTTAAGAACTAACCTCCTGTTATGTTTGCGGTGTGTTGAAAGCGCCCTCAGTCCCTTGAATCCTGTCGTGGTCTGCTAAATTGGCCTGCGCCTCATATACAGTTATGACAGGATTACTCTTCCGCTAGGTGTACCATGAAATTTATGAGAATTTACACAATTCAGAGACGAGATTCCGCGTACTTGAGTCCAATGTCCGAGGAATCCGACATAGTACAGTCGAGTCGAGTCGGCTCCTTGATTTGACGGGATGAACAAGGTCACGGAGGTTACATTGGTAAACTTTGTCGCCCTATCAGTGGTGCGGTTTTCAATACGCGCTCGAGTCCCACAACCGGACCATCGAAAATAGACATGCCTGACAGTATACTCGCCCACGTCTCGTCCGACTGCGACTTCAAACTCCTGCGCTGGGTTCTTGTCCGAAACATCGTCAAAGTCCAAGCTTGGTTCGTTTGGAAACTTGAGTCGTAAATCGGCGAGGTGACGTGATATGCACTTGAACATGAGGAAACCCCCGTACGCCGAGATCTACACGCCACACACCAAGGCGATTTTTTGCGGAGTCTGAGCACCGGGACCGGCTTTCAGAAGGAGAGACCGCAGCTTGACAGAGCCAGTGAACGGAACGCGAATAATTCTTCAAGAAGGTATTATTCAGGATTGGTCTAGGGTCTGGATTGACGTAGGACAACGGAACGAATGGAATCTCACAATTGATCGTCTGCATCAGATTCTATATACTGTGGTCGACTCAATGGATGAATACAAGGGGTGCTCTCTTGTCGCGTACCACTTCTTCGTTCGTTCGTTCGTGCCACGGCTTGATGACGCTGGATCCTGGTCCCGTGGCGTTTAACGCAACAACATGGGGACGGTCGATATGAGGGAACAAGTTGTCGTTGGGACCGACGTCTCCGCTGTCGTGGTCATGATCGTGGCTTTCGTGACCACAGCCTTCGCTATGGTGGTGGTGATTACCTGGCATGTATACAAGTGTGGCGACCCTTGCGACGACTCGAACTTGTTGGCAGCTGATCACAAGCTGGTCTGTATGTAATGTGACGCTGTGACGTGGTGTGTTTGTGTGACTGATTCTACTTCTAGATCACTACGTGCTCCTATTAGACCCAATCGACTGTCCATGGCACTTCAACTGCTTCAGCCCACAACGATGCATTAAAGCCTCCGACCCCCATAACACTGGCTCATTCTGAACATAGTGCAAAATTCAAGAACCACTCCTTGCTCATGTAATTCCGAATAACACTCACCCATCAGGCAACAGCACGACAACATTCATACCCTCTATCTCGGCGAGCTTGCGTCCATGTTCTGACTTCAACCATGCTAGAGCACCACTGAGTGCACTACCACTGTTGCCAACCTATGAATCACGCATCAGTAACCACAATATATGCGGTAAGGAATGACACAGACTAGATCAACCCCAACGACAACGCAATTAGAATTGTGAGTCTTCTTTAACGTGCGGGAGATTCCAGTGATGGTCCTCCAGTACCTACACCGGCGATGAATGAAGGACGATGGTCTCGATGAAAAGGATGGTGTAGGAATGACTGCATTGATTATTTCTGGCCCAGTCGTCTATCCATGGGCCAATGGGTTGTTTGATTGTTGACCGTAAGAACTCGGTCGAGTCAAACGAGCCATCATGATGCAACACCTACGTTACGATACTTAGCACGGACGACCGCGTGACTTTTACGCTGGAGCCTCTCCGCCACTCCTACAATCGTTGAAGAATTCAGCCACGGAAGGTGCGAGGGGTACAATTAGAGTTATACCTATATGGCTACTGGGTGAATCCCGAGTGGCAGACACCTGCCACACGCCATGACTGCCATGACCAGTGGCGGGGCCACAGTCCACTGGCATGAATATTGCGGTGGCACTCGCACGGTAATAAATGATGTTATGTAGCTTTCCACTGGCACGCCAGTGGCACTTCAAACACTGCCAGTGACGCGAGATGCTATTGGAAGCTGTGGTCTTAAATTGGTCTTGGCTTCACCCCCGGCTCCCCTTTGTATGCCCAATTCGCATCGTCCATATAATTATATCAGCGGCAAATACAAATTGCGACGGTCTCTCAAACCATACTGTCATATTCAGGGTATTGTAGCCCTGAGGCACCAAGGTAGCGAATTGGACACAAAGTACGCAGCTGTTGTGCATTCCTCATCTTGGCTGGCCAAGTGACAAATACGCAAGTCGCTGCGCTATTCCGAAAGTGCCGTTAGTTGCAGTTTCCAAGCGCCCAATGACACATACCCCGTCAAACGTGCATATGCATGTTTGCCGTTGCCGCGCCAGGATGTAACCAGCTCCTGCGGCTTACTAAAAAAAAGAAACACCCCGAGTTCCAGGGAGCTGCAGAGGTATTCGTGACTCAGGGGGGATCAGGGCATCCTCCTGACAGGGTGATACTGCACAGAAGCAAATAGAGGGAAGTGACACGCTCGCCCCACCTTGAGAGGCGGGGCAGACTGGGAGGATCGGTCTATAGGAGTCTGTTGATGTAGGAATGAATGAAATCTCACAATTGATCGTCCGCATCAAGTTTGTGCCACGGCTTGCAGTAATGACGCTGGATCCTGGTCCCGTCGCGTTTAACGCAACCGTTGACATGGGGACGGTCGATATAGGGGAACAAGTTGTCGCTGGGACCAACGCCTCCGCTGTCGTGGTCATGATCGTGGCTTTCATTACCACGGGTAATAATTACCTGGCATGTGTGCGCCAAAGTAAGACCTTCCAGGGTCATGTCAATTAGGATTACCAAAACAGGGTGCGTTGAAATAGGCACAAACAACCAGCTATCGGCTTGCTTGCTCACTACCACCACCTTGATTGGACTGCCCGATAGTCAAATTGCATCTCATTTCGTGAGTATTGACACAGTTGATTCTACTTTTTCATCATACAAATGATGCATTCACGTAATTTGCGTTCGATCCACGGGCCTTGTTTCAAAAGGTGTGCTTGCCGGCTCACCCTGAGGTCTGTGGGCTGAGACTATTTGGAATTTCCTGATTCTCCCTTCTCGAGGCACCACTTGTTTCGCGTTTGCTAACTCTCCACGTCCCAGTTTGTAAATCAATCGCAATTCGTGGATTTCACATAACCAGCCTAGAGCCTCCGCTTGTTCGTGCGATGTTCCCCTGTAGCAACAACATCTTGTTGATAAGTTGTCCCATAGCTCTATACTCAGAACAAATTCATATCAATGTCTGATACTCCTCGGGCCCCATCTGCCGAGAACGGCGTTCTCGCGGTTGAACCATCGTCGGATTTCAAGGTGTACAGAGCGCCTGCGTCCTCCAGTGGCTCTCCGCGTGCGTTCATGGATCCCACATTGTGTCTTCCTGGCACTCACTCTGCGGGTTTGAAGTGAGGGAATTGCCAGAGTCATTTTTCACTCCGACCGCAGCTGATCTTAAGGCCGCGCAAGCTACTCTGACTGCGCGCACACAGGCAATGGCCAATGCCCCCTTACAGTTGCGGGCCACGAGGGATGCGACAGAGAGAGCGAAAAGGGATCGATGGCCAAACGTTCAGTTTTTCGTCTTTGCGTCTTGTTGATTGAGCTGAGATCCGAGCAGACAACCATTCGTGTCAGATTTAGCGACCGTACCCAACTAGAGAAAACCTTCTCGTCGTCGGACAAGATCCGTTCTGTCTATGCCTTTGTTCGCTCGTCACTCCGTGATGACGTGAAACCGATCAAATTTATATTATGTTGGTGAACTTGACTGTGCTTCGATCTCTCCTTATATTTTTTTCCTCTAGATCAGCCCCCTAAACGTGATCTCAAAGTTTCTGATCTAAAGGTCAGAGACTTGACTCTAGCTGAGCTCCAACTGGCACCATCCTCCGTGCTCTTACTCAGATTCGAGGACGAATCTCTAAACAGTCCGTCTCTTGAGTTCACATGATACAACTATGCTGATTGAAACTAGGGAGCGAAGTACCAGCGCCACTGTTGTCGACTATTGCTGCGCAAGCAACCGAGCTACCAAAGCCACCCGTTTTCGAGGAACCAGAAGGAGCCCCGAAATCGGTAACATCGTCGAGCCGAGGGGAGAAGAAGATACCCAAGTGGTTCAAAGCTGGTCTGAGTAAGCAGATATAATCCTGTGGTCATGTTACTATTATTCAAGAACGACTTGTAGGGAAGTAGGGCGTATTTCATTTCCTCCAATCCCAGCCAAACTGTATCACGCGAGTACCGTTGTATCTTTGTGATTCAGCTCACTTGTATGTACTTCGATAATCGCACTCTTGTTTTAACCTGTCTCAGTACACTGGAAATTGTGGATCCACATATTTTGCCCATGCACGTAACCCTCCAATTACATCCCTGACATCGAACAATGGGTTCAGTTCACGAAGCGCTTCCGCTGCAATTTGCGAATCATTCCCGAGTCGACATAACACCACAACCTTCGAGGTGATATTGGGTTGTATGTAGGCAAGGGGATCTGCGAGTAGCTGTTGCAGCGGAACGCCTGTATGAAGTTCATGAACAATGCGGGGAGGATAATGTAATTGACCTTACTCAGGGAACCCGGTAAATGACATATACCAAATTCGGTCTTGGGACGAACATCAAGTAACACGCATTCTTCCTGCGATTCCAGTCTTTTTCGTAACTCCTGAAAGTAGCTGAGATTATTCTTTTCAACGCAAAGTTGAACACCTTACTTCAGCAGAGATGCGATCACCAGTGTTTCCTGAAACTAAACCCCTTGCCTTCCCAATCGGGGCGGGGTCCCCCACAAAATGCGATGTAGTCGGTCTCGTGAACGGCACCCAGCCTTTGTCCAGTCTAACCCACAGGCAGCACATGTCGGTTTCCGTTCCCTTAGCTTGATGGTCCTGAACGGTGGCATTGACAAAGCAGAAAATAACATAAGCGTGGCTTTACCATCTGTGCTAATAACTTGTCTCAGGCGAACAAGTACCAAAGGCATCGTACACACCATGCAGACCAACGAGGATCTTGATGGTCTCCAATGCCTGCATGACACCGATGACACCGGTAACAGCACCCAGGATGCCCATCTCTTCGCAACTCCCAGACATCTCCGGAGCAGGAGGTTTGGGAAATATGCAACGGTAACAGGGCCCCGACTCGCCGAGGTTGTAGATGCAGAGCTGACCTTCGTATTTTTGAGCAGCACCACTGACCAGAGGTCTTCCCAGTCGAACGGCGGTGTCGGACAGAAGATACCTAGTCGGCACATTATCTGTGCAATCTAGAATTATATCATATGGCTGCAAAAGCGCCATCGCGTTGGACGATTCTATAGCCTTATTGATGGCTTCCACTCGAACCGTCGAATTGATTCTAGGGGGGGGGGGGGTATCGCATCTCGACCATGAAGGGAAGAACTAGCCTGGAGCCACTCACTTTTTAATGGCAGCGGCCGCTGAAAGCACTTTGGACATGCCGATCGTCTGTTCGTTATGGAGTACCTGTCTCTGTATGTTGGAAAGTTCGACTGTATCATGATCAACGATAGCAATTCGTCCTGGTTTGCGCTGGTCGTTGAGATGATAACGCGACAGAGAGAAAGTACTTGCCAACACCAGCGGCGGCAAGGTACTGGAGTGCAGGGCATCCAAGACCCCCCGCGCCAATTACAGCTACCGATGCGCGTTGCAGCTTGATTTGGCCTAGAAACGTCTGAATACCTGGATAATGGAGGAAAGTAGGTAAAGGACCTTGTAAGCCGAAGTTGTCCAGGATCATTTGCCGGCCATAGCGAGGGTAGTCGTCGGTATGGGCCAGTTTTGGCCAGCTAGCGTCGTCCACGATCATTCCGGGTAAGTTGGTAGTGTCCGAATCCGATTCTCTCATGACAAGATTGCCGGTGATTGTGGCGACTCAGCAGACCATGACGGTAATTGCCAAGCGGCCACAACAGCTGCCCCTCCCGACGGCGATCCTCAAAATCTCGGACCACTTCGAGCTCGACCAACATGGCTACACCCACTGGTAGCGCACAAAACGACGTACAAAATGCCAACAATCCCGCACCATCTGTCGCAGCCAATGTGCCCAAGGATGGCGTGCCCATCATGCACCAAAGTTCGCGCTTGCCACTCAGAAGTTCGGAATTCCTAGAGACTGAGACGACTCCTAGCGCGCGAACCACCCGTCCTTCCATGGCCAGACATCGGTCGTATTGCCAAGTGGTCGGTTTCCTCATATAAATTCGGTTTCGGCGCCGAGTGCTTGAGGGACGGCGATCCGGACACCTTTTGGCAGTCAGTACTCTCACTGCTCGTTCAATCACTGCACGCTTGAGCTTTGAGCTAGTTCTGATGGTCCCCAGCCTCACTTCATCACCATAGAATTCCCTCGCAAAGTTGCAATTCAGGTCGGTCCGATTCCCATCCCCGTTCTTTCCGGAAGACACTGATACGCGGCTGCTCAGAAAATCAGCATATATCTCAGCTGGCTGCAGGATGACTCGTACACGCCATCAACCTTGGCGATTCGTGCCGGAACTGGTCCAAGTGATCTCCAAGATGTTCGAGTGGCTACCCTCGATAAACCCGACGGGTGGATCACCTTTGATGTGTCGTCAGAACTAAGTGAAGACGGCACTACCTAGTGGGTTTCTCGAACCATTTACTGAACAGTTATTGCTTTACTTGGATTGCTGTTCTCCAGCAAACCGGTCCATGCCTACATACTTCAAATCATCGTTGTAGCAAACCACATGAGTGGTAAAGACACCCATATCCGTGGGTTGAGGATTCTTGGACCTATCGAGTGCGTAAATTCGTTACCCAGCTCGTCGAGTCACCAGCCTGATCGCTTGAGACTTGTTAGGGACAACGTTACAGATGACGATCCATTCCCTTTCACGTCTCCTGCATTCAAGATGTATGAAACAATTCGATAGATTATCCCTACTCCACATTACCCGTGTTCTACATTGTATAGTAGTGTCCATAATATCATTCACTAGCTCGACGGCCAGCGATCTCATGGCACCGTGGTAGAGAACAACAATTAACCGGACCAGTGGTTAATCACAGGGTTGGCCACTATTTACTATGTTGGTATGATGGGACATGCTGAAGCCCAGTATACTGCCCCAGCACGGTTGGATTGGTTGTTCCCCGCATATGGGAGTACGACGTGTGGGCATGTCCGTTATAGTATGGTTCCACCCCCTGCGCATGAAGGGGTGGTCCACCATTTATCGGGTGCGAATTGGTGGTGCGAGGGTACGACGAAGAAGGGAACCATTGTTCGTGGGAAGGAGCGGGTGAGTGGGCTATAGCCTGTGTCTGGAAACAAAAAAAGTAAGATGTATGTTCATAGAGCGCTGAAGGAAGACTGACGTGGAAGGTAGATGGGTATGGAGCTGTCCCGGTTGTTGGGGCTGTGTGGGGTGTAATAGTATATCGTGAGTGCTGAGGGGAATTAACGTCCTGGACTGAGTACGTCGGTCGAGAGGTTGAAAAACCCCCTTGCTGGGGCTGATAATGTGCGAATGTGACGCCTGTTGATCGGGTTTGTGAAGTGTACGAATGGGACGGAGGGGAAGAAACAGTTGTGATGTCGGGATGATTGTGCGGGTATCTTGCATCGGATGGGGGGGTTTGATAATAACCACCGTTCGGGTAGCTTCTGGGATGATTTGATGGTGGGCCATAAAAAGCGCGAGCATCGGAAGCTTGTCCTCTCTTGCTGTTCACTCCAAGCGAAAGGTAGCTGGAAGGGTGACTGGGCAATGGGCTCTTCGAAGTTATTAGACGACATTGTCGACAAACAAAATCCTCAGTATCCCAGTCACGCTTTGGACGTCCGGCCATCGCGTCTTGCTTGTCATGGCAGACAATGTGTTGCCACTTTCCACATACACCACAACACAACAGGGGGACACCATCGTCCTTTGAAGGCGTGATGTCGGGAATAAACCAAAGCCTCACGAGTAGGAACTCACCTGATTAATCCCCTTTCGTCCACAAACCTCACAATCAAGCTCCCAGTTCTCAAGAGGACTGCGAGACCCACTGCCCGTGCCATTCATCGGGGTGGCACCCAGAGTACCAGCAGCCTTACTTTGTCTGGCTGATAACAAATTGAAGACTGTGTCTTCCTGGGCAGTGTTCGCAGAAGCGTCGGGCCTACAAGCTGAAGTCAGAACATCGAACGTGAGGCGTCAACAGTAGCCAAACTTTGAGTCTGCTTCGCGCGTCTCGGCTGATCGCTGCTCCTGAAGCTCGCGTTCTTTCCGACGTTGCTCTCGCGCATTCTCCCTTCTCATCCTTTCTGCGTGTTCTTTTTGCTGACGAGTTTCCAGTCGTCGTGCTCGGCTGGTCTTTTCTTCCTCCTCGAGGCGCTTTCTCATCGCCGCACGCTCCTCTTCCTTTTCAACTTCCTTCATGGCAATCCTAGAGGAGCGCTTGCGATGCACGACAGCTTCCTCCACCCGTCGTTTCTTCTCGACTTCCTTGAAGGAGATAAGGAAAGGCAATATCGGGTTTGAAAATATATAAGACACACCCTGAGTTCAGCGGTAACCATGGGCACGATACTTTGCGACAATACTTTATGAAGTGCCTTCTCTGCATAGTGCGTCGCCTTCGCGAACTGCTGTGCAATATCTTCCCATTCCTCCAGAGTCACGCATATCTGTTTGGACGGATCAGCGGATGACTGACTCGATACACCGGATAATACTAACCGTTTCCCACTCAATGAAGTCGTCAGGAAAGAGTGGTGTAATTGGCGAGTCAGCTAATCCTGCCACCTCGTCCTGCTGATCCTCGACTTCCGCATCCGTGTCTCTATCCGCAGATGTTGGATTCGTTACCTCCGTGTCCATCACCGGCTTATCGTCCAATTCTCGTTCCCCCCCCACCACATCATCTCCGCCGTCACTGAGTTCAGTGAGTTCGCTAATCGAGCTATCATCGCCTTCTAAACCAGTCTTCATCGTTTTCTTGCCGGAAAGTAAGGAACCGGAAGGTAGATCCCTGGCGCGGCTCTTACGGGTATCACTCACGGCCAACCATTCGTCAGGAACCTCTTGCCACTCGTCATCTTCAACTGTCGTACCTCGTAATCGCGCACTGACCCTTATGCCAGTGGGTTTGCGAGAGGATGTTGTTGATGGAGTCCTAGTGTGAGAGCTTGTCATTTGGCGCCGAAACTCGGCGAGGTCCCTTGCTTGCGCATCCAGTCTTTGATTTGCGCGCGTTTTTGCAGCACGTCCCCCCCTAGGACTTGGAGAAGGCCGAGGTTGTGCCTTGCTACGAGTGGAACTTGTGATAGATGATCGTCCAGCAGCCCCTGCATTCAGATCGACCCGCTGACGTTTCAGCGTTCGAGACTGCGGCTGCGCTTTCGTAGTATTTCTGGGATTTCCACTTGGTTTCCGTTTCCGCTTCAAGTTTAGTCTGGGTGGTTCTCGCTGGATCCAAAGCCGGTCGTCTGCTCACGATATTAGTTGGGGTCGCTAATGAAACGTCGTATCTTACTACCAATCAGCCAGTATGCATTCCTCTTGGCGTCATATCCTATGGGTTCAATACGCTGTGTTTCACGGAACAAGTAATACGTCAGGGGGGAGAGGACGGAAAGTGCTTGTACCTCAACATACCCATGTGGCTTGTTCGTCATCAGTTTTCATCTGTTGGCGGAGTCGGTGTGGATTCTGGAATTGCCATTCTGTCAAGGTATGCAAAGACTCGAGCTTCGCGGGCATCGAGAGATCTAACCAATCAACCTGTTTCTCCGGTGGCTCTAGTGTTTCGGAAGAAATATCATCTTCCTCGACCTTTGTAACGGAAATGTGGTCTGGACCACCCATTGAACCTTCGACGCGAACTACGTTACTAGGAGAAGTGGGCGTGGTAGACCGACCGCACTCCAGGGATCCATTATCGCGTTCCTGTTCGTCGGGCGGTACTTCAGAGAGAGCACCCGAGGGTGCTGTGGATGCCCGAGAGGATTCGACAATGAACCGTTTAGAACGACCCATGAGGCCAATGGGGCTGGCTTCTGGGTCCCTCCTCTGGTACTGGCGTCGCAACACATTCTGCCAGCTATCAGAACTGGACATGGACATGAGTAAAAGCGAAAAGGAAACAACACAGGATCAGGGGACACCTACGTTATCTTCCTATCCTGAGTGAGCGTTATGAGCAAGCGCTGCATTACGCGGGACAGAACCCGATTTGTCGAATGGACGAGATCGTTTTCGACGTCCTAGGGACAAAGGGAGACGTGGTGGAGTGCGGAGTGCTTGTAACGAGACACGAACTTACGGTGAGCGTAACGTCACTCATGGCGAGGAGAGGACTGAAGGTGAAGAAGAATTGAGAAAAGGCGGCCCATTTCCAGTGACGGCGGAGCTGGTGAATGTTGGAGTCGTAAGGGGTCTCCAGTTGTTGGGGGACGGCGGAAGCCTGGGGGGTCGCAGAGGTGACGGCGCGGATAGAGATGCGGCGAGGCATATGCGCAGCTAAGTCAGCCGTTAAAAGGTCGGAGATCTACGGGCAGGCTTGGACCAAGCGGGACTTGCAGGAAGTAATACCGGTGCGGTTGCGATAGAGCAAGACGCTACAGCAAATCAATACAGCCCCTCTGAGAATGCCAAAGCTTGACACGACTGCTGAGACGGGCTCGCTGGAATAATACGACGGGCAGTCTGACTGGCTTCAAGACTACAGTTCGACGTTGCACCCCTCTGCAATTTTTCACCACACATCTGCGCGAATCTTACGTCATATGTGTACTATTTCGGGGCAGACTTTGGCACAAAAACTACGCGTCCACACTTTCGCCCTGCTTCCTCAGCCGTTTCCGCATCCTTGCCTTTGCTGTCCTGGACATGCGCCGGATCGCAGGTGCTTGGTGTCTGTCCTGCCCTCAGCACGCCCTGCAACGCGCAGATCGGTCAACACTCACGTCTCACGTTTCTCGTGGCTGCCCGTGATCGCCTTGGTAGACAGCGTGATCTTCATGTGTGGCGCGAATGACTGTTTCACGCTATGACAGTTCGAATCAGCGACGCCGCAACACGACCGTGTCACGCACTGTGAACGACCATCGAGCGCAAGGTGTAGCGCGTCCCTTCGATCTTCGCCCTCCACCGGAATTCTGCCTCGCTCTTCAAATAGGAGCTGGTTGTACTGGTGCAGCCCGGAGGCATCGCCCGTGGATACGTCCCGTCCTTTCAAGTATTCGCGCTTGATGATCTCAACAACGGAGACCAGACGCGCAATAGTGGAAGCAGAGACATCCGCTGGTGCCGAGTAAAGCACAAGTGGTCTGGATGGGTGGCTCTGTGCTAGCGTTGGATGCTTTGGTGGAGCGTGAGCAACGGAACGCACTTCGAAAAAGTCTAGCGCTTTCTTGACCCAAAAACGAAGTTTGCCTGTGCCTGGTGATGCGGAGTGTTGCAGTCTCTTCGCTCGACGCAGTCGCAAGCTCAGTAACGCGTTCGACATCCATGGACTCCGATGTAGCAGTCCAAAGAGCAAGTCAGCGTGAGAAAACGTGTATCCACTGCTGTATTACAATGATAGGCTACCCGTGCTCTACCTACCGAACTACCATAGTTCTGCCACTGAAATCGTGTCAGGACAGCCCACTCTATCCACTGAATGAACTCACGTGACGGTCTTCCTTTCCGTAGTAGCAGCTGCCTCTGTTTTGGCACGGTTGAGAATCTTCTGAAACTCCGCTACACGATGACGCATGCGGGAGTGCATGTAGGCTTTGCAACATTTGATGTGGTAGTGGAGGTAGTCGCGGAACAGCTGAATGTGCGAGATGGTGTTGTATGATACATCGGGCTTGGCAAAGTGGCGGGGAAAGAGCACAAAGGTGACATATCCAATGTCTTCAGAATCACGGAGACCGGGTACATCTCGGATTTCGAGGGGCGGATCGCGATTAGTATAGAGTACTTGGGGAGCGTTCTGGATACTGGGCTGACGTCGGGCATCAACGAATTCCTGGTGGCAATGTCATGGAAACTTTATCTTTGAATCCAACGCGACCAACTCACCTGCAGAAACACTTTACCAAATATTCTATCTGTTTCCTCCCGGAAGACAGTCGAGAATATCACTGTAACTCGATCGGGTGATGCCCGAATGTATATGGCCTCTTCATCTCGATAATGGATCTGCATCAGGTCTCCGAGAGCGCCTCCCGATGCCTCTAATGCCTTCTGTTGACGAAATGCCAATTCAAATGGGGCTGCAAGGGCGTTGCGTTTTAAGAGGGCGATAGATTTGATCAGTGCATCCCGACTTGCTGCGGCTTATCAGTTAGATTCGCAGCTGATACTAAACACGCACCTTCATCACTTGGGATTTGTTCAAGGTCAACATCCAGGCTGACATGGTATTCCGGCTCCACCTGGGCCTTGATCAGAGTGCCATATTCCCGTTTGAGTACGTCGAGTGCACCGTACGCTACTAGTTCGTCCCAACAGCGAATGTTCATCGAAAGTTGAACTAACGTCTTCTTCTCTGGCGTAGACAAGTGGAATCTAACTCCGTCGAAATCGACGAACAGGACATCGAGCGACGAGGGTCTTGTGAGTCATCATCAATGAGCGCGGTGGCCAGAGTAGCGAATAGATTGAAGACTCACTTAACGACTTTGTCTGTCAAGGTCGTTTGTATGATAACGTTGTGGGACTAATATCATGTTAGCTTGTTCTGAACTGCATGGTGGAATATTGCCCTGCCTCGAGGAGGATCATGCTGCCAACGGTAGCGGAGATAGCAAAGGTGTGGTAAATCTGGCGATGTACGCGTGGGAATAGCTGATCTCTGTCGCGGGGTAATTTCCCTGGACAGCTTTTCAGGCAGACAGCAACGTACTGGCCCGGGTACATATCACAAAAAGGCCGTAGCTCGCAACCATGGGTAGGCTTTTTGACTTCACCATGAATATGCAACTCACCCAGAACAGCACCCAAAAAATCCAAGTCAACCAAGGTTTCTCTCCAAGAGTTTCTAGGGGATGGCGGTGCGCACAAATTTTTGTACACTCTTCCTTCCCTTGTTGATCTCGCAAGTAGTTCCTGGCTCATGGGCCGATGAAATGGACTCCCTTCCTACAGCCCGTAAGGCCTTTATGCACCATTAGATGCAGTGTCTCATACTCTCAAACGCATCCAGCCTCGATCAAGACGGATGAAGAGAGGCACTATGATCGCTTCAGCAGGCGTGATGACTTTGCATCCTCTCGACGTATGTTTAGTCCTCAATCTATCGGAATCATACCGATTCACACCCTTTCCTAGCCGATCGTCCGTTTCCTTCCGTGAGAGAAGAGGTCCCATTACCATCTCATCCGCCTTTTACTGCGTTCATCGGAAACCTTGCTTTCGACATCACTGAACAAGAGCTAGCTAGTTTCTTCAGTCCTCATCAGGTTTGTGATTCACTTCATCAAGACCTGCAATGTTCAACGTACACGTAGCCCAAGACCATCAAAATAATCAAAGACCGTGACGACAAACCCAAGGGTTTTGGTTATGTCGAATTTGCAGAACTGGATGCCTTGAAAGATGCCCTGTCAAGGACAGGATCTGTTAGTTATCCCAATTCTTTTGAATGAATATATTTATTGACGCTCTTATCAGAGTCTATCAAGTCGCATTATTCGAGTGAGCGTTGCTGAGCCCCGTGAGTATCTATCAGATTTGTAACTGAAGGTGAACTTAATTCTGCGTCAGCTAAAGAAAGGACTGGATTCAGTGGTGCTGGCTTGGAGGAGGATTCCAAATTTTCTGGGAATTGGCGTAGGGATGGCCCTCTTCCATCATTTGGAGATTCTCGTGAGCCTTCACGGCGTCGCTTTGACGGCCAGCCGGGAGAACGCCCCCCACCACCACTCCCAAATGTTTCTGACGAAGTCAGTGACTGGAGATCGTCCCGGCCGCTATCAAAAGTGGCTGAGCCGGAAGCACCGTCGGCTCGTCGGAGGGGCTCAGGTTTCTCCATTACAGAGGGTCAGACCGGTGCTGCGGATAAAGAAGAACATTGGGCCATGGGGAGCAAATTTAAACCCTCAGCGCAGGAAGAGTCTGTGCCTGGCAAGTTTGGTAGCGTGAAGGGTAAACATGAGTCCGTTCACACACGGGACACCCCTGATGAAGGCGACTGGCGCGCGCGGAAAGCACCAGGCGGCACTTCTCGTGAGTATCCGTGTCGATATCTCTGCAATGCTTTGCCTCAGCTGATTGTTTGCACACAGCAAGCAACTCCACTCCCCCAACTCCTCAAATTAGCCGTAAGAAACTTGAATTACTGCCTCGTTCTTCCGCAGGTTCAACGAGCCCATCCCCCTTATCCTCCCCGAAGTTACCTTCCAATGTTCCGAGGCCAAATCCATTTGGCGCTGCGAAGTCAGTTCATTCCTACGAATTGAGGGACATTATTTTGACACGTTGTAGACCGGTCGATATCTCTACAAAGGAACGTGAAATTACTTCCCGTTTGGAACTTACCAAGGATCGGGCTTCCCAGCACTCGATGTCACGCACAAACTCTCGGCAAGCCACTGAACGAGGGCCCACACATCCAACTAAAACCTCCTCCATTGCTCCTGCCCCTGAATCTTCTGCCGCGCTTGCTGCTTCTACCGTGAGACCGTCACTTAGTTTCGCAAATGCAGCGGGTGCAAAAACAACCATTGTCGGAAGGACGGATGATCAAAAGGCTATTAAGGAGGAGACAACCTCTGCGGCGGACGATGTTACTGATCAGGTGCTCGAGATGTCTGTCTGAACACTTATCATGCTCTATCGTTTCACAAACATTTTGAATCTTAACATACATAGGTGTTAGTTCTTGAGCTCTGCTTGCATGATATCGTACATTCAAGCAAAAGTGCTTCTCATTATGTACGATGGACATCTGTGACTACTGCCTGTGGTGTAGTTCGGGATCAACAAATTTCATGCGTCCACGGCCTACGACCATTGAGTGTTACATATCGCAAGGATATCTAACCAGCATACCTTTAAAACGGACTCCTTGTGTTGAGTTTGTGTTCTCATGTATTCGTTGGATGCGCTCCAATTCCTTGCGGTTAGCTTTTTCCACCCGTTCTTGTTCTTCACGTTCCAGACGTGCATCATATTCCTCCTCTGTCTCTTGTGGAATGGTATTTCCCTCCGACCTTTGGGGGTCCTCACGTTTGGGTTCTGGTTTGGAAATCTGCATTTTCGACTTCTTGTGGCGACGTTCGCGGTCTGCACTACGTGATCGGGAGCGAGTATCATGTCGCTTGCGAGGCAGAGGACTTCCTCCTGCGTGAAACCGAGTGGGTCAGTGCCGTCGGTTGAAAGGAAATGGCAAACATACGTCTTGTTTGCTCCGCCGGCTTTGGCTTTCTCAGTTCGAGTTCGCCACAGTTCGAGATTACAATGGGTGTTTGTGGTCGATCCCCCGCATCCACGGGTACCTGTGCTAGTCTTTTCACCACGGCTTCATAACCCCTGATAACCTTTCCAAAAACGACGTGTTTACCTGATACTCTTTAAGTGATATGGGACCGGTTGGGATCAACGAGCTCACCGTTCAAGTGGGAACACTCTCTCAGGGTAACGAAGAATTGCGATCCGTTGGTATCAGGCCCCCGGTTAGCCATGCACAACAATCTAGAACAATTCAAACATTAGGCAAAAGAGTCATTGTGTCCGAAAGATGATTCTCGACATACCCTTCCGAGTCGAGGGGCCGAGTAAGATCTTCGTCAGGAAAGTGGCCCCCATAGATGGATTCCCCTCCAGTACCGTTGTGCTTCGTGAAATCTGTGGTCAGGATAAGTATCGAACAACAGGGCCATAGCTAGAGACAGACCTCCGCCTTGAATCATGAAATCATCGATAGACCGATGGATGATGCTGTTCTTGTAATATAGTGGACGCTCTGAGACGACGGATAACCCCTTCTCCCCCGTGCATAGTGCTCGGAAACTGCAATCTCCTTAGTTCTAATTCATCTCCGGACGTTTGAACCACGGAGAGCTTACTTTTCTGCAGTCTTTGGGGCTGTATCGTCGAATAGCTCAAAGATGACTCTGAAACAGCGTGAGTACTTCATTGGCCAGCTGGAGAGATGTCACACCTTCCCGTAGGGTCAGAACCGATTGAAAAGTCAAAGAAGACGCGTGGGCGAGGCATAGGAATACTCGAACCGGTTCGGGACCCGCTGAGGTATTTGACCACAGTCAGCTAATTACATAATACCAAGACATAGTTCCTCTGTTCCAATTCGGCGCTCACAGGCACATCAGACCTTAACACTTGGCTGCCTTCCCAGTTATTTTCTCCCACCTGAAAATCGTTCATCTGAATCAATATCGCGGGGTATGAAACATTATAGCGTTGTTGTCCTTGGTGGTGAGTACATCAGTTGCTTTGTACGTTGTTAGCGGCTGTAATTTCTTCAACTTAGCCGGTGGGGTAGGGAAATCAGCTTTAACTGTGCGATTCGTACAGGATGTCTTTCTCGAGGACTATGACCCAACAATAGAAGGTGCTCTTGCTATAGCTCGCCAATCTTATGTCTCCACTAACAACCGGTATAGAAGCTTACAGACGTATAGTCGACGTCGATGGTGTCAAGGCTTCGGTGAGCTCGTGTGTGTTCTGCCCAACCAGATCCGACCTCCCACGGGAACCTTTTTCTCATGCTTATCGCCCAGCTCGAAGTGCTGGATACTGCGGGCGCCGAGCAATTTACCGCACTTAAAGAGCTCTACATCAAGGTAGACAATCTCTTCGCTGAAGCAGGCGTGTTTCTCATGACTTGTTAGTCTGGCCAGGGCTTCCTCTTAGTTTTTAGGTACCATCTTTATTTTCGGTTTTATCTTATCACTTATCTATCCTGAAGTCTGACTCAAGAAGCAAGCCTTCGTGAGGTGGATAATCTCCGCCAGCAGATCTATCGTGTGAAGGGGGGTGACACTGTAACCAATTCTTCCTCCTTGGCTCCATAAGTAAGATACTGAGCTTGATATGTAGTCCGTTCCTATCGTCGTTGCTGGCACCAAGTTGGATTTAGTCGCCGAACGAGAAGTTTCTCGCACCACGATTCAGTCTTTAGTGGCGCGCTGGGGTATTCCTTTCTACGAGACGTCTGCCAAACGTAACTGGCACGTTTCCGATGTGTTCCAAGACCTTGTAAAGCAGATGCTCGCACGGTATCCAGACGATCCTCGCAAGAAACCGAGCCGGTTTCGCCGGCCATGCACGGTTATGTGAGGTGATGTCCTCGTCTTGTTTGTATATCACTCGATACCGGCGTGCTTCGCGTTATTTTAATATGTCTGGAAAGGTAGCATCGATATCACCATCCCATGTACGATTTGCAATCAACCCTACATGTCACTTTGTACCTCTTCGTGATAGCGACCGCTGGTATAGCATCGGTGGATTACATAATACCATTGTGGTTATGTAATATATATGCATCTATTTGTGCGATTTTATTCAAGCGGCTCTTTTCCCACCTAACTTGCACCACGACTCATCAGTTTTGTTCCTGCAACCTCAGCTTTGCCGCTCTTCTAGACTTATCTGAACAATGGTGCGTTGTAATTTCTCTTCAGTAAGTAACTCGCTCATTTTCGAGACACTTAGAGTAATAGCAATGGTTATGGCGGTGGCTACGGTGGCGGTTATGGAGGTGGGTATGGTGGGGGATACAGCAGTCATGGCGGTGGGAATTGGGGGGGACACGACGACCGAATGGGTAATTTAGGAGGTGGTCTACGCTCTATCGACTGGGCCTCGCAAAAGTTGGAGCGCTTTGAGAAGAATTTCTACGTGGAAGACAAGCGCATTTTAGCTCTCAGCGAGCGAGAGGTCGAAGAGTTCAGGCGAAGTAAAGACATCAAGGCAAGAATGCACGTTAAGGCACTGGTGTGGTGTTTTCTAATTGTTTTTTTTTTTTTTTTTTTTTTTTTCAGGTTCAAGGGCGCGGAGTCCCAAGGCCAGTACGCGCCTTCGATGAAGCTGGCTTCCCGGAGTACATCCTGGCGTCCATCCGTGCCCAGGGCTTCACCGCACCAACACCAATCCAGTGTCAGGCATGGCCTATGGCATTGAATGGTAGAGACGTCGTTGCGATTGCGCAGACTGGAAGTGGGAAGACAATCTCGTTTGCACTTCCAGCCATGCTCCACATCAATGCGTGAGTACACATCATTGGGGTTTCGACTTTCGCTTATCCGTACAGTCAACCTCTGTTGGCCCCTGGCGATGGGCCCATTGCACTCGTATTGGCTCCCACTCGTGAACTTGCGGTACAAATCCAACAAGAATGTACAAAGTTTGGGTGAGTAATGCAATGATAATTCTACGTGATTCACATCTGAAGTTTGTTGTAGGTCGAGTTCTCGCATCCGTAACACTGCCATTTATGGAGGCGCCCCGAAAGGACCTCAGATTCGTGATTTGCAACGCGGAGTCGAGATCGTTATCGCTACTCCTGGTCGTCTCATTGACATGCTCGAAACGCAAAAAACGAATCTTCGGCGTGTCACTTACCTGGTGATGGACGAGGCTGATCGCATGCTTGATATGGGCTTCGAGCCTCAGATCAGGAAGATTGTTTCGCAAATTCGCCCAGATCGTCAAACTCTGATGTTCAGCGCGACGTGGCCGAAAGATGTACAAAAGTTGGCAAATGTATGCGCCCACTTTTGATTAGGCGGCTCGTGTTGACATTGATTTTTTTAGGACTTCTTGAAGGATATGATCCAGGTCAACATTGGTTCCATGGAGTTGACTGCCAACCACAACATCCAGCAAATTGTTGAGGTCTGCAGCGATTTCGAGAAGCGGGCCAAACTGATCAAGCACCTGGATCAAATCAGCGCTGAAAATGCGAAGGTCCTGATCTTCGTAGGGACCAAAAGGGTTGCTGACGACATCACGAAATATTTGAGGCAAGATGGTTGGCCCGCTTTGGCGATACACGGAGACAAAGAACAGTGAGTCGCATTTGCATATGTGTGTCAGGGCCAAGCTGACTTTCTTTAGGCGCGAGCGTGATTGGGTCCTTGGGGAATTCAAAGCAGGTCGTTCTCCAATTTTGATCGCCACGGATGTTGCCTCGCGTGGTCTAGGTATGTTTCTTTTCTTTTCCCCAAGCGCTCCGACCGGGATACGCGCGTGTGAACGCGAGCAACATGCAAGGTTTGACAGTGATTTCGAATGCTTCTCTTATCGAGGGCATGTGTAAATTGCTAACAGGAGTTCCTCCTCTCCAACCTGCTGCTCGCGATTACCACCCACAGGACATAGGCCTTAAAACATGTTGGTTTCGAATGGGCTTGCCCCACAACGCGAACGAACCCATGGTGTTTCTACCCCTGTGGAGTCAGCTTGCAGTGCCGTCTGCTGCTGTGTCCTGTTTGCAGAAGCGCTTGTATCCTTTTCGTTATCTTTTTATTGATGTTGTATGTGCTTCATGTCCATTCGATCGGTTTTTCGTCGTCGCCTTCCTTGCCGCTTCCTCCACCAACGACTTGATTCTTGGGTCTGCACCAAGATGTGAAGGATGTTGGCTATGTCATCGTAAGTTCCTTGTGCATTACCTCATTGCTTCATTGACATTTTTTTAGAACTTTGATTTTCCAAACAATTGTGAAGATTATATCCACCGTATTGGTCGCACAGGGGTAGGCTGTATCTTGTATCTGTTTTCTCCATAACTAACACATCACTAGCGTGCGGGAATGAAGGGTACATCGTACACATATTTCACCACCGACAATTCGAAATCTGCTCGGGAACTTATCAGCATCTTGCGAGAAGCGAAGGCTCATGTACCCCCTCAGCTAGAGGAGATGGCAATGTACAGCATAGGGGGTGGTGGGCGAAGTGCGTGCCATATCATTGAATCTTTTTATATTGAATGATTGAATGTGTTCATATAGGCCGTTATGGTGGTGGTGGCCGTGGACGGGGTGGTGGTGGGGGTGGAGCTTCGCGGTATGGAGGTGGAGGACATGATAACTATGGTAATGGCAACGGAAGAGACCGCTGGTGAAAGTATGTCTGCCATTCCTTTTACTTGTGTCAATAGCATAGATTGTTACTGCAGTGGTGTATACCATTTGTAGAGCGTGTTTTGTTTAATCACCTTACTTGCACTCATTGTTCCAGCACTCCAGAGTCCAGATGACCCTCGACATGACTCAACATCCTGCCTTTCTACACGGGCCCATGGCGTCCGTCCTGACGCCAATTCAGATCGGGACTTTAGAGTACACCCTTGGCACCACTTTTCCAAGGTTCTCGCGCGAAGAAGTGTGATCGTGAGCGCGGTCGGAGTTCGAATCACGGCACGCAATCACGCATTCGCAAGGTGAACACTTCTCCTCGGCAGGCGCCGAATCACACTTTTCCAGTGCCAATCACGGTTTCGGGCAGGACAAATCACAGTTTGTGAGGTGCAGATCACACTTTCAATCATGTTTTTTGGGTGGGCAGGAGAAGTGTTCTCCCACCACATTTGGACAAGGCCAGAGCTCTGAACTTCAAGACCACCTGGCCCATCACTGCCATGATGCATGCCCCCAGTCAGTTGACTTGAACATGGGCAGCACTGTGCTCACATGACGTCTGCAGCAAGGAGAACCTGAACTGCCACACTCCCAAGTTGGTTGATGATGTGGGCGCTCAATGGCTGCAACTGTTTTCGTGCTGTCCTGACAGCAGTGGCATACCATGGCTGGGAGGGGACCCAATGGAAGTTTGACAGTGAGTAAATTAAATTGGGCCTACTCTAATTGAGGAGTAGAAAGAGGGTGACTTCAGCTACTGGTGTACTACTACCTACTAATTGTACTGGCTAATGTACGTACAATGACAATGTATCTGAGAACATCTGAGTCTGCCAAGTTGTGTTGCAGCTAGATACAGTATGTGGCAGGTCAGACGGGAATGATCAGCTCTGAGTCTTCTTTGCCTGGAGTGTTGAGTGGAATTGTGGGAGTGACATATTGGGATGATAGATATCCTGATTACACAGGAGCAAGAAGGGATTATGGTATCAGTGGGAGTTACTCACTGATTGATTATGGATGGTAACAAGAAGTCTTCAGATAAGAGCAATAGATGGGAAAGCTAATACTCAAGTGGTTCTGAGTGAGAGGAGGGAGCAAAGAACTTGATTAACAAGATATTCAGTTCAAGTAAGATGGGCTTAAGGCCTGGTCTTATATAGTGTTCTACACTACCCATGAAACATGATGGGAAAGAAACATGTGTCAAGTATGAAACATGTAAGAGAATGTAAAATGTATAGTAAAATGTGTATCACATCTTATGACATCATGAAACACTGGATAAGGATGATGTCATAGTCTAGACCATGAGATAAGAAAAAACTTATCTATATGTGATGAGTAATATGGAATAGTCTAAGAATAAGGTCAAAGACTGATCTAGAATCTGATATCAGGAAATGAAAGATAAGATTAGAAATACCAGAATTCTCAACATGACATTGAACTGCAGTCTTCGTCTAGAGTGTGAATGGCCATGGATGCATGCTTTCTGGCATCCATCATGGAATTGACACGGTCAATGAAAAACATGAATTGTACTATGGCAGGACACCTGTACATTTATTCCCACTGTGTTTTTTTGGAATGCTGCATCTGCTGCACCATTGCTTTGTAACTGTGCTCACCCTGACCCATGATTTTTTTGTGTCACAGTTTCATACAATACATTGCATGTAGTACACTATCACAAGGCATAGTGTTAGACATAGTTTATGAATGTTCCATTTTTTGTAGTGGTGAAACTGGTAGTGGAAAGTTGGAAAGTTGGTGCCTCACTAGCTGACACATCACCAAAAGAATATCATCATCTTCACCTCACTGACAAGACCCAGTACTGTTATCTTGGTCAGTGCACCAGCACTGACACTTGCTCTATTGGCTGCCGAGATGATGATGCCACTCACTTCAAACAGCTCAAGCTAGCACTCAAATCTGTTGGGCTCTCTAAGCAACTGTCAGAAGCATGCAGTATGCAGTTACTTAGCTTACCTGCTATGGTGGTAACTCAGAGATGATAGCAGTAGTTGATCAAGAGTGAATTAGAACTCAGATGCCTGAGTCTGAAAGGTATACATATATGCTACAAGAAGTGCATGTGAACTAACTACTATAAATGAACTACTACCATGTAATATGAGTTCGTTCAACACTTCTCCTTGCTAAGTGCATGGTAGTTGTGTTGACCTGCATCAAAATGTCTGGATGTGAAATCATAGATATTGTATATGTGATGCTAGACATTTGATTACCTTTATTTTTCCTTATTTGTTCACTCACAGGTTGTGAAGAAACAAAATGATTTCTCTCAACATAGTTTTATTACTAACATAGCAAACCATTTCCTTAATATCTCTTTACTCTTAAGTACTTATCCAAGTGTCAGAGAAGCAAATGGAGCATGTGACCTCAGTTGTGAATTACCTGACTCAGATCATGTGACCTTGCACAGCATGAATCATAATAAGTCATAATAAGTCAAAGTGAGTCAAATGAGGACTAGCTAAAGCACTGCCCCTAGACTAGCAGAATGATCATGTGACCTTGCACAACATGAGTCATGATGAGTCAACATGAGTTTTGCCAAGCCAAAGGCTATTTTTAGCTCATTGCTAGTTATTTTCTGACAGAGTGAGTCAAAGTGAGTCAGTATGAGTTAGTATGAGTCATATTTTACTATATAAGGAGCATAATTCAGCCCCATTTGGACAGTTACTAATTTTAGAGAGTTTTGTCCTCTCAAGTGAACTCAACCAACAAGTGCTCACAAGTGCACCTCTCTACAAACAGATAGTGAGGCTGTGTAGAGTAGTTCCCACGCTATAAATAGAACTACTTAGACCCATAGTTAGGAGTATACCAAATCCTTTAGGATAGGGACAGTTAGGATATCCCTTAAGGAGAAAACCTCAAAGCAGGCAACTAAAGGGAATAGATCCCCAGCTAGTAGGAAGACCTAATAGTTCAATAGCATCTTGGGAAAGGATTTTAGTTAAGCATTTAAGCTAATTGCCAACTCCTTAGTGCATAATAGAATCAGTTTAGAAAAAGCTATTCTATGTGACTAAGAGATATTTGTGAATTACTAGGAGAGTCAAGTGTATTAATACTATCTATTTAATTGAGCATTCCTATTTGATTGGAGCTAATTGGAAGTCATTGAGAGCATATCTTAGGAAAGTAACACTAGTCACAATGAACTACCCTTCTAGCAACCTGAGAGTTGTCTAGATCATTTCCCTATAGTCCATTGTATATTTAGTACATCTCTATTACTGAAATTCAGATCTTTATTCATATTGCTGGAGCAATCCTCCTTAACCTCATTGAAGATTGACAAACAAACCCCATGGCTGATAGTAAATCCCTTTCTATGAGTTGATACTTGTTTTTAGTAGCAATTTGACCAGGGAAGAGTACTCTCTTCACCTTGCTTAAGGTTCACTATCTGTGGAGATAGGATTAGTTGTCTGGTGAGTGTTTCTTAGCGTCTCTACTGATCTTATCTAGAAAGAAGACAATATAAGCATTAGATGATAGTTGTATGTATCGCCAGTTAGTCTGACCAACTGTGAGCTTAATAACTAAGCCAATTTGAGATTGGCATTGCTTAAATTTGACATATCTGAGATTCTTGGTGAATATATTGGTAGGATTGTCAGTTCCTTTGATATAGAAGATCTCTATGTGCTGATCAGTTACAGCATCGTGTACAAAATGATAGTGAATAGATATGTGTTTGATGCAATGTTCAGTAATGAGATTGTTAGCTATAAAGATAGAATTCTGATTATTGTCACAAATAGGAATGGATTTAAGGTGAAATCCTAATTTCTCAAACATTTATTTCATCCATATGACTTGGCAAGAATAATCACTCAAAGTCATGTATTTGGCCTCTGTGGAAGAGAGGACTGTGGTTTTTTGTAAATGTGAATTCCATAGGAAAACACCATTCATCAATTTTAAATAGAATCCTATTTGAAAGTGGTGAGTATCCAGATCTGCTCTCCAATCAGAGTCAGTACAAGTGGTAATGCTGCATCTGGAAGCACCATTGTACACAAGTAAGTAATTGTGAGTGCTGATCAGATACTGGCAGATATATAGGACATTATCTAAGTGCTTCTGTGATAGATTGGTAGACTATCATGCTATTTGTGTGACTGCATAAGCAATGTCTGGGCGAGTACCAAGCATGAGGTATAATAATGAGCTGATAACTGTTTGAAATCATGTCCAAAGTTCCATGTTGACAGGGGTTATATTCTTCTTGGGTTGATAACCCCAAGGTAGAGGTATACAGGTGGATTTTATGTTGATCATTCTGCATCACTCCAGTATTTTCTTGAGATATTCATGCTGGTCTATATGTGACCAGCAATCACTTTGTCAAATATTCATTTGGAGGAATTCACATGCATTCCCAAGATCATAGCATTCCCATCTTTTTATAAAGGCAGCCTTGACTCTTTCAACAAGGACTTTTGAGAGGCCACAGAAGAGAGCATTGTCTATGTAGATTATAGCTATGATGATTTGGTTTGCTTCTTTATATATAAAAAAGCCAGCGTCTGTCTTCAGTTGCTCAAAGCCTAGTTCTCTCATGGATTGATTGAGTTCATTTCACCAAGCTAAACCTGCTTGTTTAAGCCCATATAGGATGTGGAGTAATCTGAGAACTTTGTTTTTAAAATGAGAAGGTGCAAAGCCTTTTGAAAATTCCATATAGATTTTCTCATCTAGTTTGTCATATAAATAGGCAGATCACACATTAAGACTGGACAGATGTCAGTTTTCTAAGGCAGCTAGGGTAAGCATGCATTGCATTGTTTCAAATCTAACAACTGGGCTAAAGATCTGATCAAAATCAAGATTTTTGACTTGCAAGAAGCCTTTTGCTACTAGTTGGGCATATTTATGACCATTAGATTTTTCATCGAAAACTCAGTGATGCTTAACGACTTTTTGGCCAATAGGACAGTCAGAGACTTCAAAGACTTTGCATTATTTCAGCATGTCTAATTTTGTCTCGCATGCTTTGAACCATTACTTTCACTCTGATTCAGGTAGGTGGATAATGTCCTGATAAGACCATTCACAATAATTTGGCTTATTGGGCCTTTTGCTGAGGGGTACTGCCCTTGCACATAGGTATGAAACTATAGCATCTCCCCCTTCCTAGACTATGCATTTGACATCATCCTCTGAAGGAGTGGAGGATAGAGCCATGGCATCAGGAACGTTAGATGTTTCTGGCATGAAGGGGGTGGATTGACCAGTAAGGTCTTTCCAGTGCAAATCATGCTCAATTTCCTTAATTTGTTGCACTGGGTGACAGTGCTCTCCATAGACATTGCCAGAGCAGTGAGGTGATTGCCTAATATGCTTTGAGCATCATGGTAAGGTGGAAGGTACATCCAAAGGAGAGGTATGTAATTGCACAACATTCTCCTTGTAGTGGATAAGGACACTGCCTTTGCCTAGAACTGGTGCTTTGTCATTTGCAGTTTGCATGTGGTGTGGGATAGCATATGCCTGATACTTAATGAACATGTCAAAGTTATTGGTAAAGTGAGCTGAAGCTCTAGAGTTAAGGAGCCACATTTCTACATCCTCTTGCTATTCATATGTTTTTCCTTTTTCCTTTGCATTATGGTTCTCACAACCATCACACAAGGTATATGGGAGTGTAGAAAAGATGTCTTTTGCATCACTATCTACTACAGACAATAGAATATAATCTACATACTATGGTAAATAAGGAAGTCACTCATTAGTGTCTGAGAGATGTGAGTAGGACAAGGATTGAATATACATTTCATTCTCGTATCCACCATCCAGGTTGAAGTAGGCCTCATAGGCCATCTCCACTCCTTTTTCTTCTTAGGCATAGAAGCTATCCTGGGTGGCATAAAACTCACCAGCTTCTGCCTGACTAGAGTGGATGGAGACAGAGTTTTCATCATCAACTTGTATGAGTGCAGTAGGCTTGATAGGCTGGTGGAGGTGATTGAGGAGTGAAGACAAATTGTCTTTCATCACATCCTCATAGGAGGGCATGTCTAGGCTGAAAAGGATGGTGGGAGTTGGTGGACTGGAGAATCACTCTTGTAGTCCTTGTATTCAGGAAGGTGAGAAGGTCCAGGGGTACTGAAGTCATAGTCTCCAGTATTAAAGATGGGGATACCAGTGAGTTTATAGTTTGTAATTTGATCAAGACATCTTATGGTCCCAATGATTGGGGTGATCTCCAGACAGCGAGCAAGGAATATTGTATTCTTTATTTGAGGGAAGGCTGGTGGGCTATAGTGGACCTCATTGGTGGTGTGAGCAAGTCATCAGGGGTTGATGACAGAAGGGCCAGCTTCAATGATGGCAGAGTCAATGATGGTGATATTTACAGTAAGAAGGTGAAGGAAGTGGTGGCCTCATTGACATGCACATTTTCGTGGTGTTGAATGTAAGTATCTTGCTTTGCCTGCCCTTGCATGGAGTGCTGATCTCAAGTGGTCATCATCACCTTCTATTGTGGGCCTCCTTGCTGTGGCTGATTTCCCCCCTGCTATTGCTGCTCCTGTGGGTGCTGCTGCTGATGTTGCTGCTGCTGGAACTGAGAGTCTGTAGGCTTACACTTGATGGCTGAAATCTTCCTGGCGTGGTTGTCCTGCTTGGACTTACACTTTTAAACATATTGCTGCCAAGTGATGAGCATCATATGCTTGATCTTATCCAAGGTAGGAAGTGTCATCACATCACCTTCCTTGTCTTTTCCTTTTACAAAAGAGGTGGTGGGGGCGCCAGGTGCACCAGAGGTGGACATGTTTAGCAGTTGCATGAACATGTCCATGTATTATGGTAACTTTGCAAGTACAATGAGTAACTGTAAAGTCACAGGGATCTTATTGGAGTAGGAGTGCAGGAGGTTGAAATGCTGATGCAGCTTCAAAAATGCAGCTTGTGGTGTCCATCATTGCTTTAAACTTCAAATACTTGGAGGTGGTGGAGAGGATGGAGAATTTGGCCTTGAGGGCTGTCCAGATGTCCTTGGTGGAGTCAGAGTTGTAGAAAGGATGGGCAAGGGCAGGAGTCATTTTGAAGACCATGGTGCTGAGTGCCTTCTCATTGATAGTATGTCAATTGTTGATGCAGGACTAATTCAAGACTTTGTCAGATTCTTCCTTAGTGAACTTGTCTGGGCAGTCAGTAGTGATGGACCACCATACACCAAGCATGCACAGGTAGGCCTGCATGACCTGCCTTTACTTGAGGTAGTTGGGGCCAGTCAGGTTAGGGACCTTGTTGGCGTTGTTGATCTTGGAGGACATAGTGAGAACGGGGTTGGTCTAGGACAAAGAGGTGTTAGTCAACTTCCTATTATGAGAAGAACAAAGAGGAAAGAGACATAGGTATGTGTATTACAATACTTTCAAAGCCTTGGACTGGTGAGATATAGTCTCCCTCTATGTACAGGATTCAGGTCACATATGTCCAAGCATAAAGATACATAGGACGTGACATGTCACATGTATTCGAGCATGAAGACACATAGAATGCGACTTACCATGCTGAAGAGCATGAAATGTGTCTAAGGGTGGGAGCAGGGTAAACTGAGTGATGGCAGCAAGCTAGTTACACAGCATGATTACTAGGGCTCTTAACTTGTCAGAAGCATGCAGTACACAGTTACTTGGCTTACCTGCTGTGGTGGTAACTCAGAGATAATAGTAGTAGCTGATCAAGAGTGAATTAGAACTCAGATGCCTGAGTTTGAAAGCTATATATACTACAAGAAGTGTATATGAACTAACTACTATAAATGAACTACTACCATGTAATACGAGTTTGTTTAACAGCAACATGTTGTCCAAACATGCTAAGCTGGCTCCTGATGGCTATCCTCCACTTGGATGACATTAAGTTCACCATTGACCATGGTTGTAATGTTAACACTGCTGTTGTTTGTAACATGGATATTCTTGGCATTGTTGCCAATTTCTTGGTATATAACCCTCCATATGCTGTCTTACAAGATCAAGCTTATCAAGAAGAAGCTTTTAAAGAGATTGCTAGGTCTCTTTGGTGTAGAGGCAATAGCAAAAGGGTGATCCCAGTGAGGGAGAGTACTCACTTGCTATAGTGCACTTGCAAGCTAGTTGCTAGAAGTTATTCACAATGTGGTTACAAAGTAAAGAACTTGGATTGTGGGCTCTAAAGGAGCCAGGTTTATATACAGTACAGCTATGTTTGTATATATTATAAAAATATCCATAAAGAATGAAGGGCTATGTAATATACAGTAGTGCACAGCAATAAGCAGCCAATAGCAGAAGGTACACAAGGTATGGCACAATATACCAAGAGAATGGTGTGATGTTTCACCATGATGATATAATACGATGTTATCATAAAGATAAGAATAAAGATGATGTCACCAGTCTAGAACAATGATGTCATGGATTTAGAATGAATTAGTAATCATGAAGAGTAATCTAGACAAGATAAAGTTATAATAAAACCTAAATATTTCAATACTCCACCTTGCTATTCATGATGAAAGAGATGAATATGGTGCAAGGGAAAGTTTCTTGTGGTTCTCCTCAAAATGCTGCCATGTCAGATTCTTTGTAAAGATATTTGCAACTTGTTTGTCAGTGGGAATATAGAAGAGTTTGATCTTTTATCTGCAACATATTCTTGGATATAGTATTCTGGAATTTCTATGTGTTTGGAATGACCTTCTTGCACTGGATTAGCAGCAAGGAACATGGCACCTTGATTGTCACAGAGCAGTGGAATGGTTTTGAGATTAAATCTCAGTTTGAAAAGAAGTATCCAAATCCAGGGGAGCTGTTTCACAGCTTCTGTCATTCCAATGTATTCTACTTCTGTAGAAGACAAGGTTATCTTCTGTTGTTATCTGGAAAGTCAAAAGACTATTTCATTGCCTATTCCATTGCATAGCCAGAGGTAGATTGATGAGTTTCACAATCTCCAGCCCAATCTATATTAAAGTATGCCATCATGATGATCTGTTATAAGAGATGCAGAGATCCTTGGTACTGATGAGATTCCACACTATATAGAATGCTTTCTGCAGATGTTCTTCTGATGGATTAGTGGAGAACTGTAACATTTTGAACAGCAAAGACAATATCTGGACGAGTTTCCAGCATGATATACATACAGTAGTGATCCAATCACTGACTGATATCAATTACAGAGTTGAGAGGAGGTTTCAGTGGTGAGAGGAGTAGGATTGCACTCAGAAGGAAGGGGGGTATGAGCTACTTTGGCATTGTTGAGTTTGAAGCGACTTATAATCTTTTTGGCATAAGCAACCTGATCAAGCTTCAAGGTTCATTTAGAATGATTGTAAGTAATATGTATGCCAAGATATTGGGTAGCAGCTCCTAAATCATGGCTTTCCCATTTGTTCATAAATTTTTTCTTCTTCCTCAAGAGATAGGGACAATTGGAGCCAATGAAAAGGGCATCATCAACATATATGACTAAAATGATAATGTCCTAACCATTAAAATGAACATAGACATAAGGATCTCCATGTATTTTAACAAATCCCATAGCTAAAAGAGACTTGTGAAGTACCTTGTTCCATCGTAGGGTGGCTTGTTTTAAGTCATAGATCGCCCTTAGCAAGCAACAAACTTTCTTCTTCATGCCAGATTGTACGAAATCTTCAGACTATTCCATATAAATTTCTTTGTCAAGTTCTCCAAATCGGAAGGCAGTCTTGACATCCAGCACTTCAATTTCCCAATCTTCGAGTGCTGCAATAGATAGAAGAAGTCAAACAGTCTCGAATCTTGCAACTGGTGAAAAGGTTTCTTCAAAATCTATTCTATAAACTTGTGTAAAACCTTTTGCTATGAAGCAAGCCTTTGTATGACCATCACTTTTGACAACATATACCCATCTCCCTTTGATGGTTTTCATCCAGGTGGAAGGTCAATCAATTCCCATACTTTGCACTCTTTAAGCAACTTAATTTCTTCTTCCATAGTGATCCTCCATTTTGTCTGATTTCCTTTCGGAAGTTTCAGAACATCCTTGTAGTGCGATGGTGTAGCAGTCATGGATACTGCAGAGGCCATTAGAGAGTCAAAGAATCGTGCACTATACAAGGCACCAAGATCATCATCCTCATTAGTAGGAATAGATAATCAAACTTCTCATTCAATATCCAAAGAAGGTCTAGCTCCATATGCATTATTGGGAAGAATGCATGGATTGCAGATATGAGTACCATGATGAGGTTTGTCTACTTGGACTGGTTCAGGAGGGGTAGGAGAAGGAGAGCGAGAAGGCTGTTGTTCTCCTCATGGTGGGAATTGTTGATTGGGATCATGACCATCCATAGGTGGAAATAGATAATGACAAGTGACTGAAATATAGTCAGCTGAATCAGGGTCTTTATTCTTGTCTTGATCCTAGTCCGAAAGGTTGTTTGGAATAGAAATCTTGGCAGGTTTGTCATCTGACTTTCTAGAATAATATGGGAATACAAGCTTATCAAATGTGATAGTAGAAGAAACAATTACAGTTCTTCTTTTAGAAGACCAGAAGCAGTATTCTTTTGTTTCTTTTTCATATCCAATGAAGATGGCTTCTTCTGCTTTCACAAATAGCTTATTAGCTCAATTTTCTTTTGGAATGAAGACATAGGCACAACATTCAAATACTTTAAAATAGGAAATATTGGGTTTACTACCATTTCATTTGGATATGGGAGTAGCCCAATCAAGATGATGCATAGGCTGTCTGTTATAGATGTGAAGAGGAGTCTCGACAGCATCTTACCAGAAAGAGAGTGGCAAACAGGCATGTTAGTGTATAGCCTCAGACTTTTCAAGGATTGTGTGATTAAAATGTCCAGCACAACCATTTTGCTGAGGGGTACATGGTACAGAGGTTTGATGCTCTATACCCTTGGACAAGAGGAACATTTGAACAGAATGATTAATGTATTTCCCCCCATGGTCCAAACGTATAGAGCAGAGATGAAAACCAGTTTGGTTCTCTGCCCAAGCAATCAAATCCTAAAGTGCCTGAATAGCATTGGATTTGGAGCACAAGAAGTGCAAGCTTGCAAAGCTGGAAGTGTCATCAAGAAAAGTGATGATCCATTTGTGATGAGAATGCAATAGTTAGCATTTTGCACAAATCAGTATGGATGAGATTAAGCATATGAGAAGAGTATGAAGATGAAGCAGGGAAATTCTGCTGATGTGCCTTGCCAAGTGCACAGCCTTTGCAAGTAGGCATAGAAGTGGGTGGCATAAGGTTAGGAACACCCGTCATATGTTGATGTGCATGACGAAAAGTGTTCTTGAAAGGATATCCAAGACAGTGATAC
The DNA here is from genome assembly GCA_025782845.1 of Boletus coccyginus. Classification (NCBI taxonomy): domain Eukaryota; kingdom Fungi; phylum Basidiomycota; class Agaricomycetes; order Boletales; family Boletaceae; genus Boletus; species Boletus coccyginus. Next base: position 684,806 of record JAHZSR010000014.1, read on the forward strand.
CACAAGTCGAAAGACTTGAGATCCTGCAAGGAGTTAACTGAACCAACTGGAGTGATCAGAAAGGACTGAAACTAGTGGAGCAGAGAAGGTGGAAATAAAGCAATGACCTACATATCATGCCATTACTGCAAAATGCAGTGTCTTATCTCTTATCTCTTGATAAGAGATCAATATGTACAAACAAGTAGCTAGCACTACTTAAACCAAGGCCCTTTCACCTCTAGAATATTAAGCTTTCATTTCAACACTTGAGTGTGAGCTTCTAGCATTTCTACTTGCATCTGTGCTCTATCCAAGTGAGTATTCTCCCTCACTGGCTCTTCCTATGCTGTTGCCTCTGGACTAGATGAGACCTAGCAATCTCGTTACCTTTGACAATTGTAATAATCTTTTTAAGACACTTTACTCTTTGCTTTTCACCTGGCTCAATGAATGCATCAATCATGTCTCTGTTGGGATAACTTTGACATCTTCACAGGACTTTTTGATTTTCTTGGTTCCCAAAACATGATGAGCTGTTAAGACTGTGCAACTCCTAAGGGAACTCTGGAACTCTGAAGTTTGTGCAGGCAAAATAAAACTGTTGGCTTCAGCTTATATATTATGCCCTTGCTGTCATTCATGTCCTATATTTCGGAGTGAAGCAGAGGTAGCAAGAAAAGAGGAATAAGAGTTATCCAAGTTAATAATCAAGCTAAAGATATAGAGAGTATCTAGGAGTTTAAATACATTGGAGGTATATAGGATTGGTAAACAGATGATGAAGACAGAGAACAGGAGATATGAAAGCCAGTGCTACACTCCAGCAATATGAATGCCAGAGCTGTGTGTACACAGATTGGAGGTATCTAGAAGTAGAGCTAGTACTAATAGAAAACAAGAGAATATTGTAAGTACAAGGAAACAGAGGAATAGAGTCAGAGTACGAAGGTCTGGAGGAATGGAGATACATATTAGAGGAGAACAAACTGGAGATTGCTCTTGGAAGAGTGGAGTTATACCTGGAGGGTTGGAGGTGTGACTAGAATATCATGCATATGATATGAGTTGGCCAAACTCCCTGAATTAGTTCTGCATTAACTTCATCAATGAGTGATTGCAGGACTTCATTTAGAAATATATTTTCAAGTTACACATTGAAGTACCAAACAAATGGCATCTCTCATCCTATCCTATTGGTATCCTATTTTGATAATACTGAGTGTGTTTACCTTCTTCAAAATGAGCCTAGCAACCTCATCCACATCATGAATGACCAGGCTCGCTGATCATACAAGAAGACCAACCATACAATGGTAGAAGCATTTACCAAATGTTAAGGCAACCACTTGTCCTTCAAGGTTGGGGTGATTGATCACTTGGGATACTCAATGTTCACAATCAACCACTTCAATGGGTCTGTTATCTATTCCTCTGAGGGTTTTCTCAATCACAACCTTGATTCTCTCAACCTTGACTTTGTTTTCCTTCTCCACAATTCTATTGTTGGTGTGACAGATAGTGCAGAAGAAGCTGGATCATTTAAATCCTTTACCAAGGGTCTCTTCTCTAGCATGGCCATCACAATCCAAGCACATCCTAAGAACAAGGACACCTGCAGCAGCCAGTCAAGCCAATGTACAACTCTGTCAACTTGTTGTAAGGGTACTATCAAGTGAATCCCACCCCTCCATGAGGATAATGCTGCCAAAGAACAAGACTGGAAGGATAAAGACTCTTCTTTGGGTCCAATACCATGTATTGCTGGCAAGTTCAGAGCTGCCTCAAATATCTTGTTCAGGACATTATCAGAAGCATATTGTTGGTTTGTCTTTTGTGTTAATTTGAACAATTGGTTGCTAAAGAGGCTCTGGCAGGTGAAATCATGAAGAACAAGATGACCAAGATCATCAAGGAGATATTGGCATCTTGGTGCTGGGTCCTGGTCTGCTGGCTCTTGATCTAATGGATACTATTCATTTTCCTCAAGTGGTTTGACCAGATAAAGTATTAGGACATTCATCAAGTATGATAAGAGAAGCTTACATTCAACATGATCATTTGGTTCATCTGCATTTAATCTGGTGGATACCATTGGAAACTGGACTTACATACAGCTTGTGAAAGTTACACTGAGTTGGTTGTTGTAACTTTAACTACTATTTATATTACCTGTAATTGATACAAGAATGATGATAAATCCAGTATACTTAGGTGTGGGGCATGTAAGATACAGTAGAAATTGCCAAAATGTGGTATGATATATCAAAGAATGTGGCATGAATTGCTCAAGTATAATATGGTGTACCAAAAAAACACAGTGGGAATAAATGTGCAGATGTCCCACCATAAAATTGTGACCACTACCACCTCACCTGCCCATGCAACACTGCATGTGAGAAAAGGATTGATCACTGACAGGAGTATAAGTGCACGATACTCATGTTGTTGTTGTTGTGTGGCTGTCATACCTGGTGATGACCTTTATTGGTCAACTTGTCTTTCATCCCTTCCCACTCTTGTTTGACAAGTTGGAGAGCTGGAAGCTGGCTGACACCTTTGACTGTAGTCCCCTCATGTCAGGCCATCCAGAGCTCCTTGATAGACTTATACTTGCTGGGGTTTTCAGGGTGTCAGTAGTTTCAGAGGAAGCAGGGCTGCTTTATCATCTTGAAGATGAATGTCCAGTTGAAGGTGTGCACAGCAAATGGAGGAAACTGTGGTGCAAATGCAGTAATGTGGTTGTAGAATGCCTCAGGTGGGGAAATGATCAGGTCTTGTCCAAAGCAAAAGCTAATGAATGTTGTTAGTGAGAGTGCACTAAGGGAAGTAAAGGCAGTTATATCTGGTGTCTGTAATTATAATAGTTAGTCCCAATGGATTTTTTAATCATTGTTTGATGGTAGTAATCAGTACTGAAACATAACAGTGATGGGGACATTTTTGCTAGTAACAATCACTAAAACAACCTAAAGCTCTAGCTAAGGCTGCTTGCTCTTAAGTACACTTGATAGCTAACTTCTTAGTAGCATAGCTTTTGGGAATCAACTCACATAAAGATAGGGAGAGGGGAGTGAGTCAGCTAGAGGAGCAGAAGGGAAAACTTCAAGGAGGGCAAGATTGGGGAGCCTTGACCACTGCTTGGGGGCTTTATATACTACATAAATATCTAAAAAATTAAGGGAGAACGTGTGGGAAACTATGCCCTGATGAACCTTTGGCGGCGCTTATTTCGCCTGTGTGAATAGCCGTCGTCAACTCCGTTTTCCTTCCTTTTTGGGCCGAAAAAAATCATGTGGCCCGCCTACGTTTCAAGCTCAGCCATCGTCCGTTCAGTAGCCACAGTTCACTCACCCACAAGCACAATTTCAAGCTCAGCCACGACTACACATCCACTCAAGTTGCGAACGCAATTTAGTGGACACCAAAACTCACGCCTCATGCGCACCGCAGCAAATGCTACCAAACAAATGGCCACGCCCTATATGGAGGACAGTGGGCACACTTGAGTAACATAACAATAACAAGTCATTAAGCTTGACAGGGCTGCTAATTCAATCAGTTTGAAGTATACTTGAGTGATTGCAATCAAACCCTTCCCCTGCAGCCCTGTGTTGAGCAACTGTGGGTACAAGAAATAATAATAAAACCTGCCATGTACTGATGGATCTAGCAGTTCAGCTGGACAGACAGCTTGCTACAAAAACATTCATACCTGATATTATTGCTCCAAATTGACAAAACAATGTATGCAATGGTATATTTGGATATCATGACAAGAGTCTAATTGAATCATTATTGTTATGATCAGGGCTACACCTATGTCACCACAATGAGCACAACAATCTGCTCGCCAAGCTGAGCGGGAGCAACATCAGATGGGTTCACCACCTGGACGCTGCCAGCCACAACAACAACCAATGCCTTTGGCACCTATTCCTAATGCTTTGATGGTGTGTTATTATCACACATCTGCTATGTATATGATATATTGATAAAAAATTCAGCATCATCCTCCAGTACCCATAAATGAATACCCAGGCATACCACGCCATCTGATTAAGCACCATCATGTTCAGAGGATGCGTCGGTTATGCTCACCTCCATTACTACCCCCTGCTGAATCATTACCTTATCTGAACCCACCTCCAATATGGCCAGCTCATATTCCAAATCAGCATCAGACATTTGCTCCAAGAGTGGATTACAATGCTAGATTGATGGAAAACTTCAATGCTATCCATGAAAACCTGACGTAACAGAAGGTCCAATCGTCGTACTTCTGCTGCTCAGTTTGTCAATGCTCAAGCAGGACCTTCAAATCCTCTCAACTTTCAATAGGAGCAGGATATGGAGCATAGGAGGCAATTGGAATTACAAGAACAGATACTACATCAGCAAATAGAGCATCAGAGACAGTTGGAGTTACAACTGCTAGCTCAACATCAGCAAGAGTTGGTGGAGCGTAGATTATTGGAACAGCAACGACGGGAGGCAATATACGAACAGGAGGAAATCCATCAATCTCAGGAGGAAAATAGAATAAATCAGATGCAACAGCTCTTACAAGCTTTGACTGAGAATTCTCTTCGAGAATACAGTCAACGCTCAAGAGAACAGTACAAACAAGATCAACAGAGACAACAACAACAATCTGATGCTGGATCTTCTCCTTCTCCATCTCCTCCTCCTCCATCTTTTAGACCATCCATATCTAGGAGGCCATCACCTGGACCTGCTCCAAGATCTCCAAGCCCATTACCTGCATTACCTGCATTACCTGCATCACCTCCTGATCCTGATCCATCCGATTCCAGTTCCAGTGACTCTGAAAATAACAATGGTGTTCCACAGCCTCCACATCAGCATTCCACCTGCTGGTAGAATATATACTGAGCCAGTTGGACTGCACTCTCTTGGACCCATGAATATTCGCTGTTCCAATTGTCATGCTTTGCATTTCATTTCAGAAAAACTCAGCAGTTCATCCATTCGTAATCCTCGCTTCGGAATGTGTTGCCTTCAGGGTCAAGTCAATTTACCTCGCATACTACAATGGCCACGGGTTCTGCAGGAGTTGTTTGATGATCCTCAAGATGCCAAGGAGTTTAAAAAGAAAATTCGACAATACAACAATGCTCTAGCATTTACCTCTGTTGGCACTGATATGGAGAATGCTGCCATTCAAGGCTCTGGACCAGCATCTTTTCAGCATTCATGGTGCACTTCACCACCTCATGGGAGCTCTCATACCACCTGATGGATTACAACCATCATATGCTCAGCTTTATATATATGATCCAGAGGAAGCAACTAACAGGCGTGTCCAACGCAATCCTCAGCTTGATGGCACTATTTTGCTGGACCTCCACACCACTCTTACAGAAATCCATCCTTATGCACCACTCTATCAGCAGGCCTATGAAATCATGAGGGTGAGTAGTAACAATTCATGCAACACAGAATTATTTATAACATTCCATAGGCTAAACCACCTGAGGAACATACCGATGTTCAGCATGCGTCTCCATCTACAACAGGCAGCTGATGCTAGAAGATATAATCTACCTACTGTGGAGGAAATAGCTGCAATCGTACCAGGAGATGGTTCAGAGAATGTAAGGGTGGATCACAACATCGTCGTACGTCTGCAAGGTGGTGGTCTATGTCGTATCAGCAATCTTCACCCATCCTATCTCCCACTACATTATGTGCTCTTTTTTCCACATGGAGAGGAGGGTTGGCATCTGGACATACCCTTGCAACAGCGTAATGGAAATGCACACCGCTCCAAAAAGGTTACACAACTTCTCTGGTATGCTTATAGACTTCATATACGGCCATCCGAGATAGAACCACAAAATCTCTTCAGAGGAAGGCTCTTTCAGCAATTTACCTGTAATGGATGGGCATCCATTGAGCAGTGCAATCTTACATGGGCGGCCAATAATCAGATGAAACTTAGAGCTGATCTATATCAAGGATTACAAGATTGAATGCGTTGAGATGGTGGTGAACGTCAAAACTTGGGTCAAGTTGGTCGTGTCATCCTTCCTTCCACTCACAAGGGTGGACCTCGCCACATGCAGCAGCTCCTTCAAGACTCTCTGGCCATTTGTCAGGAATTTAGAAAGCCTGACTTATTTCTTACTATGACTGCTAATGGAAGCTGGCCAGAAATATCTCAAAATCTGCTTGCTGGTATGTATATATATTTTAACCTGGATGTTATTGACAAAGCTGACCACTCATTATCACCTAGGTCAAACGACTGTGGACAGGCCTGACTTGGTTGCACGTGTCTTTCATGCCAAGCAACAGGCATTGTTGAAAAAAATTCGTAATGGATACTTTGGACAGGTGGCTGGATTTGTTTACACTATTGAATATCAAAAGCATGGACTTCCTCATATGCACCTTTTGATCTTTTTGGAGCCACAAGACAAGATTACCACTGTCGAGCAAATTGATGCCATTATCTCTGCACAAATTCCTGATCCACACATTCATCCCCAACTTCACTCCACTATTTCCAAATGTATGCTTCATGGACCCTGCTCCCCTCAGAGGTGTTTGGAAAATGGTGTTTGCAAGAAGCACTTTCCCAAGGCTTTTACCAATCAAACTCTCATCAAAGAGGATGGATATCCTGATTATGCTCGCCCTGATAATGGCAGAACTATTCAAAAGCGTCAGGAGGTCTTTGACAATAGAATGGTGGTTCCTCATACGAGAGAACTGTTGGTGCAATTTGACTGTCACATCAACTTGGAAGTCTGTGGATCTATCAAAGCTGTCAAGTACATTCACAAGTATATATACAAGGGTCCAGATCGTGCCACTGTCTTAACCGAAGGAGAAAATGAAATTCATTCCTATCTTGATGCCAGATACATCTCATCCACCCAAGCCTGCCATAACATCTTTGAATTCCCCATGCATATGAAATGGCCAGCTGTCTACCGTTTACCTATTCATCTTCCTGGTCGTCAGTCTGTGGTTTTCCGAGCTGAAGCCAAGATTGAGAATGTGGTTAACAATGTCAAAGACACTCAGTTGCTTGGATGGTTTAAAGCCAATCAAGATCCTGACCTCATTGCGGCTGGAGCTCATGATTATCTTTATCAAGACTTTCCCAAGAATTTTGTTTGGAACAAGAGTCGGGCTGTTTGGACAATTCGTCAATGATACAAGGCCATTGGACGCATGTACTCCATCCCCCCTTCTGCTGGTGAAGCATTTTACTTGCGCCTTCTGCTTACTGTGATCAAAGGTGAGATCAATTATTATGTGTTTGTAATACAAAACTCATGTATCTTTTCATCAATAGGTGCTACATCCTATGAAGATCTTCACACTGTTGAGGGTCATTTGTATGAAGACTTTAAAGAGGCCTGTCGTGCACATGGTCTTTTGCAAGATGATAGAGAATGGCTTTTGTGTTTAGAGGAAGCTGCTCACTTCAAGACAGGCCGTCAGTTGCGCCATTTATTCATTGTCATTCTGTTGCATTGTGCTCCTGTGGATCCACATCAATTGTGGGATGCCTCCAAGCATCATTTATGTGATGATCTTGCACATCAACTCATTCACACCTTTCATATTATCGAGCCCAATCAAGAACAAATTTACGACTATGGATTGCATCTTATAGACCAAGAACTCAGGAGACATGGCAAAAGCTTGCAGGACTTTCCTCCCATGCCTAGATCACAAAATAATTGGGGCCATCATAGAGGAAACCAGCTCATCTTTGAGCAAAGAAATTACAATAGAGAAGAGCAGCAAGAACATATTGACAGAGGACTTCCCACTCTCAATCCTCAGCAGATCGCTCTTTATAATGCTGTCATGGATAGTGTCCTCAACTCCCATGGATCTTCATTCTTTCTTCATAGTGGTGGTGGATGTGAAAAGACCTATCTGGCCAAACTCATTGCTGCCGGTGTTCGTGCAAGAGACAAGATTGTCCTTTGTGTGGCCTCTACTGGTCTTGCAGCTCTTCTTCTTCCTGGTGGTCGTACTGCCCATTCACGCTTCAAGATTCCTATTCCTTGCCATGAACAAAGTACATGTGGCATAAAAAAGAACGATGCCATTCATGAACTTCTCAAAGAGACCTCTCTCATCATTTGGGATGAGGCAGCCTCTCAGCATCATTTCATTATAGAAACTGTAGATCGCACTCTTTGGAACTTACTGGATTAGCCCAACTGTATATTTGGAGGAATTACCATTCTATTTGGTGGTGACTTTAGGCAAACTCTTCCTGTGATTCTACATGGCTCAAGAGAACAAATTGTTCCAGCAACTCTCACCCACTCCAATCTTTGGCCAAGAATGAACATTCACTATCTTTATCAGAATATGCGATTGGGTCAAGATTCAGAATCTGATGAATGGGCACAGCAACTCCTGCAAATAGGTATCACAGATGGAGATGTCATTCTTCCTGAACATATGCATTGTGGCGATACAATGGCATCCCTCATAAATTCACTATACTCTCAACTTCTTGCCCAAAATCGGCACCTTCCTGATCAATACTTTCTGGATCGTACCATTCTTAGTCCCAGGAATGAGCAAGTTCATGAAGTAAATGCCACCATTCTAGACTCTGTTGCACCCCAGGAAAAGATCACATATCTTAGTGCAGACTCTGTCGTAGAGCAAGAGTACGAATATATTCAACCAGAAATCCTCAATACTTTTAATCCCTCTGGATTTCCCCTTCACAAGCTCGAGCTTAAAGTTGGTGCACCACTCATGCTTCTACGCAATCTGGATCCTATGAATGGTCTTTGCAATGGCACATGGTTAAGGCTCCTTAGGTCTACTCGCCGCATTCTGGAGTGTAGGGTGTTGGGTGGAGATAATGTCAACAATGTGGTCTTTATTCCTTGCATGGCTCTTGACTCTGGTCTTCAAGATTCTCCTATTTCTTTTCGTCGCTTGCAATTTCCTGTCCATCTAGCCTATGCCATGACAATCAACAAGTCACAGGGTCAGACGGTCAAGCATGTTGGGTTAAATTTGAGCTCTTCTGTTTTTTCTCATGGACAACTTTATGTGGCTTTATCACGTTGTACTCATCCCAGAAACATCAAAATCCTTTTCCCTCATGGTCAAGAAAATACTAAAGCTATAAATGTTGTTTGGACTTGAAGTATTTAAAAATTTGGACATTTGATAGATTTTTTTGGATATGATTAACACACAACTAACTACAATTAAAATGTTTATTTTTGTACAAAATTGAATTAGCATCCTCCTATGCCAAAGGCATAACGGGTGAAACACTAGTATGTACATGTTGTACATAGATCTATAGATAAAATGGATCCCTGAACATGTGTGCAATACATGTATCAGTATTGAAACACCAATGCCCACCAGGGGCTTGCTGTATCCTAGCAAGGCCGACCAGCAGCGCACTTGACTAGAGCTAGTTGGTAGCCACACTAGTTAACCTGTTGGTCAAGCGCAGATGGGTTTTGGGAGAACTCCAGGAGGACAAGACTGGGGGGCCAGTCGCAGTCTACCTGGGGGTTTATATACTATCTAGAGTTTGTACATGTTTGGTACTATACAGTATCTATCTATGATAATAAGCTATGCATAGAGAGTCCGGACACAGGTCTGTGAGTCGGTGTGAGTCAAGGGGAGTCATACTGAGTCAAGGCGGAACTGAGCATAGCCATGAGGCAATGCGAGGCTGTGTGCATGTTGCATACATGAGTTAGAGATAAGCATAGCCATATGTATAGCCATAGATATATGGTCCAATGAAAATAATGATAGGCATGTGTATTTGCATAGCCATATGTGCATGAGGCTGCGATAAGACATAGCCAAGGATGCCGAGGGGAATGAGGCATGGAGGCAATGTGTAGCAGTGCACATGTGGTTGGAGTGAGGCATGATAAGAGATAAGGCGTGAGTCATGAGGGAGTCATAATGAGTCATGAAGGAACATAGCCAAGGACATGAGGTACAAGGCTGTGTTGGAGTCATCATGAGTCATAGATAAGGTCATGAGGCATGACATGAGGCCGAGGATACCAGTGTGGCAGTGTGGAGCAGTGCAAGGCAATGTGTAGCAATGTAAGGCAGTGACGAGGCTGTGCGATGAGCCAGGACGAGTCACAGTATAGCCTTGTGGCAATGTGATGCTATAGCATGGCAGTGCATGGCAGTGTTGTGGTGAGTCATGGTGAGTCATGGGAAACACGATGAGTCAGAGTGTGTCACAATGAGAGCATAGCCATTGTGCATGTCCACATGATATAACATGAGGCAAAGGCTGTACATGACAGTATACATGCAAGGCGAGCCGATGTGTCATGTGAGAGCATGGGAGCATGATGTCATGTGATGTCATTAGGATATCATGTGATGTCATGTGACCAAATAGTCACGTGGTCGTTATTGAATGAGTGTGGTGAGGTCAATGAATGATAGGGGCTATTTAGCGAAATGCTTTGTAAAAAGCCCAGAGAAATAGAGATAAATAAGGAAAAAATAGGGGCAAATACCAGCGATCATAACAAGTATAGCCATGGAATGGAAGAGAAGCAGAAAAGCATGACATAAGGGGAAAGCATGGAAAGAAGCAGAAACATGAGGAAAAGGTATGCAAGTAATGAAATGGAAGCATAACTCTAATTATGAGAGTGTGGCAGAGATTATAAATTAATGAGAGATCATAAATGAAGATGCATGAATCAGGGGTGGAAGAATAATATATGATCAGAAGAAAAGGCATAGCCATACCACAGGATGAAGAGATGAGGAGGTGAAAAAGTAAAGAGGTGAAGAGGTGAAGGAGTGAAGATGTGAAGGGTTGAAGGGGTATCCTGTGATATGGTGAAGGTGTGAAGAGGTGACATGGTGAAGAGGTGAAACATAGAAGGGTGATCCAGACCATCCTAGAGATTAGATAGAGATTGCCAGCAATCAAGAGATAAGAGTTATCACATATCTAATATGAGTTGATTGCACTTCTGATGCATAGATAACTTGATTGTGCATGTCCAGTACAGTTAATAAGAAGATTATACCTATTCAAGGTGTCTGATAAGGGGTAGCACTTATCCTGTGTGCTTAATGAAGGGATGGCACATGTTCAGAGTGTCTGATAAGGGAATCTACTCTTGAGGAAGTGAAGAAAATAAAAAGAATAAATGCATCAAGCATAGTTGCAAGTTGGCAGCTGTTACAATTACTACCACTTGAATCAATTTGTGATACTGTTGGCATGGGATTTTACTACCTATATACCTGTTGATCAACTGCCTTGTTAATTAATACCTGTTTCCTCGCAGGGTTACCTCACATTCAGTCAACAAAAATGATGCAATCATACAATACATATTCACAATTGTCAAATTTCAACATATAGGCTATGTAGGTGTTATAGATCAAATGAATAGAAAATGAGAGTGCAACAGAACAGTAATATAGTATTACCAGCAGCAGAAAAGCAATGTGAGAACGATGGGCCACCATGAGAGGGAAACAAAGATCAAAAGCAGCAAATAGGTGGATGATGGTAGCAAAGCAAAACAAACAGCAGTTGGCCAAAAGCAAATGATAGCAGGGAAAGAATGAACTGAAATAGTAATGAAACAGCAGGGCGATAACATGTAGAATGGACCAAGTAAATATTGGAAAAATAAAATGTTTGATAGTGATGAATAATTTATGACCTGTTCAGGATCTAGTTGCAGACTCAAACTTGAATAGCCACATTCACAAAGTGTTGGACCCAAAAATCAGTCTCAGTCCCTAAAGTAGATGTAAAAATCAGTGTAAAACAATACAATAATGTGATAGCAAGATATTGCACAACTGAACAAGCCATGGGCTCCTCACTTGATGCTGGTGGTCATTATCTTAGCCTTAGATTGTATGCAGTGCTCACTGGTCTGGTTCTAGAGGTTCTCAATTGTAGTAGTCAGCCATTATAGTCAATGAGATAGTAAGTCAGGGGCACAAACACTTGTTGTTTTCCTCTTTCCATGTTTTCTCATGGACCCAACCTTGTGCTTCTTGCACACACCCTCACCATCTTGAACAGCACCATAATCACCATCAACATGCTGGTCAATTGAATGGTCAGAATCCTATATGTTTTGATCAGTGTGTTGAACATTCAATAAGATAATTAGAAAAAAACCATCTTCTTTGTGATAGTGAACTGATGTTGACCTGTAGATGAGAAGCTTGGCTTAGAACTCTTGGGTTTGTACATATAGTGATGCATATGGTTGGCTTTCTATGGAGGGTGTTATAGGTTTTCAGAGCATCCCTGATCTTGAATGAGAGCACAGCTGGCTTTTGAAGAATATACTTATACAATAAGTCTAGACAGCATCAAGCTCTGCCAGTGAGATTTCCATTGTCTGCTTCACTTAGATCAGAAAGATCTGGAATATTTGCAAAAGTGGCATTAGTACAATCAATAGACTACCTGGTTACTAGTAGTTAGCATTGTACAGCATATAGTATCTACACCAATATTGAGACTGATAGAAGTGGGAAGACTGGCATAGCTTGGTCTGGCATGATGACTTGCAACACCATGTTCTGATTGCTCAGACAACTTGGGTGCATGAACTGGCAGCACATTGAGCTATAGAGCCTCAGGATTAGTATACAATATAGTGGACAAAATGGATATACTGTTTGGATTGTGGTACCTCCAGTGCCCATTGACATTGAATTTGTCAGGTTGGTAAGTGGCCTTGACTTCCTGAAGTGTTTCTAGATAATCATAAAGTTTAAGCCAGCAAAATCTTCCATTCTAGAAGTGAGCATTGTACCTTGACTGTTTGGTCTGCTCCATCATGATTGGGTAAACTGGCAGTCATGTTACAATCTAAGGTTTTGGATGACTCAGAGTTGTAATCAGAGGAAGTTGCTTTGTCAGCTCTTGGGGTCAGTGCCTTGCTCTATGTTGGTTTTTTTACACAAAGCATGATCTTGGGGGGTGTCAAATGTGTATCAGAATCAGAGCTGGATAGAAACTCAGACTCAGCCTAAAAGTTGGATTCAGAGTCCATTGGAACTTGACTGCATTTTCTCTTCATATTCTTGGTAAACTTCTTAGTAGTTGTACACTCAGGCTCAGGCTCCTGACTCAGAGTCTGTTAGAACTTGAGTGTGTTTTCTCTTCACATTCTTGGTAGACTTCTTAGTAGTTGACACTCTAGCTCTGGCTCCAACTCAGAGTCTGTCTGAACTTGAGTATGTTTGTACTTCATGTGCTTGGTAGACTTCTTGGTAGTTGCATGCTCTAGCTTTGACTCTGAGTTTTCTGAATTTGAATTGTTGAACAACTTTGAAGCATGTTTGGTCTTCTTCTGGCTGTGGTGGCTGGTTGATCTCTTCTTCTTTCTTTGCCTACTACTAACAGAGTCTGACTCAGGCTCCAAGCCTGAGTTGGTATCAGACTCTGAGCATGAATCATTTGACAACCATTTAAATAACTAAAACAGAATCAATGATATATTTGTTCAGGATATAAGCCAGACTTACCTTGAGATCCTGACACTCCTTTGCAGAGTGGTTGTTGAGATATTGCCTGAGAATATTCCATATAGGCCATTCATTTTTGTATTGCTTCAAAGTGTCATTCTCGATTTGTGCCTAAAAACAACTAAACTAGTACATATATACCCAAAAAATGATCTCACATCTTCTGAATGATCTTTTTAATGAGCAATTTATCCTTTTGCTGAGACAGAGAGTGACTGGTATCAAGATACTTCATAGCAAGTTTACGAATGATATCCTAATTGTTTTGTTAGCTAATATAAATTAGTTCATCACTGTTGGAGGGATCATGTATACATGACACATTGTACAATGGGCACTGTTTGGTGAGGCCCATGGCTTCAATGAAAGAGTAGCCATCAGATCAGTCAGAGCATCCCTTGGGCTTGGAAATTAACTTGTTTTTATGGGATTTTTTCCTATGTTTATGTATAGCTTTATGACCACAGTGATTCTGCTTTTGCCAATATTCTTGGCACATTGCTTGCCTGTGAAATCCTTTATCAAATCATATAAGAGTTATATAAATCCACTTATGACAATGCTCTTGTGTCTTATTGTATAGGTCTGTAAGCGATTTATCAAGTTTATTGAGCCTGGAAGTCTTTTTAGTGTGGGACCTGATCATGTTGAATCCTGATAATCATAAATGAGATAACAAGTATTGCATGCAATCAAATCTTAGAGTTAAATATGTTAAAATGATTATATAATAATCTAGACATGCTAGGACCTGACATATCTCAGACTAGCACTTCACTCTATCCTTATGATCTGCCATAGGAAACACTGTCATTGTAGACCAACCTATGGCAAGACCCTCAGCCATCATTAGTGCAAGCAACATTATGCTGCTGTCACCAAGCAGGGAATCATCACTTTTATGTGACACTTGGAAACCATATTTAAACCCTCTGATACTGACATCAACTCAACTCAGTCAAATACTTCCAAAGATAATATAGCTAAACATGAAGGTTTGTGCCTATCCCTATCACCTAAATGGATTAACCTATGTCTGAACTAGATTAGTTTGATTATATATATTGGTGTCAATAACATGTCAGAATCAGGCTCAGAGTCAGGCTCAGAGTCAGACTCTGACATATCAAGCCTATGGAATTGGCAAGAAAGCAAGGAAAAAAATGATTTTATAGAGGAGCTTCTGCTAGAAGAGCCATGAAGAAGGATCATGCACAAAAGCAAACAAATCTCTCTATGTTCCATAAGTTCAAAGCCATTGTATTAACCTACTTGCTAAGGTCTGTTAGGAAACAACATATTATTGGACAGTAACCATGATAATGTCCAAGCATTCAATTTTCTTATGACAAGTGGAATTTCTCATGACACCTTCAATCACTTATGATATATCTTCCACAACAAAATCAATATCAGCTCTCAATTTACTTTATTTCATCACATGGGGATGCTATCAGGAGTGAAGGCCACCACCATATATGATTGCTGTCCAAATTCTTGTATTGTATACAATGATCAATATCTTCATTACCAATCTTACCCATTCTGTGGAAAGGCATGCTTTCAACCAAATGGAACACCTCATTGCCAATATACATACTTTCCACTCATTTCCCATTTCCAAGGATATTTCCAATGCATGGATATTATTGATAAGATGTTGTATTGCACACTATATCAATTGCAGGATGGCAAAATAGGAGATGTCTTTGATGGGCAGCATTACATTACCAACAACTCATGTGACATTGTGTAGTCATTGATAGCATCAAGCTGAATTACATATACTTTTCTGATCTCTGAGATATCTTATTTACTCTCTGTACAGATGCACACCTGCTGTACAAGTGATATTGCCATGATCCATCTGCAACACCCATCCTTCTATAGAATTACAATTTACCTCCAACAATATGAATGCATCTCAAACATCTCATTTGTATCTCCATCAAACTTGAAGATATTTTTAGCTCCACTTGATGATAAGTGTGCTGAGCTTGCATATGGTGTCAGCACCTTCAATGCAAGAACTCAGGCATTATTTCAACTACATGCTTATATCATCCTGAAATTTGATGATATCATTGTAATTAAAAAGTTTCTTGATATTAAAGGACATAATGTGATCTACTCATGTTAGTCATGCAAGATCTGTAATATATACAGGCCTGGAAAAAACTACTATGTTCCTCTCACCCCTTCCACCAACTACACTGGTGACAAATCTAAACAACAATGGAATTTCAATGATCTTCTGCTGTGAACTCATATGGAGTTCACCAAGACAGTAGCACTCATCCATGCTACAACTACAAAAGCTGAGAAAGAGTGGATTATATAACAGACAGAAATAAAAAAACTTCTTTCTTTACATTGTGTTGGTTCCTTGGACTACACTTATAGTATATGTTGGAGTAGAAGCACATGAACCTGTGCATGGACCCACTACATATACTATATATAGACATTATGTACATTATGTAAGTGTATAGTATATATGGGCCAGGGCTCAGTGGGACATTCCCCCATTGAGTATCACCTTGTTTAGGTCCTCACCTATTGTCACACCTCAGTTATCCCAGGCCACATATCTATTCTTTTAATAGTATACTGTGGGAGTGATTCCACCTTCTGCTTGAAAATATCATTCCAAATCTTGTCAGCTTCTGGACTGGACAATTCAAGGATTTAGATTTTGGAAAAAAGAGTTTTGAGATTGTATCACATATTTGAAATAAAATTGGTAAGAAGACTACTGCTGCTATTTAACATATATCCTCCTCTTATGTCCACATGTTAAGTATTATTGCAACTGACTATTTACTCTTTATTACAGAATCTTGGCTATTCTGGTTCATATATCTTGCACTCAAGCTTCTCAACTGATTTCATAAGCCAAAGTACTACAAGTATATGTGCAAGCTGGAAGATATCATGAAAATCACAATGCAGTCTCAGATTACAAGCGATGAAGTAAATAATGTCAAAGAATGATTGATCATGTAAGGTTAAAAAGTATGAAAAATATGTTGGGCCATTACTACTGCAGGTGCTATGTGCTCACCACTTGACTTAGGTATTACTACCAGTATCATAGCAAGCATCTTTCAGCAGGTACTCTGACCATTCATGGTCTGCTGGACCTCACACAAGAGATCTGAAATTGTGACCCTATATGGACAACCTGGACCTTTTACATGGAACACTTTTGTGCCACCCTTCAACAGAAGCTTCAATCATGGATCCACTCTTGGAGCAACCTAAACAAATTACTATTACATACAATCTACCTTGAACAACTTGCCACTTGATATGATGTCTCAGAGAAGCTTGCAGGTTGTAATGAGTGTGACAGAAATGATCCCATTGGTCATGAGCATGTTCTAGCTGAGTGTGAGTTCTGTGAGGTATATATCATATATTGATGATGATTTGGTTTAATTTCAGATTCAGACCATGTTTTTTGTCTGCCCTTCACAAATATAGTGAAACACCAAGGCCTACCTAAGGCTGACAGATGTTTAACTAATAAACCTAGTGGTCAAGCACAGATGGGTTGATGGGAAAACTCCAGGAGGACAAGACTGGGAAGTCCAATCACAGTCAACCTGGGAGTTTATATACTATCTAGGGTTTGTACATGTTTGATACTATATAGTATCTATACATGGTAAGTAGCTATGCATGTGAGTCATGAATAAGTCATGGCGAGTCATAACCAGGTCTGAGCATAGCCATGAGGCAATGTGAGGCAGTGATGTGAGTCAGAGATAAACATAGCCATAGGGCATGAGGCATAAGGCTGTGCACATGAGTCATAGATATGAGATAAAAGAATGACTCATAGATAAGTGATAGGAGACAAGAGGCATGAGGTATAACATAAGATATGGCTGTGCATGGCTGTGCAGATGCCAGCAAGATATGATATTATGAAGAGTGAGCATGGGCATGTGATGTCATGTGATCAAATAGTCATGTGTTTATAGTTGAACAAGTGTAAAGGAGTTCAAGTGTGATAGGGGCTATTTAGTGAGAAGCTTTGTAGAAAGCCAAGAAAAATAGTAGCAAATATCAGCAACTGTAATACTACCCCCTCCTAGAAGTCAACTTCCAGGTGATTAAAAGGAAGGCAATCCAAAGATGTTCCAAGGGACAGCTGATCAAAATCAGTCAAGGAGGCGAGGAACTCAGGCTGAGCCAAGTGAATTTTACAAGGGATATTGGGGTAAGAGAGATGGAACTTGGAAATAGCAGCCAGCACTTTTGATAAATTACTTAATGATTTCCAAGTACGGTCTTCATTTGTGTATCCTTTCCAATGGACCAGATATTCAAGACAATTACTCTTGAAGTGTGAATCAACAATAAAGTCAACTTCATATTTTTCATCTGATTCTTCTGTAACCAGCACAGGTCTGGGCTTAAATAAAGGTTGACCCTCAAGGTGTTCCTTGTAAGGGCAGACATGAGAGATGTTGAAAACAGGATGAATTTTTATGATTCTAGGCAAGTATAGCTTGACTGCATTGGTGCCAACCAACTTTAAAATGGAGTAAGGTCCAATCTAGCATTCCATTAATTTTTTAGAAGCACAAGTTAGTTTAAGATTGGTCATAGAAAGCCAGACTTCATCTCCAATGAGTAACTAGGGGCATCAGACTGGTGACAATCCACTTGTTCTTTCATATGAGCTTGTGCTTTGATAAGGTTTTCTTTTGTTTGTATCAGTATGTTCTGCATCTCAGATGTGAAGGTATCAGCAACAGGCACCTTAACTTCATGCTGTTCAAAATTCATTTTAGGAACATAGGACCTTGTAACCTCAAAGGGTGGCTTTTATATCAATATTTGTTTCTTTGAGTTGTATAAGAATTATGTCATGGGAAGCCAGTCAACCCATGAGTCCTGTTTTTCAGCAGTAAAGAAATATAAGTACTGCTGTAAATCATAATTTATGTGTTTTGTTTGTTCATCTATTTGAGGATAAAATGCAGTGGACAACTTCAGGTGGATACTAAGTTATTTGCATAGATCCATCATAACCTGTGATGTGAATTGCAGGCCATAATCTGAGACAATGGATTGTGGAATGCTGTGGTTTTTCCAAACATTATGTAAATATAGACAAGCTATATCCATAGTCATGACAGTTTTGTTGCACAGAATGAATTCAACTTCTTTCGAGAATCAGTCAATGATTACAAGAATAGAATCAAAGCCTTTGGAAAGGGGAAGATCCATGGTAAAGTCTGTGGTAATATTGACCCAAGGCATATTAGGAATATCTAAAGGTAAGAGTTTGCCTGCTGGGGCAATGTTTGATCCTTTGAAGTAAGCATATCTCGCATAGTGAGATACATAGTCCTTGACTAGTGTTGGCAAGCCAGGTCAAGTGTAGCTTCATTGGATAAGGTCTAATGTCTTGTCTATACTGGGATGTCCTGCAACCAGTATATCATGATGAAGTCAGAATATCTCCATATGAAGATTTTGATCCTCCAGGATAAATATTCAATCATGAGAATCTTTTTACAATGTTCCATCATCTGACTTGAGAGTGATGTGATGCACCTTCTATAGCTTCACAATCTCAGACTCTTTGAGTAGGTGTGTGGCTTACACATTTGATATGATCAAGTAGAACTTCTGAATTGGTAGTTACAGTAACAATCATTGAGATGACACACTTAGGTGTAATTATGATCACACCTCTATTATCATCATCGATACTGATAGCATGATCTTCTCATCAAAATAGGGCATCAGCCTTTCCCATCATTGCTCCTGGCTTGTGAAGCCATTTGTAATCAAACCTGCTCAAGTAAAGAGACTACCAAGCCTGTTGATGATTAAGGTCTTGTTGTTTCATAAACCATTGTAGGTTGACATGATCATTCCAGATTTCAAACTCATGGTGAGCTCCTTCAAGGTAGTGATGTCATTGTTCTAGACTTCAGATGACTGAGAGCACTTCTTTATCTACTACAGGGTAATTGTGTTCTTTTTTAGTCATGGAATGTGAGGAGAATGTGATGGAATGCCATTTTCTGTCTTTTTCTATAGATAACACTACTCCAGTAGCATAATCTGATGCATCCATTTCCAGATGAAAATACGTGTCATTATCTAGATAAGCTAGGATAGGTACAGTGGTGAATGCATTTTTCAAGTGTCAAATCTGTCAAAGATCTAGTGATCTGTGCATAGTCTTTGATAAACTTTCTATAGAAGTTTGCTAAGCCTAGGAAGCTTCTAACACCTTTAACATCTGTGGGTACTGGCCATTCCTGAATGGCTTGGACTTTTACATTGTTCATCTTGATATCTTCACAAGAAATATACATTTTAAGGAATTCTACTTTCTAAACATTAAAGGTACACTTCTTTGATTTGACAAAGAGGTCATTATCCTCTAGATGCTGTAACACTTGTAACATGAGTTTTTCATGAATTTTGACATTAGAAGATTTCATAAAGATTATGATGTCATTAATGTAAACTTTGATTTCTAGCATGTCAGCGAAGATTTCACTCATCATGGTTTGGAAGGTGGTGGAAAAGTTGCAAAGCCCAAAGTACATGACAAGGGGTTCGAAACTTCCATGATGACAAATGAATGCTATTTTCCATTTGTCACCTTCCTTGACTCGTACATTGTTGTATTTCTAATATAGGTCTATTTTGATAAACTATTTTAACCCCTGCAGCTTGCTAACAAGTTATGAGATTAATGGTAGTGGATAATTGTTCTTGATGGTATGCTCGTTGAGATAATGATCATCTTGTATCATGTGCTTATGATCTTCTTTCTTTGGAACAAAGAATACAGGAGATGTTTGTGGGGATTTAGAGGGGCAGATATATCCTTTCTTCAGCTAAACCTCAACAAAGTCAGTGACTTCTTGTTGTTCCATGATGAAAAGGAAAATCAGTCAACTCTTTTTTTCCACAAATGATTCTTTCAAATCTATAGCATAGTTCCAAGGTTTTATTAATGACATCCATTCCAAATCTTTCTTTGTAAACATTTTTAGAAAATGATGGTAGGCTTTGGGCACTAAATCTTCTGCTAAATCTTTCTTTGGCTGTTCAGTAGACTGTACTTCTACCTTCATGGCATGGATATAATGAAGAGATTCTTGTTTGTCCTCATACATGTCCTCCAGTCATGGAATACTAAGGAGAGTAGCACATTGCACAGAGCAACATATCGTACATACTTCTTCTGTTGTTCAATTTATATCAGGATTGTACTATTTTAGCCATGTATACCCAAGAATTATTTGATTCTTTCCAAGGTCTGTAACTTCAGCTTTTAGTTGTTCAACATGACTCTGATAGTTAGCAATTATATCCACACTATGAGTAATGAAACCTGCAGAGTTTCATGTACCATCCATGTTGTAAACTAGGATTGGTCGATCCAATTTAGACAATAAAAGATGTATATCATATGCAAATTTCTTGTCTATATAAATAGCATTAGCTCCAGAATCTAGGAGAGCAGTAGCAGGATTAGTGGATTCTTTTCAGTTAGAAGGAGCAATAAAGATTTCCAAGTTGATCTCTCTAGAGTTCAGAGAATATATCCATTGTTCTTCAAATGGTTCTGGGGTTTGCAAAAGTAAAGTGGAATTAAGCATCAGTTTAGAGCCCCAAGTGAGCTCTAGTCCTGCTAAAGACCCCACTTGGCTATAAAACAAGTGTATGTTATTATTAGACACATTAGTAGAATAAAAGTTAGTAACAAGAGATGTGGTATCAGAATAAACACCCAGATCATTGACTCCAATTTGTTTTTTCCCTTTCTGGAAACTGATTCTTCATCTGATTGAAACATAAACCAGGAACTCTTCTTCTTCTTCTTCAAGAGCTTGAGTTGACATTGGTATTTGGAGCAATCCTTGTGATGCTTCTCTTGATGCCACTTACACTGATCACATTTGGTTAATGATTTTCAACAATCCTTGATTTGATGATTCATTCCTCCACAGTTAAAACATCCTTGAGTCACATAAGACTTTATATATTTGAATTTTCTGACCTTTTTGGATGAGGTGGTGGCAACAAGTTCATCATCATCAGATGATTCATTTTCTGAATTGTATCCATATTGGAGTGTGTCAATGTCCATGACACTTGGATCTCTGTAGACAGATTTCCTAGGTGTATTGGACCAACTGGAAGTTGCTTGTCCAAATCTTCTTCTGTGAAGGAATCTGATCAGCTCCATTTGTTGATCTATTTCAGAGACCAGATTGAGATATGCATTAATATTATCGATTTGATCTCCATTCTGGATGATCTTTTCTTGAATAGATGGAAGTATGTTTTGTTCAAGAATGTTTATTGCATGGGTAACACTAATCTTCAATTCTTGATAGTATCTGTGGAATAGATCTACAAAGTCACATGCTCTCATCTTCTTGGTTTGTTTTAGATTCCAAAGTTTTTCCAATACCTAGTCCAGCTTGGCTGTTGAATGAAATTGTGGTTGGATTTCTGCTTTGAGCTCTGTCCAGGTGTAGGTTGTTCCTTTGTCTAGATATGGATGAGTAAATATGAGTGCACATGGTCCTGTCATACATGATAGGACAGCAACTACTACATCATATGATTGTGGGTGAATTGTGTCAGAGTTTAGCATGAGCCATGTTTTTATTTTTAGCCATCAATCTTCAAACTTTCCAAGTTCACCTTTAAGTTCAACAGGGTCAGTAAATACCTCAACCTCCTTGAAAGATCTAGATACTCCTAGTGCAGGGATGGCTACAAGCTGAGCATTTGTCTAATCTAGTTCTTGTTACAATGCGGCAGCTGTTTGTTATAGTCCAGTAGAGTGACTTGTCATTAGACTGATTTGCATGACAATGAATGCAAAGCATTCTTCATCTGTTCCTAGTGTGTATAAATCTGTGAGGAACTGAGTAGAACTGAATTGAGTTGGATTGAACGTCATGATGACTACTTCTTTCACTTCTTAAGGCATCTTGCCTGTTTTCAGATAGAAGCAAAGGGTGTGGGAAGGTAACCAGCCTTTTGTTTGTTTGATGTGCTGATGTGTGACTGAAAGTGCTTTTTCTGATTTTCTGATAGTTTACAATGGTGTGAAATGATGTCGAATTTTCTAAATAGGAAATTACTCATTTGATTTGACTTTTCAGATTATTGCTCTGTCTTCATCTCCTTGTAGAGAAGGGGAAGTAATAAGTCCTGGAAGATTTTCTAATGGAGAAGAGGGAACTTCTTTTATTGATGCATTATATGCATAACTATGGGTCTCCAAGAACTGATTCTGAAAGTGCTGAGAAAAGTAATGGCCTGCCATATCACTAAGCTGTGTGACTGATATGTTATGAAATAACTATTCAATCCAATCAGTTGAATCAAAGTTTCCTGAGATAGGATCCCAAGAGTCGTCCACATAGTTTTGTTGATTATTAGGACCTGTGTTCCAATTTGGGTTTGGCTGCCAATCTTCTTCTGCATCCCAATTAGCAATATTATCCTAACTTTGGACAACTCTTTCCACATTGGGGTCTTGTTCTGGATTAAGAAGTCTATTTATTTCCAAGGCATTGCAAATGATAAGTGACCAATAGGTAAGTTGGGCAATGATTTCTTTTCTGATTTCAACTGTTCAACGAATGAAAATGGTGCAATAAGTGATAAAGAAAAGGATAGCAGAGACAAGCCACATTTATTTTTGAGTTTTCTTCTTTTTACTCAGAGTCTGAATCTAAGGTAGGGTGGAATATTCTTCTGACGATTTGGGCAGTTCTTTGCCTAAATCTTCTGAGCCTTTCACAATAAGAGAGTGGTAGTTCTCAAGGTGCTTTGAAATAAGATCCTTGAGATCCTTCTTCAGCAAAGAGTTCATCTGACCTATTAAAGTAGTGGTTTTGATTATGAAGGTGTTGCTCTAACAGAGAGAAGATACCAAGAATAGCATCTTGGGTTCTAGTTTGTATTTCGTCTTCCTGAAGATGTTTGTATTCATTTTTGAGATGTGCTACCACTGTCTTAAGGAATTCTTGGTAGATGATGCAAGACTGAGGTAAAGTCCATGCCTGAATTCTTGTTAGAGTACCTCCTGATAAGTTAAGGAGTGTACTCAAGTTTCTTGTACTGGAAGAGGAATCTTCCTCTGTTACTGATGAACTGCTAACCAAGCAATTAGCTGGTGTGTTAGCCAGCATGGGTGGAAGCATTTGATAACCTGGTAAGTGAGCCTGAAACAACCTAAGGCTTTTTGCTAAGGCTGATGCTCTTAAGTAGACTTGATAGCTAACTTCTTAGTAGCATAGGTTTGGGGAATCAACCCACATAAAGAGAGAGAGGCAGGAGTGAGTTAGCCTAAGGAGCAGAAGGGAAAACTCCAAGGAGAACAAGACTGGAGGGTCTTGACCACTGCTTGGGGGTTTTATATACTACATAAAGTATGTACATGTTGTGCATAGATCTATTGATAAGATAAGTCCCTGAACATGTGTGCAATACATGTATTAGTACAGGCATGAAATGGAAGCATGACATGAGGGAAAAGCATGGAAAGAAGCAGGAACATCAGGAGGAGGGATATAAATAATGAAATAGAAGCATAACCCTGACCATGAGGGTGTGGTAGAGATCATAAATTAATGAATGATCATAAATGAAGAAGACATGAAAGACATGAGGATGATATATGAATCAGGAGTGGAAGAATAATATATGATCAGAAGCAAAGGCATAGCCATATCACAGGGTGAAGAGGTAAGGAGGTAAAGAGGTGAAGATGTGAAGATGTAAAGGGCTAGAGGGATATCCTGTGATATGGTGAAGGTGTGAAGAGATGGCATGGTGAAGATGTGAAACATAGGAGGGTGGTCTAGGCCATCCTAGAGATTAGATAGAGATTGCAAGCAATCTTAAGATAAAGAATTATCACATATCTAATGTGAGTTGATTGCACTCTGATGCATAGATAGCTTGATTATGCATGCCCAATGCAGTTGATAAGAAGATTGCACCTGTCCAGGGTGTCTGATAAGGAGTAGCACCTGACCTGTGTGCTTAATGAAGGGATGGCACATGTCCAGAGTGCCTGATAAGGGAATCTACCCTTGAGGAAGTGAAAAATAAAAAGAGTGAATGCATCAAGCATAGGGACAAGTTGGCAGCTGTTACAGAGCCCAGTCATAAAGAGGGGCAGCATCGGGGGTTATCTTAATTCTTTGCTCTGGAATTTCAATCCTGTCCAGAGATTCAGTAAATAGTCTGGTAGCCATATTTGCTTCTGGGATAGCTGGTTGAGCTTGGGAGCATAACTAGTATAAAGGTGAAATGTTTTGATATTGCCTGGGTAGACTTTTGAGTGATAAGGATGATGAATCTGTTGGAAGAGATAGTTTTGTTGATTGCAGTATGAAAGCTCCTTGCCTTCTAATTGGCCTTCTTGCTGGTCCTCTTCTCAAATGATATGGCAGTAGTGCCAGTTCTTCTTCTGAAAGGTTTGGGACTAC
The DNA here is from genome assembly GCA_025782845.1 of Boletus coccyginus. Taxonomy (NCBI): domain Eukaryota; kingdom Fungi; phylum Basidiomycota; class Agaricomycetes; order Boletales; family Boletaceae; genus Boletus; species Boletus coccyginus. Next base: position 709,831 of record JAHZSR010000014.1, read on the forward strand.
CTGAAGTGGTTGTTTAAATCTTTCATCATGTACAAAGATTCCTGCTGCTTGTCCAAAAGAAACTAATGGTTGCTATACCACAAAGAACCTTAGTATTCTATTTGCTCCTCTAATTCTGGTAATAATGTGCAGGTACTCTAAGCAATCCTTGGGGATGTAGAGTTCCAAGCCTAACATGTATCCTTGGAAGAGGAGTGCAACCTCTATAGAATAGTAATAGCCTCCTGCTGAATCCTATTAAGATTTCTAATCCTTTCCTCAACTCTGTCTTGTACTCTAAGTATGCAGGTCCAAACCTGATCTCATTAAAGTTGTACAGCAGCCTGGTGATGAGCCAGTTTAACTCCCTGATCAAGTATTGCATCAATCTCCAACTGAAGGTCAATCTCACCATGAACTAAAGCAACCTTAGGAATAGAATATCCTTTGAGTCACCAGTTTTGATTACTGGAGAAAGGGGTGGACCCTGTCTGACATAGTTCCACTGGACTGAATGGGCGAGCAGAGTTGGCAAGCAGATGGCTGTTGCTGGAATGTATACCAAGCCTTCTTGGCATAAAGTAGGATAAGGGAAGTATCAAGCTGATGAAGCCCAAGAGCTAATTAAGGATGTGAATGCCTCTCTGGACACATGAGACCTAGTCTCATAAGAGGAAAGCAAAACATTTTGAGCCTCTGAGAGCATGCCTCTGATGGTTGTAGTGATAGTGTGGTACTCTACTTCATGAATGAGGTATGATACCTCAGAGTCATTACTCTGATACTCTACCTACATCTGCAAGACAGAGAAGGTGGACATTACTTGTCTGTTAGCTACTCTACCCTGACTATGAGGGCAGGCATCACTTGTCTCTTTAATACTTTGTTTGACATCTCCTAAGGGAGACTCCTTAAACTTCCTCTCCTGGTTCTCTAACTATAGAGCCAGGGCTGGAGAGGGAAGCCTGACCACTAATAGGTCTTCTTCTTTCTTAGACACTGTGATATCTGACCAATTAGTATTATTTTAAGGCCATTGCCTCGTCCACCTACTTCTCAATATCTAAAGGGTACTGCCTGCATTATCCTATGATGGACAATTTGACTGTTGCCAAGTCAATAATAAAGGACCTGATCAAAGGACACCTATGATCTACTCCTATCCTTTTATAACCATTGATTATACAGACAAGCAGCTAGCTAGACTGCAAGTTGTTAGTAGTCTTGTCCTAATGAAACACCAAGGCCTACCTAAGGCTAACCAATGTTTAACTAGTAAACCTAGTGATCAAGCGCAAATGGGTTGATGAAAGAACTCCAGGAGGACAAGATTGGGAAATCCAGTTGCAATCAACCTGGGAGTTTATATACTATCTTGGATTTGTACATATTTGATACTATATAGTATTTAAACATGATAAGTAGCCATGCATGTGAGTCATAACCAGGTCTGAGCATAGCTATGAGACAATACAAGGTAGTAATATGAGTCAGAGATAAGCATAGCCATAGGGCATGAGGCATAAGGTTGTGTACATGAGTCATAGATATGAGATAAGAGAGTAACTCATGTTATAGTTTTCTTACTTGTTAATCATGTCTATCTTTTTTGCTTTTCTAAGTATATTCATGTCTTCTTAGGCATGCACTGGACTATATGGATTTTCAGCTTATTTCTTGTTAGTCTGATAAACCCTATGTTTGTTATCCTTTAACTTGTTCTTTGATTTTCTTTTTGCTTCTTCGGACAGCTGACTCCTCAGCCAATTCTCTCATATCTGCCTCATAGTTCCTATCTTCATTTAGTAGTAGGTGATGTATCCTTCTAACCTTATCAGAACCCAGAACCCCCTCGTATCACTATCAACCCAGCTATCCCTGCATACCCTCGTATCCCAGGAACTCCAAGATATCCTCATACTCCTAGTCAACCCATCAACCTCTGCACCCCCTCACATCCCTATCAACTCACCCATTGAACCCCAAGTAACTCCCATGTCTTGACCCACAGAATTGAAAGCCACCCTTCTGGTTGACTTCTCTAATGAACCTGCTGATTCCATTTGATGAATTAAAGCCATGCATGCTTATTTCTCCATCAATCCCACCCTGTACACCACCAACAATGAACAGATCATGACCACTTTGAACAAAATGAGCCAAGAACATGGCATCTCATTCTCTGAAATGTGGTATGATCAAATGGCTAACATCCAGGTCCCTGCCAGTGACAAAACTTTTACCAAATTTACTGAGAACTTTGAATCCACCTTCTATCCCTTTGATACCAAAGCAACTGCTTGTCATGAACTCTTCAAATTAGTTCAAAAATCTTTTTGTCATCCTGATGGAATCACCAAGAATGGTTTCCAGAAATATATCACTGATTTCCTAAATCTCTCCACTTGTGCAGGAATCACTGATGACATCACTCTCATCAATCAGTTCTCTCTTGGACTGGACCAACAACTCGCTATCATGATTCTCTCCATGGCAGTCATCACCAACTTTCTCAACAGTTGGATTGATCAGGCAAAAACTTTCCATGCACAGAAAATGCAAATCCTAGCCGTAAGAGGAGGAAGATTGTACTCCTCTTCCAGATCCTCTTTTTCCCAAGACTCCAATGTCATGAACGTTGACACCATCACAATTTCAAAGTTAACTCCCCAGGAATGTGCTAAATGCATCCGAGAAGGACAATGTTTCTGCTGTCAAAATACAGGACATAATGCCTTCCAATGTACCAAGTCTCAAAACACCACTACTCATCCTCTTCCTTGTCCCCAGATCATTCAAGCCACTGAGACTACCACTCCTTCCACCTTCACTACCATGACTTCCTTCACATTATTATTCTTCATCAATTGTTTTAAAACATAGGGAAAAGACGAAACTGAAATTTGGCAGGTACTGCAAATGTGTTATGGAGAACCTACACCTGAGAAGGAGGAAGTCTCTGTAATGAACATTAAACAGGATTTTTAAACCAGAAAGTTATCTTGATGTCTTCTTTTCAGGAAATTTGTCATGTACTTGTAGCTCCTTGAAATGAATGAACCCTTCACTTTCCTGTGAAACTACAAATCAGTAACCAAATTGTTGTCACCTCTGCCCTCATCAATTTTGGAGCTACTAGAAACTTCATCGACCTCGGAGTTCTCACCTATGCAAATTTCCCCATGAAACGACTTGTGAAACCCATTGCTACTTACAACGTCAATGGAACTACTAACAAGAAAGGCATCATCCTCTGGAAGGTGAAATCACTCGTCCATATTTCCCAACAACCAAAGGAAATTGAATTCATGGTCATTTCCCTCAGAAGAAAACAGATCATTCTCGGGATGCCCTGGCTTAAAGCCTGAAATCATCAGATCGATTGGAAATTCCATACCCTATCTTTCCCAAAATCTGACTCTTCTTTGACTATGACTGGAATATCTCCACCTCACCTCCTCCAATGGCTTGGTCTCGATATAGATCAAGAAATATTCTCTCTCCTATTGAAATAATATCCCGATGGGATTGATGTGTCTCTTCATGAGCACCTCCCCCACTTGGAACCCACCCACGAAACTATCAATAAAATTACTTTGTCCATGCAACTCACTCAAGAACGTAAACCAGTAGAAACTTCATTACTAAACTGGTGTATGGATTTCTCACATGTCTTTTCGGAAAAGACGTATGACCAACTACCCCCACATCACTCCTTTGATCATACAATTGATCTTAAACCATCTTTTGTACTGAAAATCACCAAGATATATCCACTTAACCCCAAGGAACAGGACTCTTGCCATACCTTCATTGACAAACACCTAAAGACTGGGCATATCCTTCTTTTAAAATCCCCACAAGCTGTATCCTTCTTCTTTGTTCCCAAAAAGGATGGCTTTCTTCACCCTTGCCAAAACTACTGCTACTTGAATTCTCACACCGTCTGCAATGCTTACCCCCTCCCTCTCATTCCTGAACTCATTGACAATATGAAGGACTCTACTTGGTTCACCAAGTTCAACATTCATTGGAGATATAACAACATTCGTATCAAAGAAACCAACCAATGAAAGACTGCCTTCATTACTCCATTTGGTCTCTTCAAACCAACTGTTATGTTTTTTGGCTTCTGCAACGCTCCCTCCACCTTCCAAGCATTTATGAATCACATCTTTGCTGACATGATTGTCAAACACTGGCTCAAGATCTATATGGATGACCTAGGTATCCATACAAATGGGGACCTTGCCTTACACCATGAACAAACTCATTATGTTCTCCTTCGTCTTTGGGAACATGAACTCTCACTTAAACTGGCCAAATGTATTTTTGATGCTCCCCATATGGACTTCCTTGAAATGATTATTGGCCAAGGACAGGTCACAATGGACCCAGTCAAGCCCTTTGCCATTCGCAACTGGCAACCTCCTACCTCAGTTAAAGGCATTTGATCTTTCCTTGGTTTCACCAACTTCTACTGAAAATTCATCCCCAACTTCTCTTACACTGTCACCCCTTTAATCCTTCTCATACAAAAGACTACCCCTGGGCTTGGACATCTCTCCAACAGAAAGTGTTCGACTCCTTGAAAGCCACTTTTGCAACCAGTCCTGTCCTTACCATCCCCAATGTCTCCCGACCCTTCTCCATCATGACCGATACGTCCCTTCTCACTGCTGGTGCTGTTCTCTTCCAAACAGATACTAACAGTGATCTTCATCCCACTGCTTACTTCTTCCGCACCTTTGCCCTTGTAGAACAAAACTATAACATCTATGATCGTGAACTTCTTGCTGTTATCCTTGCCCTTACTGAATGGCATCAATACATTCAAGGCACTTCTCATCCTATCACCATTATCACTGATTATCAGAATCTTTCTTATCTCAAGGATCCTCACAAACTATCTCGCTGTCAAGCTCATTGGTCTTTCTTCCTTCAAGACTTTGATATCGTTTGGAAGGTTCTTCCTGACATGCAGATGGCCCCTGCTGATGTGCTCTCCCATCATGATCATGTTGACACTACATTGGACAATGCTAATAGTCTCATTTTACCTGATCTCACTGTTATTAATGCTTTTGATGTTTTCCTTGCTACCCATATCAAAAATTCTTTTTCCTTTGATTTGCTTGTTCTTTGTACCCTTGCCTACCTTGCTGATGGTGATTCTTTGTTTCCTCATTCTTCCCTTGCTGATTGGACATTTGACAATGGACATTTTTATTTCAAAGGTTGTATGTATGTTCCTTCTTCTTCTCATTCCTCTTTGCTCCACTTTATCCATTTTTCATCCCTCTCTAGCCATTTGGATTGCTTTCATACCAAGGCCATCCTCAAATGAGATTTTTGGTGGCCCAGTCTTGCTTTCTTTGTTTTTCATTTTGTTTCCGACTGCTCTGTTTGCCAGCAGAACAAGGTCTTTACTCATCCCACGATCCCCCCTCTACTTCCTATCTCCTCATCATCCTCCCTCCCATTCTGCTAACTTTCTGTTGATCTCATCACCGACCTCCCACTTTCCCATGGGTATAATTCTTTAATGGTCATGGTCAACCACAGCCTTACAAAGGGGGTAATCTTAGCACCTTGCTCTAAAACCGTTGATGCCAAAGGCATTGCCCAACTCTTTTTTGACTTCATCTTCAAACACTTTGGTCACTATGACTCCATTATCTCTGATCATGGCCCTCAATTTGCCTCTGCCTTCGCCAGAGAACTCACTTGACTTCTGAAATACAATATTCATTTGTTTATGGCATATCATCCTTAAACTGATGGCCAAACTGAACAAGCCAACCAAGAAATTGAAACCTATCTTCATATCTTTTGTTTCAATAATCTACACAAGTGGTCAACCTTCCTCACCTCCACCGAATTTGTCCATAACTCTGTTCCACATAGCTTCACCCAGATTTCCCCTTTCTCCCTCCTATATAGCTTTGAACCTCGTGCATACCCTCCTCTAGGAAAAACTTTCTTCCTGCTTTGGAAAATCGTTTATCCTTTCTGGATAAAGCTACGAAAGAAGTACTTGCTGCACATGAATCTGCCCGATGGATCATGATCCAGTGATCATTAAGAAGTTTCTCCCATGGAAAGTTGGTGATAAGGTCTAGTTAGAAGCAACCAATCTTCGTCTTGGCTATCCCTCCCGCAAACTTACATTTAAATGCCATGGACCATTTGAGATCTCCCAGGTCCTATCCTCACTCACGTACCAATTCCAACTCCCCCCCCACATGGAAAATCCATGACATGTTCCATGCCTCCCTCTTATCTTCTTATCACCAAACTGAAGCATATGGTCCCTCCTTCTCCCGACCTCCACCTAACCTTATTAACTCTGAAGAAGAATACAAAGTCAGTCACATCGTATCTCATAAAGAAACACGAGGTCGCTATCAGTACCTGACCGCATGGAAAGGATACTCCTCTGTCAAAAATACATGGGAATCAGAAAGTAATCTCTGTCATGCCCCTGAAATTCTCTCATCTTATAAATGGACTCATCACATCCTCTAATTCTTTACCTCTCTTTCTTCCTGGGAAGTGATGTCTCTTCGAGAAGTACCCCCTCAACATATGTTTTATTTCGATTTTATCTTTTTAAACAATCAATATGTTGTTTCTTTCGTCCTTTGTTGCTCCCTTTGCATTACCTTCTCCTTCCTTGTATACTTTCCTGCTGTATTCCAGGCCAGGCTTACCTACCTTTCTATCCATCTCCGCTGTCCATTCACTCTCTGCCACTATTCTTGCAAAATCCACTCTCTTCCATGCTGTCGAGGCCCTCCCTTTATATAAGGAGGATACAATTACTCAAGAGTTGGTTTGTCTATTTCATGAGATCTCCATGACCCAACATTACCACTTCCAGTCAGCTCCAAACAACCTTCCTCTTGAGTTTGGCTTACCGCTATGACTTCACCTGGATGCTCTCCCTCAATGCATTTTATCTATCTTACATTTACATGGTTTTCATTCTTTTATCGAATGAATTCCACCTGCCATCATTTGCTCCACCTTCTGTCGCATCTACCTTTTCCTACCCATGTAGAACCGTGATCATTACCTCGAACATGCTCAATTACCCACAGTCCCTGACTCTCCTCCCCCCCTTCCAGTACCTACCTTAGCTGATCGTCTATCTTCTCCTCCCCCATCTTCCACTTGCTCATCTCCCACTGCCATGGACATTGAGAACATCATCGAAAATGAGAAAGATCATCGCTGTGTCAAAACAGAAGCTTTTCATAGGTATCTACCTGATGGAAGTCACATTCTCTCCACCCCTTCTCACACCAATCCCCCTCCTCAACGACCTGCCTCTTCCCTCACTGAGTGCTTTCGGTATCATTGTCTGGGTCATTATAGAGAAGATTGTTCTGACTACACCTGTTCCTCTTGCCTCCAATTTGCTCTGAGTCATCCTCAGACTGCTTGTCTTCATATCCAATGTAACTTTTGTTATCACTGAGGACATGGTTGCCATTTCTGCCCTGAGCACATCTGTGGATGTTATAATCAACACAGACATATTGCGGATGACTATCTGTTTGAGATGCTTTCCTCTAACCAGGCCCTGTTCATCTTTGGCTCCATTAACGTTCCTCCTACTGACTCTTCCTAGGGGAATTTTAATCAAACCAGGAGTTCGATTGTATGATGGGGGTAATGTTATAGTTTTCTTACTTGTTAATCATGTCTATCTTTTCTGCTTTCCTAAGCATGTTCATGTCTTCTTAGGCATGCACTGGACTATATGGGTTTTCGGCTTATTTCTTGTTAGTCTGATAAACCCTATGTTTGTTATCCTTTAACTTGTTCTTTGGTTTTCTTTTCACTTCTTTGGACAGCTAACTCCTTGGCCAATTCTCTCGTATCTGCCTCATAGTTCCTATCCTCATTTAGTAGTAGGTGACATGTCCTTCTGACCTAAGTGTTCTTTGACCTTCTATCTCATTCTATGATGATGCATCATGTAGTATTTAAACCCTTGCTTCCTGTACTATAGTTCTTACACTTGTTCTGCACAATCTAGCATACTCTTGTGTTCTTAGTCTGATTGACTTCAACCTTTGACCTTGTCCCTTGTCACCATCAAATCTTTGGAAGTCCATTTGATTTCAATCTTTGTCCTCATCCCTCGCAACCATAAAATCCTCAGTCCTGAATATCTTCTCAGATGTAGTATCTCTTTGTGAGTACCTCCTGAGAAGTATTCCATCTTTTGAGTTTCTCTTTGTGTACACTACGCGTAACAACTCATAGATAAGCAATAAAAGATAAGAGGTATAAGATATAACATGAGGCATGGCTGTGCATGGCTGTGGAGATGCTAGTGAGACATGATGTTGTGAAGAGTGAGTGTGGGCATATGATGTCATGTGATGTCATGTGACCAAATAGTCATGTGTTCATAGTTGAACGAGTGTAAAGGAGTTCAAGTGTGATAAGAGCTATTTAGTGAGAAGCTTTGTAGAAAGCCAAGAAAAATAGGGATAAATAAAGGAAAAATAGTAGCAAATACCTGCAACTACAACATATAGCAGGCAAAGATCTGCAACTTCAAGAAAAAATCTCCCACTACTTGGATCTAGTACTAGATAAACAAAGCTCTGAGGTCAAACAAAGACTTCCAGCACCAACTTACTCAGTCAGAAAGTTCCAAATCTGTGATGGTGGTGATCTTTTTCAAATAAAGCAGGTCTTTCAATGGACAGGTGCTATGGAGAGAAGAAACTATTATGTAAAGGTGTGCCTGTATCTTTACCAACTACACTGCAATACTGACATGATATGGCTAGTTCAAAGTTATTTTCGAAACACAAGCTGGAACTATTAGACAAGTCAGCTACAATGATCTCAAGAGGATTTATGTTCTGATAATACCAGAGGATCCTTTGTTTGAACCATTACAGGACAAGACACTTGTCCTAGCACTAGTCATACCATAGAACATGGATGAGAAGGTGGTGTCAACAGAGAACATATTCATGACCATGTGCAAAGTGAGCATAATTACCAATATTTGAAGTGTAAAGTCTGCTGTCAGTCTCATCAAAACTCATGGATGATGGGGAGTAATTGATCAAGCCTTAGATATCCCAATGGCAGATCTAGAGAGGAGTGATGACAAAGATAACTTGACAGAGATTTAAGTATGTTATCCAGGTAGAAAAACTATAGAATAGTTAGAGACTGTAGAATAGTCAGAGACCTTCAAGTTGCAAGCCATATGAAACTTGTATACACTGAAATCTGATGAGCCATACAAAGGGACTAGAAATCAGGGGCAAAAAATTATACAATGGAAGATCACTATCAGTGGCATAACAATGATAAGATATGATCATGATATCACTACTAGTGTCAGTATGTTTTGCCAAAAAACTATCATTGTGATTAGTTATCAGTTACTTTACTTCCCTCAGTGAGTGGGAGGATGTGGAGGGACTGCCTGAGATGTGTGACTTGCATGGGTGCAAGGCTCATGGTCATAGGTGGTAGTAAAGTTGCTGGTGCCAGCACAATGCCACCTGCTCCAGTGCTATCCTTAGTCTGCAGCTTCTACATACAGGACAGCTCTGAGCTTGGGTCTGCATGGTCTGCAATCACAGTCATTGGTGTGGCAACATGACTAGAAAGGGTGCTCATCATGATTGTTTAAGAGGTAGCACCCAGGTCTGTGGTGTTTGATAGGATCATGGTGCTTAATGTTTGGAGACTTGTATACTGACAAGTACTACAGTATGACAAGCATCACCTGGGGCAACAGTGAAGGACTCTGAGTCAGAACTCAGACTCAGAGGCAATTTGCTTGGAAACTTCAAGGAAGAGAGTGGGTGTTATGTATATGTAGTATACACAAAGAAAGAAAAACTCAATGATAATGAAATACTTAGCAGAAGATGCTCAAAAAGAGACACAACATCTGCTAAGAACTTAGAGATAAGGACAAGGGACAAGAGTAATGAGGACTAAGCCAATTGGACATTAGGATACAAGAATATGCTAGTATTGTGCAAAACAAGTGTAAAGACTAAAGTATAGGCAGCTATGGTATAAGTATAAGAAGATGCATCATTATAGAATATTGAAAAACTTTGAGGAATGCTTAAGTAAGAGGACACATCAGCTACTACTAATAGAGAAGGGGAACTATGAGGCAAATATAAAAGAATCAGCTGAAGAGAAGTGTGAGAAGAAAGCAATGAAGAATCAAAAAACAATAAAAGTAGGGTTAATTGGATTTACAAGAAATAAGCCATGAATTCATATAGTCCAGAACATACCTAAGAAGGTATGGACATATTTAGAAAACAAAAGAGATATATATATTGGAATAAGAGGAAAACTATAATAGTGGATCTGTTTAGTGGAATAGCTTGTCATAGTGGGGAAGCACTGCTTACATAAATTGTTGACTCAGAGTGATGGTGATGGTTAGCAAGTGTAATAAATGTACTCTGAGTGGCAGCTACTAATCAAAATGTTGGATTGTACAATAGTATCAAGAGTCTGCCTAGCCTCTGGCTACTATTGTAGGAATACCTTGGTAACCTTGCTCTGGGTGATCTTCAGCTGTTTCAGCAGCACAGAGTCAGGAAATGACTGGTGAATGGTAGTAATTTCCTAGATATGGGTTGATATTCAAGTTTGGTTCATGAGAAAAACAGCCATGACAGTGGCACAGACTCATCTGCTAGAAATATGGCCAAAGGAATTGGAGGAACTCAAGAAAGTTGATGGTATCCTGGTTGGTGGCAGATCCCAGTCTGAAATTAGCTAGGACACTCTTAGTAAACGGAAAAATCTCTATCTTGAGCTTAGAAGACATTTCAGTCATGGCCCATGAAATACAGTATGGTACTGCTCTCCAACATAGAATTTTACTAATGCATAGACTGCCTGGCATGAAAACATGAGGTGAGCAGCTCAAATGGTACAAACAGAGCCAGAGCAGAAGTTACCAATTTTGGAATCTTTGTAGCATAAGTTTCATGGTGGGTGTTCCCCTTCCAATGTCCAACAGCATCAACTTCATTTGCATGGACACTTCACAGAGGATATCCATCACTAATTAGTGCTAATCCATGTCAAGACAGTATGGAGTATATATTCCATGTTCTCCATCATGGTAGGCATGGTGCAGTGAACAAGATGGAGCTTCTTTTTCGATGTGATTGTCATAGGCTCCAATATGACAGTGTATACTTTTTGTAGAGCATCTCTGCTTGACAATTGACCAACAATTCTACCAAATATCAATTTGACCTTTTGCCAACCTCAGCAGCTGAGCTCATGGATGGATACATTTGATCACTGACCTTGTACCATGTTAGGGTACATGACCAATCCTAGCCATATATTTTGTCAATCAGACCCTCCTGGTCAAACTGGTAATGCAGCAGAATTGCAAGTGCAACAATCAGGTACTTGAGTAAATCCTTATGTGGGAGCACAAAGATATAATCTGGCTCCTGCTTCTGTACACACATCAAAGAGAACTCTTAATACTAGTGACCCATCCTGAGAGATCATGAGTGCTCATCCTAGATTTGACAACCTTTATCTCATGATAGAGAGAGAGCACTCCAGAATAGAACTGTCCACTGCCACTCCTCCTTCCATGAGCCATTGTGTAGTTGGGGATGAATATTTTGTATGGTTGAATAAAAAAGAGTGGAATGTTGACAAGCTCATTGCCCCAATTGAGCATTATACATTGTCATATTTAGGACAAATGGGATTTGATGATGGATGGCACTAGATAAGGGGACAACAGGGATGAGGGAACATACTAGTCATTAGGAAGGTCACCTGAGTATTTAGGACCTATCTTATGTGATGTGCATGAACACTAATTGTTTTACCTGCTTGAAGTACTCAGGGAAGAGATGGGAGTCCAGGATGATGTTTTTTGTTTCTGTTATATCAAAATCCTCATGCCTAGAGCAGCAATACAGGTCAGTTCACATTAGCCAGGAGCATTGCTAGAATAGACTTGAGATGAAGCCATTGTGCTTGTACCATTAGCACTTTGTAGAAATAAAAAATACATGGTATTTATGTAGGTCATGCCTGCTCAAGATATGGATTGCTATCCACTTGGCAGCACCAAACACAGCCAGGCATGGTCATGATCTTCTTTAACAAGCTCTGGATTACATGGGCAAATCAGCATGAAGGGTGTGAGGTAATGCTCACAATAGAAGACTCAGATGCTTATCACAGACAAACAATTGTTGATCAAGTCAGTCTTGTGAGCATGTATGAGTAACTTGTGTATTCTAATATGCTTCATGTTAAACGAACTTGTATTACATGGTAGTAGTTCATTTTATAGTAGTTAGTTCACATACACTCCTTGTAGCATACATAGCTTCTGGACTTAGGCATCTGAGTTCTAATTCACTCTTGATCAGCTACTACTATCATCTTTGAGTTACTGTACCACCACAGCAGGTAAGCCAATCTATAGGTTATGAGCACTAGTGATTGTGCTGTGCAACTAGCTCACCACCATTACTTGGTTTACCCTGCTTCTGCTCTTAAATGCATTTTATGCATTTTGGCACGATAAGTCATGTTCTATGCATTTTCACACTTGAACATATGTGACATGTTACACCCTATGTGTTTTTATACTTGGAGATATGTGACCAGATCTTGGACATAGGGAGAGACTATGTCTCACCAGTTCAAGGCTCTGAAAGTGTTGTAATGTGCATACCTATGCCTCTTTTTTCTTTGTTTTTCTCATAGTAGGAAGTTGACTGATGCCTTTTTGCCCTAGATCAACTCCATTTACACTATGTCCTCCAAAATTGACAACTCCAATGCCAACAAGATCCCTGACTTGACTGGCCCAAATTACCTTAAGTGGAGGCAAGTCATGCAGGCTTACCTGCATATGCTTAGCACATGGTGGCCTATTACTACTGACTGCCCTGACAAGCTCATCGAGGAAGAATCTGACTGCATCAACAACTGACATACCACCAATGAAAAGGCACTCAGTGCCATGGTCCTCAAAATGACTCCTGCCCTTGCCCACCCTTTTTACAACTTTAACTCTACCAAGAATGTCTGGGTGGCCCTCAAGGCCAAATTCTCCATCCCCTTCACTGCCTCCAAGTATTTGAAGTTTAAAGCAATGATGGATATCACCATCTTCAAGGACCAGCACCCTCAAGCTGCATTTTCAAAGCTGCACCAACATTTCGATCTTCTGCACACCTACTCTAATGAGATCCCTGCAACTTTACAGTTGCTTATTATACTTGCAAAATTACTGCAGTTTATGGATGTATTCACATAACTGCTGAACATGTCCACCTCCAGTGCCCCTGGTGCTCCCACCACCTCTTCTGTAAAAAAAAGGAGAAGGAAGACAAGTAATGACACTTTCTATCCTGGATGAAATCAAGCACATGATGCTCATTACTTGGCAGCAATATGTTTCAAAGTGTAAGCCCAAGCAGGATGACGATGCCAGAAAAATTTCAGCAATTAAGCATAAGCCTATGGACCTCCAGTTCCAGCATCAGTAGCAGCAGGGGGGGAATCAGCCACAGCAAGGAGGACCATAGCAGAAGAAGAAGAAAACCACTCAAGGTCAGCGCTCTGTGCAAGGACAAGCAAAGCAATATACTTGTGCCCAATGCCACGAAAATACACATGTTAATAAGGCTATCTCCTCCTTCACCTTCTCCAACACCACCATCATCAACCCTGTCATCACTGGCTCTTCCATTGTTGACTCCTGACAACTTGCTCACACTACTGGTGAGGCATACTACATCCCACCAGCATTTCCTCAGATGAAAAATGCAATCTTCCTCACTCGCTGTCTGGAGATTACTCCAACTATTGAGACCATAAGATGTCTTGATTAGATTGTAAACTATAAAGTCACTCTCACCCCCATCTTCAATGCTGGAGACTATAACTTCAGCACCCTGGACCTTCTCACCTTCCTGAATACAAGGATCACAAGAGCAATTTCCTGGTCCACCAACTTTCACCATTCTTTTTGGCCACTTTTGGCCTGGATATATCCTCCTATAAGGATGTGATGGAAGATTATTCATATTCACTCCTCAACTGACTCCACCAGCCTATCGAGCCTACTGTGCTTATCCAAGTGGATGATGAAGACTCTGTCTCCATCCACTCTGATCAGACAAAAGCTGGTGAGTTTTATGCCATCCAGGATGACTTCTATGTCCAAGAAAAGAAAGAAGTGGAGATGATCTATGAGGCCTACTTTAACCTGGATGGTGGATCCAAGGATGAAATGTATATTCATTCTTTGTTCTACTCACATCCCTTAGATACTGATGAGCAACTCTCTTATTTGTCATAGTATGTAGATTATATTCTATCATTTGTAGTAGATAGTGATACAAAGAATATTTTTTCTATACTCCCATATACCTTGTGTAACAGTTGTGAGAACCACAATGCAAAGGGAAAAAGGAAAATGCGTAAACAACTAGAAGACATTGAAATGTGGCTCCTTAACTCTGGAGCTTCAGCTCACTTCACCAACAATTTTAATGCATTCATTGAGTATCAGGCATATACTACTCCATGCTACATGCAAACTGCAAATGGCAAAGTGCCAGTTTTAAGTGAAGGCAGCATCCTTATCCACTACAAGGAGAATGTTGTGTGATTATCACCAACTATTTATATGCCAGATTATACTATCAATTTCATCTCACTTCGCACACTTCTTAAGGACAATTTCCTATTCACACAGAGTGCTAAAGGCTTTATGCACATCATAGATGATTGCACCAAGCACAACCTGATTAGTTTTTACTCCCATGGAAACAGTACTATATACTGGGTGAAAGCCCCTATTGTTCATGATCACATCAGAGCAAATATAAATATGATCACTGTGGATTATGAATTGCTCCATTGCCACCTTGGGCACCCTTCTAAGGATGTCCTACAAGCTGTGCAAAAACATATTAAAGACTTTTCGAGCATGACTATTCCACCTGTGGAATCAATTTGTCCTGGCTACCAGCTAGGCAAACAACCCAACCATCCTTTCACCACAAATAATGTTCATGCAAAGAAACCTTTTGAACTAGTATATTTGGATCTGAAGTTCTTTGAGACTGAATCTTATTACAGATTGAGGTACATCATTATCATCTATGATGATTGTACATCCCAAGGATGGATTAAACCTCTCCAGACTAAGGACCAGGCACTTGATGCCACCAAAGAGTTCATAAAGTATATCCAAAATCAGTACTTCACCTCTATAAAAGGCTGGATGTCTGATGCAGGAGAAGAGTACAAATTCAAAGCCTTTGGGCAATTGATGCACAACAATGGTATTCATGTCTATGAATCTGCATCCCATACCCCACAGCAGAATGAATGTGCTGAGTAATTTATTCACACTTTAATAGACAAAGCTCAGGCAATGTATCTTCATGCTTGTTTACCTGAATCTTATTGGGAGTTTGCTATCCAGCATGCAGTACATGTGTACAATTGCACTTCCAAACAAGATCTAAATTAAAAGACACCTCATGAACTTTTAAATAAAGTCCTTCCTACTATCTCTCATCTACATGTCTTCAGATGTGCTGTATATGTTCACCTCCCAGTGGACACTCATGGAGGCAAGCTGCAATCTAAATTGTAGCTAATGATTTACCTAGGTATAGCACCAGGTAATGAGTGCAATTATTTATTCATGTACCCTAATAACACACTACACACATATGTGCATGCTATATTTGATGAGAACCTATTCTCTTGATGCCCAGGAGCTTAGACTCATAAGCTGGTAAGTACAATTTCACAACCCCATAGGTATCCCAAGCCCTCCTTACATCTACCCTCTGATGTGGAAAATGACAATGACGACTTGTTAGGCTCCTCTGAGTAAATCCACCATGCCTCTTCAAATCCAAGTTCACTACCTTCTGTGCAAGCACTCTTGCCCAAACCAGTTGTCCAAGAGTAGACTCCATCCCCTCCTTGTACCTCTCCTAGGAGACTTCCTCCTTTGGATGCCCCTCCTGCCTTACCACAATGCTCAGAGTATATTAGGCAACCCCCTTGCCACTCTGACAATGTCTATGAAGAGCACCACCATCCAGTGCAACAAATCAAGGAAATTGAGCATAATTCATACTGGAAAGACCTTACTGGTCAATCTGCCTCTTCCACACTAGAAACACCCAATGTTTCTGGTGTCATACCTCCATCCCCCACTCCTTCTGAGGATGACATCAAATGCATAGTCTAGGAAGGGGAAGATGCTATGGTTTCATACCTATGTGCAAGAGCAGTACCCCTCAGTGAAAGGCCTAATAAACTAAATTATCGCAAGTGCAATGCATGCTCACCCTAGCCACCTTAGAGAACTGGCATCTATCTGGTCTCAATGTGTGATCTATCTATCTATATGACAAATTAGATGAGGAAATCTATATGGAATTTTCAGAAGGCTTTGCACCTTCTCATTTTAAAAACAAAGTTCTTAGATTACTCCACACCCTATATGGGCTTAAACAAGCAGATTTAGCTTGGTGAAATGAGCTCAATCAATATATGAGAGAACTAGGCTTTGAGTAACTGAAGACAGACACCAGCCTCTTTATATACAGAAAAGCAAACCAGATCATTGTGGCTATAATCTACATAGACAATGCTCTCTTCAGTAGCCCCTCAAAAGTCCTTGTCAAAAGAGTCAAGGCTGCCTTTATAAAAAGGTGGAAATGCTACCATCTTGAGAATGTACAAGAATTCCTCCAAATAAATATTTGTTGAAGTGATCACTGGTTACATATAAACAAGCATGAATATCTCAAGAAAGTACTAGAGTGATGCAGAATGATCAATGCAAAACCCACCCATACACCTTTACCTCAGAAATATCAACCTGAGAAGAATATAGCCCCTGTTAACATGAAACTTCAGATATGATTCCAGACAGTAATTGGCTCGTTATTATACCTTATGCTTGGTACTCACCCAGACATTGCTTATGCAGTCACACATATGGCATGACAGTCTACCAATCCATCACAGGAGCACTTAGATAAGGCCCTATGTATATATCTGCTGGTACCTAATTGGCACTTGCAATTATTCACTTGTGTATGATGATACTCCCGGATGTTGTATTACCACTTGCACTGACTCTGACTGGGGAGCAGATCCGAACACTCACCACTTCCAAATAGGATTCTACTTAAAATTGGTAAATAGTGTTTTCTTATGGAATTCACATTTACAAAAAACAATGGCCCTCTCTTCTACAGAGGCCAAACACATGGCTCTGAGCAATTGTTCTCACCAGGCCATATGGATCAAACAAATGTTTAAGGAATTAGAGTTCCACTTAAACCCATTCCTATTTATAACAACAATCAAAATTCTATTTTTATAGCTAACAATCCCATTACTAAACATCCCACCAAACATATACTCATTCACTACCATTTTGTATGCAATGCTGTAACCGATCAGCATATAGAGATCTTCTATATCGAAGGAACTGACAACCTGCCAATATATATGTTCACCAAAACCTTGGATATGTCAAATTCAAGCAGTGCTGATCTCAAATCAGTTTAGTTATCAAACTCACAGTTGGCCAAACTAACTAGCGATATATACAAATACCACCTAATGCTTATGCAATTACCATGCACTTAGCAAGGGGGAGTGTTAAACAAACTCATATTACACGGTGGTAGTTCATTTTATAGTAGTTAGTTCATTTTATAGTAGTTAGTTCACACACACTTCTTGTAGCATATATAGCTTTTGGACTCAGGCATCTGAGTTCAAATTCACTCTTAATCAGCTACTACTATCATCTCTGCATTACCACCACAGCAGGTAAGCCAAGTAACTGCATACTGCATGCTTCCTACATTATCAACCCTTTCCATGCACAAGATGGACCCCAAAATGCACCACCAGATCACTCTTAATCAATCTCTTTTGAGGAGGTACTTCCTTATGACACTGAAGACTATCATGGGATTTGATATCATGATGTGCTTCCATTGTACTTTAACTAGCTTGAAGCACCCAGGTGAGTTTGCCATCATTCAAGTTTATGCATATTAGCTTTCATTAGGCTCAATATTTTGAGCAACTGAAAGGGACTTGCCTTATTCACAATATTCATGCTATTGTATTGAACACAATCTGTTTGAGGTAGTGAGTGATAAATTTACATTTCTTTACATTGATTTTCAGCATGGGCATGTTACAATCAGCTGACATATTGTCAAATGCTCATTCAGAGGCATGAAGGGCCATTTCCAGCAACACACAGATTTTGAAGGATCACAAAAGCAATTTTTTCATGTAAGCTTTCATCATGGGAAGTAAATGGATCCTATTATCATCTTCCAAGCTCACCTTGTGCTTTAACAATGTCATTATGTCCTGGATATCTGCAGACTCCACTGGATTGCCAACCCACCACTGACTAATTGGATTCAGCTGCCATTTGCTACAGTATTGGTCACCATCACTGCTAGCCCAATTGGAAGCATGTCAGTAATTCCCATAATCAAATGTGTTGTTTGTATGTTAGGAAAAGGAAGAGTGCCTTGGTGGAGAACTTATTTAATGTATGGTCAAAGACATACTCAAAGGCAGGATTAGTGTAAGAATTGTCCTTGTCAGCAGCATGTTCAGGGGTCAATCATGACAGTTCCTTTGACTTGGAGGACTTGAAGCTCCTGTCCTTGAAGAATCGACTAAGCCATGCATGTCCATATTTTATATGGCCTATATAATTCCATTTTGTGTTTGCAGCTTTGACATGTGTTGCCTTCCCAGTCTTCTTTGGCTATTCAATGATCTTCAGAGACTTGAATAGTGACTCTGATAATATCCATTTCTGGTGCTTTTGTGGTGATTCAAAGAACTATGGGGTTGTTTTTACTGACTTCTGAGCTTGTCCCATGGGTGAAGATGGATGTGTATGGAAAAAAACCAACTGTACCTTCATTTTTCAATTCATAAAAGTTCAACTCAGGAACAATTTTGTATGCTCATTTCGCCAGGACACTATCTTATAAACTATATATACAAACAGACATGGATTCAATACAAATCAAGCTAGTCAATTATTTCAATCTTTGAGTTCATTTCTGAGTCCTCTATAAGGTCAATCACAGCTAGTGATGACACTTGCACTGCACTTGTACCAATGTTTGAGGATCCAGTATGCAGGAACACATGTATTTCCAACTGATCATGAGCCTCTGCACCTGCATCAGATGAGGACAATCCCTTTGAACAAAAGGCTCAGTTAGTGTACAATCCAATAGGCTAAGTATTTTCAAATTGATCACTTCTATGCCAAAATCTGCAAGGAGAGCTACTTCTGCTGGATATGCATGCTCGATTACATATGTAGGGATAATAACAAACATACACTCATGGGCTGGCTTCCACCCATGTGGCATGGGTAAATATGACAGTGATTCATGAATGATATTGATGAACTACCTTATCCAAAGAGGGACCTTGAAGAGGATGAGTCTCAAGCTAGTTATTTTAACAACATCATGATATAGGAACTTAGTAAGCACCAGCTTGAGCTCTGTTATATCATCAGGCTGTTTTGCCAGCTGAAAGCATTTTAATTCAAAGGGATAATATTTTTAGTTAGTATTCTTGCATACCTCACATAGCATATGCAGCTTGATGCTCTCCAAGATCATAGCACACATCTTTTTGATGACTTTGCTGACATTCCATCCAAACTTGAACATATAGAACAATGCAAGCATGCCAAGAGAGGATTTGTAAGAGTGGATATGGTAATTGAAGGTGATTTGGCCACTGGTAGATGCAATATCTGTGCTGTGCTTAAAGAAAGTTGTCACTGAATGAACTTATTGCTGTAGAATGTCAATACTGGGGAAGGAACTAGTAATTGAGTTTGCAAGAATGGCATGTCCATGTCCAATGTACTCTTCTGGATCCATTGCCAAGACCTGTCACAGGATGTCTTGTCAATTATGAAGAAAGTGGTCTATCATTGTAAAAGCATCAAGGAGGGCCTTATCAAGCTTGTATTGAGAGATACCATGGGTAGTCTTGATGCCATAGCCAGGAATTCCATTCTACACCTTTATGTAAGCTAAATGAATCAAATGGTACAGCTAGAGCAGCTCACATTATCATTATCATCACCTCTGTTGAGAAAAGCCACTAGGAGAAGCTCTCTGTGACTGAGGCCCACTGCATTAGCAATAGTGCAGTCCATATAGATCTCTACTCAGTCAAAATAACCTAGCTACAATGGGCTTTCCATGATGTTACAGTTTTTCTTCTTTCATATTGTTTATATCTCTTTTGCTTTCTCCAATGAGTACATGCTTTCTTAGGTATGTTCTGGACAATATGGATCTTTGGTTTGTTCTTTGTAAATCTACTTACTCCTATGTTTGTTTTTTTTTGATTTGTTCTTTCTCCTTCTTATCTTTTCTTTGTACAGCATTCTTCTTGGCTGATTCTCTTACATTGGCCTCATAGTTCCTTTCCCCATTTAGCCATAGATGACATGTCCCCTTTACATAAACATTCCTATATCTTCTATTGAGTTCCATGATGACGTGTCCCTATTTATTTATACCTCCACTGCATGTATCATATTCCTTACACTTGTTCTGTGCAATACTAGCGTATACTAGTGTCCTGATGTCTGACTAACTCAGACCCTTGTCCTCTAAACCTTTGCCCTTCATTCTCTGTACTTGCACAGATATCGAGTCTCTTCATGAGTACCTCCTGTGAAGTACTTCATCTCTCAAATTTCTCTTTGTGTATGCTATGCATAATACATGAGAAGACAGGATTGTTGAAAATTATAGTCAGCCAAAAAAGAAACTTAAAGAAAAGGAATAGAGAAGAATATCTACCAATGGATAACACATGTCACTCCAAAAACTAGCACATTATTGTCAGTTATCAGGACTGCGTCAATGAGTCCATTTTGAATGAGTGCTACAAGCTTAGCCTCAGCCTTGCCAAGTCACTTTGTGCATGGATTCAAGTTATTCTTCAGAGGTAATGTGATAGTGCATAGGGATGTACTTTATACCATGCAAACCCAAAGGTAGTCAGCATCTCTTGGAATGCAAAGGCCAGCCAGTAATATGACTCTCAAATTTGCTTTTGCTGCTTTATGCATGGTCATGTGGATCCATCAAACCCAAAAACTATATGAAGAGAAATACTGGGAAATATAGCAAGCTGGAAGAACAGCATACATAGCTTATGGGTTTGCTGCTGCACCAGCATGATTATACTAAAAAACAAGATAGACCAAGCGCATCCATATGCTGCTAGTCTTGTAGTATAAGGAAATGACCTATCAACTTTACATTAACACTGTATAAGCTAAAGATATTGAGTAGTGTACCTCATTGATATCCCCCCTTCCAATACTAACATTAGACTTGAGCATGATCTCACAGAAGAGATCTGAGTTACACTCAAACTTGACCCTTGTGAACATTTCAGAGAAGTCATTGTCATCAAATAATCCAATTTTGATTCAGATTGATGGTTGGTTCAATAATGTCCACTCCACCTTCTAATCCTGCACTTCAACATGCCCATGGCACACAAATTACTGGTAATGTTAGTATCTGTCTTCTTCTTATAAAGCTTGAGAAAGTAGTCAATGACTCAGTTGTCAAAATCACCACCTCTGAGGTATGCATTACTATCAATTGCAAGGACTTTAAGTATACCATTGTTGACAGTGAGAAGAAAGACATCAAAGGTACCACCAGCATGACCACCAAGATCATAGATGACTCAGATTATCTAGAATTCACCACCTTTCTTGTTCAGATTGTAAGTGATGGCAGTGGCAGTAGGCTCATTAATAAGCTCATTGATAATACAGAGATTGAAAATGGTACTGGCATCCTTGGTCACCTAACACTGAGCATCATTCAAGTTCAACAACTTGAAGTCCAGACTTTCTCTTTGAGGTACACCTCCAGTCTCCTTCATCTTTGTCAAAACAATGGTGCTAATCTCCTTGGTTATCTGCACAGAGAAAGCTAAGTTTTATATAACACAACTTTGGATAGCATGTAAGTGTATTAATTCATAAGTGTCACTCTTGTAGTTAATTTGGATAATAGGCCTTCTGGCCTCTTGACAATGTCAGAAGGCCAGCACCTGATATCCCATTTGAGTTCATTGTCCTCCATCTTACAACTGGTGAGACATTCAGTATCAAAGATAGAGTTTTCAAGACCTGTGTGGAAAACATTCTTGACAGGATCTCCAACACTAGAGAGATTGTTAGCAAAAACACAAAGTGAACAAAGTGTGGAAATATTAACCAATGAAGGTGTTATCTGGTGATCTTGATCCTTGATCATTAACAATGATTTCCATGCAGCCACCTCACTGAAAACTGTGACTATACAAAGAGTGAGTAAGGATGCATAGCATAGTCAAGTAAACTGACTTATCCAACTTAGATATTGATACCACATGATTTGGGGGAGTAGGTCAGGGAAATATAGACTTGGGTGGTGATGGACACCACTGCCTGTTCATCTTAAAGCTAAGCCATGAAGGCATTATCTGGTGGCTTTGGTTATTGGTGATGATTTCCATGTGATCACCTTGCCAAACACTGTGACTATATAAAGAGTAAGCAAGGATATATAGCATGGTTAAACAAACCAACTCATCCAACTCAGATGAAAATGCAGGCTTGGGGTGATGACAGATGCTACTGCCTGTTCATCCTAAAGCTAATCCATGAAAATGTCATCCAGTGACCTTGGTCATTGGCAATGATTTTCATGCAGCCACCTTGCTGAACACCATGACTATACAAAGAGCAAGCAAGGATGCATATCACAATTAAGCAAATCAACTCACCCAACTCAGACATTGGTACTGCATCATTTGAAGGAGTAAGAAATACAGGCTTGGATGACAATGAACACCATTACCTATATGGATGAAGGTAAACAATTTAGTTTTGAAGGTTGGCTCTTGACATATCAGAATTTGGGGTGGTGATGGATGCTGCTGCCTGCACAAAGGCAAGGGACTCAGGATTGAGGAGAAATTGAAGAGGTGGGTAATGGGTGGTGGTAGTAGAGTCTCTAATGGTCAATTGGCCTACTATAACTTGAAGTAGTATAGTATAATGGTCTGGAAGTGAGGGCTGGGAGCAACAAGTAAGGCATGGCATGTGCTTATCTAATCATTCCTGATTAGGCAAGCATCAAGGATGGCAGAAGCGACTTGACATTGATAAGTGTTGAACAAACTTATATTATATGGTAGTACTTCATTTATAGTAGTCAGTTCACACACACTTTATGTAGCATATGTATACATATAGCTTTCAGACTCAGTCATTTGAGTCTTAATTCACTCTTGACCAGCAATTACTATCATCTTAATGAGTTATTACCCACAGTAGGCAAGCCAAGTAGCTGTGTACTGCATGCTTCTGACAGGTTATGAGCTCTGGTGATCATACTGTATGATCTACTCACTGCCATCACTTGATTTCACCTGCTCTTACTCTCAGATGCATTTCACACTCCCTGATAGAAATAAGTTACATTTTACATGTTTTTATGCTTGAACATATGTGATCAGAACTTGAACACAGAGGGAGACTATGTCTTACTAGTCCAAGGCTCTGAAAGCATCAAAATGTGTGACCTACACCCCTTTTCTCTTTGTTTCATACAGTGGCTCAAAAAAATATCCTAATGTTTGCATATTTTCCACTAAAGTTGATATTCCCCAACACCTCCTAATCTGGGCCCTAACATATGAGTATATCAAATATAGTGTCTACCCTTGGCTTACCATGGATGCAAAGGTCAAGTAATTTGGATAAGACCAGATGGAATGGCAATCATTTCAAAATGACATGTCATTGAAACACTTATTTGATCCTGCATTTGACAATCATTATATCATATGTATGTAACATAGGCATTTGATAGCTATTGATGGTTGCTATGTTATCAAACTGTGTAATTATATAAATGACATAATTCCAAGCAATATAAATACCTTGTGTTCCACTTCAATTGACCTTATCATATCATAAAGTCCATTCCTACTCCTATTAGAGCCAATATCCTTGTTTTCTTTGAATCTGGTCTCTCTGCTAGACAGATTGCATTCACAACTGGTCTAGGGAAGTCTACTATTTCCAGAGTCAAGATTTGAACCAGTTTTGAGCTCTTTTGGAGGAGTATTTAGGGTTATAATCCTATTGCAAGATAATGCTTTGCTTAGGAATTTCAGAATTCTCTATGCTGGAAAGCAAATTGTTCCCTAGAATGGACACATATTACTTAGTATATATCCTTCTCTTCACTTGTGCAAGGGAGATCTGTCTCAACACGTCCACTCTTTCTAATCCTAAATCACTTATGTCCTTTGTTTTTCTTGCATCTTATCCCATCCCATCCTTTTCCACACTTGTAGACTCAGGATCCTCCAATTGTTTTATCAATATATTATTTGTTAATAAACATGAACTTTCTACCTATCCTGTGCTCCTGCTCCAACTTCACCTTTTTGATAAAATGTCAAACAGCATCATCACTCGAGCTATCGACCTCTCCATCCACTTTCACTCTGCTGAACTCTTCTTACCCCCTTGTTCTAGGACACAACTGGCTCACCTGCCACAATCCATTGATTGATTGAATTTCAAGCAGTATATCTTTCTGTACACCTGAGTAGAGTTTGCCAGCACCCCCAAGCACCCCTCCACAGCCCCTGGATCCTCTTTCTCCAGCTGATACTGGAGCGGAGTGGCCCGCAGGGCTGTGTCACAACAGGACCAAGAGGGTAGAGGGAGCTGGAGGAGCCAAAATAGGACTGATGTAGTAGAAGAAGCTGAGGCAGGATCAAGGTGGTAGGAGGAACTGGAACATGAGGAGCAGGAGAAGTACCAGGGGTCTAGACTGACAGGTGCCAAGATAGCATAGGACACGATACTAGGTGTAGGAGACATCCATGACTATCGCCAGGAAGAGCAGTTTGGGCATCAGCCTCTCCCTTTCTGCGTGTCTCATCCTGGCTGGTACATCTGATGACAAGAGTGTGATTCGCGCTCACACACACAGCCTGGATAGTTTCTCTTCCACTTCTTCTTCCTCTGAAAGTTCCCCAACCCTATCAGATGACAACGACACCCAGAGACAACCTCAGATACATCTCACATCAGTGCCAAATACAGTCAGAAGACGCTGTTTGAGTAGCACAGCGACGGTCATCCTAGCCTTCACCCTCAGATCAGCTTTCTTTTCCCCTCCCAGCACAGTGACATCGGAAGAAGATGGAACATTTCCGGAACCACCCGATAACACACCCCCTAGCATATCTCACCACCCACTTCCCCCACATCTATGCAGACCACCTAGGTGACCACCTAGAAATATACCACTCAACCTACACCACACCGCTCAGACCCCCATTCAACCACGACATATTTCCACTCCCCCCCCACCAAGACCAGCCCCCCCTGTCAGACACATCATGTCGGAGAACCCACCCACCACTGACATGTTCTTCGGAGATGAAGACAACCCAACCATGTGGTTCACAGAATTCCAGCGAATGCTACCGCTTACCTGGATGGACAGAGAACAGGTAGCCCACTTCACCAACCACATTGTCCCTAATAGCTATGCTTCAGACTGGTTCAACAACCTTACAAACATTGAGACCGCCGACCTCACAACCCTACGACGAGCGTTTAATATCAGATGGCCTCTGCCTGAATGTCCCAAATTCTCACAAGCGGAGCAGATGGAACATATCAGGGAACAAGTACTCAAAGAGGAGAGTATCGGAAAATGGACCATGCCATCAGACAAACGAAAGGCTAACTATGGCCAGAACATATGGGCCAATGGGGTGATAAAGGCAGGAATAACAATGGAAGATACGGCAGGATTCCTTATCGACTGTGCGGTTGATGACATCCCACACCTCCTCAAGGACCACCTTACATGCAGATACAACATGTGGGATGAGTTCAAAACAGACGTCCGAAGTATCCTACCCCACAAAATCAAACAAGGAAAGGAGAAGCTGGAAAAAGAGCGAGCAAGAGACGCGGAGATAGTCCAACTACATGTGCAAACCTCTGCAACAGCGGCTACACTACAGTCCACCATTACACAGCTATCAAACCTTCACCTGTCACATTCACCATACAGCAGTCGCCCCCCCCCCATCATATCGCACCAACCAATTCAACACCTCCAACCAGCAACCACCCTATGGCACAATGGGACAGGGGAACTGGCCGATGAAGCGACCCCTGCTCACGAAGGAACTCATAAGGGAGAGAGTCATGGCAATCCCACAGCAATCCCCATCAAATGAGGGTAAACAGCAACACAAGGCTGACATTGATGCATGGGATGGATGCAACCCCATTACTATCCTGGCCATACCCGATAATTCCAGGAACGGCACTCCCAGGATCTGATAAGTGCTTTGATTGCAGGATGGTCATGGAACCCTGCCATATAAGCAGAAACTGTAAAACGAAGGCTCGCCTACCATCCTCAAAGACCAGATGGCGACAGATCATAGTGGGAACACTACGATGCGTAATGCAACCCTGACCTCAACTCACCCCCATCCGATATGTATGGTCTGCACTGCAACCACAGTCACTTCACCAGCAGATGCATACCCCGCTCATGGTGGTAGAAACACAAGATAATAGTGCCATCCCAGATGGTAGCCAGCTGTAACCCCCCCACCATGCTTGCATTGTGTACCATTCACTTCGACAGGTACACCTGCACATATTAGAACTACATATGCTACACATATCTCTATGCCTCCCCTTCACACATTTGCATCTCCCTCTCCTACTGTACATACTCAGAAAAGCCACAAAAACTCCACAGAATCTGATGACATGCCGCAATGGCATGGCGATGTGATATCCAATAATAGCGTGACTAACATATATTTGTTAGACAGGTTAGGAAAGCCAATTGCCACATGCATGAGCAACCCCTTCCTTGCAAACCCCTCACTACAAGGCCTGAAAGGAGAAAGGGTGCGCTTTCTCACGGTCGTCGACAATGGGGCAATGATCAATGCAATCGATATAGCAGTATTCCAACGTATCGCCCGCAGACTAACTCCACTAAGTCCATTCTCTCGAAAGCTGAGAATGGCTAAGGATTCATCATTCAGTCGACAGGAATCTGGACAGGCAACTTAGAGTGGGGCCCCCTCTCGATCCATACCACATTCGAGGTCTTCCCAAGTGGGGCATTGTGGCGAATGCTCATTGGAAAACCACTCCTAGAACAAGTAAGAGCAACCCACAACTACAGCACAGACTCCATCTCCATTCCCTTACATGACACTCACTACCCCATTAACAACTTCACACCCCACCTCGCCCTACCCTTCTCATCCCTTCCCACAGTGGTCTCATTCCCCATTCATACTCACTTTCCCCCCTCCACAACAGATTCAGACAACGAACAAATGGACACCTACGAAGCAACTATAAATGGAGTCCATCTCACCAAAACAACAGGCACACCAGGTGATGTAACATTGTTACCCTCCCCCACACCACCCAGTGAAATTTTCACCAGGTGAACGGAGCAAGGACTCTTCCACCCCCCAAGGGTAGAAGCAATTCTGGAAGCTGTTCAAATAGGTGACATCATGCAGGAAGAATGAAAGACAGTACACAGCCTACTACAGGAGTATGCCGACATATTTGCCCTCTCGGTAAAAGAGATCAAACCTCTAACGAATGGCAAGTACCGGTTAAACATACCAGATGATGTGATATTCTCTGTCAAGGCAAACCAACGACCACTAAACCAAGCCCAAAAGGAGTTTTACTTCCTGAAGCTAGCAGAGTTCATAGACGCCAGGGTACTGTGCCCAATATATGTCAGCAAGGTTAAAGCAGTACATCCAACAGTACTGGCGCAGAAAGCATACAAAGCACTGGGACTAACCATGGACGAAATACACCAGGAAGTGAACGAACAGTATATATTACTTGGTGAGCCACCGGATCCAAACGTACTGTGGTGAACTAGCACCCCCTTGCAGATGCAACATGCCACTTGGACAGAACCAAAGAAATCAAAATGGCGAATCACACAAAACTTCAACCAGCTCAAACATGTCCACCATCTAGCCCAAGTACCACAAGGAGACCTACGAGCCAAACAACAGTGGCTCACAGGCCATCGTTACATATGCGTTATTGATTTTGCCTTAGGGTTCTATGCTATAGAGGTTGAGGAAGACAGCCAACCCTACCTATGCATATATACCGAAGGCGTCGGATATCATGCCTATGCTCGTATGCCAATGGGCATTACTGATGCACCATCCTGGTTCTGTGACATGACAGAACGGGCACTGCATGATCTAACAATGGAGATACAGCTTAAAACATTCATAGACGACAATGCTTTAGTGGGCAACAATTTTTCAGATGTCCTCCTTCGTCTTCAAACATTCTTTGAGTGATGCCAGAAACACGGACTATTGGTGTCCCCACAAAAGACCCGCCTGTTCATGCAGGAGACTGTCTTCAGGGAATTGCGCATCAGCAATGATGGCATAAAACTGGACATCGCCAAGTTAGAGGCAGTAGCTAAGTGGCCTGCCCCATCCAATCTCCTAGATCTCATGAGGTTCTTGGGACTAACGGGCTACTTCAGATTGCTTATCCAAGATTACTCTCACATAGTGGCACCACTCACAGACCTGCAGTGCAACCTGGACTTATCACAACCGGAACAACGCAAAGGAAAACAGAAATACTGCCAGTTCCTACAGGACTGCAACCTAGCACCATACTGGACAGCAATGTACATGAAGGCATTCACAAGACTCAAGCATATACTACTTGAAGAACCAGTTCTACGAGCACCTAGATTCAACGGTACACCTTTCATACTAATAACAAACACGTCAAAGGATGGGTTTGGAGCAGTGCTTGCACAGCGCTCCACTGTGAACCTCCCTGATGGAGAAACAAAGACCACCATACACCCTATCAGATATGCCTCCAAACAAACTGCCCCCACAGAAAAATGATATAAACCCTACATCCTTGAGCTTGCTGCACTGAAATTTGGTTTAGATCACTTCAGTGACACCATATGGGGTTTTCCAGTGGAGATCGAAACTGATTGCAGAGCAATGAAGGATACGCTATATAATGATGACCTGAATCTCTACCATGCAAGATGGAAGGATGGCATACTATGTAAGCTACTGTGTCACTGCAGTTCGACATTGCTCAGGCACATTTAATACAGCTGCAGACGCATTAAGTCAAATGTATACAGGATGGGAACGGACTACTGAAGATGGCAGCACATGGCTGGTCTGCGAAAACTGGGAAGCATCAAGAGGCATCGTCAACGACCTCTTTGGCGTCTACACCAACGGAGTAGTCTCTTTATTGTGCGACCATTTTACTGATGAACCTTTGTTTCTAGAGGTTGTCCAGGCGATCACAAACCATGATAATCACAGACCTGAATGCGAATACAACCATGCACGGCATAGAGTGGAAGGATACCAGATAGAGGATGGGAAGCTTTGGCAAATCTCGGATGGGAAATCAATATGGGCCTGACCATGACTGGAGTGCATCTCACAAGCAGAGGCAATAGACCTAGCTAAACACGAACATAACAACAATGGGCACTTGGGATGTGACCTCACCAAACTACAACTGATGGACAGGGTCCACAGCCCACAGCTAGATCAGTCAGTCACCATCGCCCTCCTCCAGTGCCCCCAGTGCAAGAACTTTGGCTCATCTCACCTCCATGCACTAATATACCCAGTCACGCGCCGATACCCATTTGAATTACTCGTTGCAGACTACCTCTTGTTACCCAAAGGAAAGGGTGGCTACAGTACGGTACTGCTCATCCTCGACACTTATTCACGGTTCACATGGGGTTTCAAACTCAAAAGTAATGGAATGGCAAAGACAACACTACACGGCCTCCAGGCCATCACCCACATGTTCCGCCCACCTGAAACACTCATGACAGATGGGGGATCACATTTTAACAATGGAGAGGTATGGGCATGGTGTGAAGCTCAAGGAACCACACACCACGTCACAGCAGCGTATGTCCCATGGATCAATGGACTAGTCAAGAATGTCAACGGAAAGTTACTTGGACAGCTTAAACGTCTTTGCAGTCCAGGACTAGGGGAAGACAACTACGAACATGTCAAACCCGAAAACATCACCAGAGCGTGGCCAGACCACTTCGACACTGCCATCTGCCAGCTCAATGAGTGCATCATACCATCCCTTCAATTCTCTCCAAAGAAACTCCTGCTGGGCTTCGTCATCAACACCACCTGCACACCTCTCGCAGTATCTATAACAGAGCCTGCCCAATACGATGTTACCATACAAATGACATATGTTGATCAACAACAACTTGATGGCACAGACCGCACAGCACTACACACTGTCAAATGGAAAGCAGCATTTGATCTTAAGATTTTAAAGACAAACACCAGAGAAATCATGTTTGAACGAAACCAATTAGTCCAAGTCTACGACAATGTCCTAACCATGACATTATCTACTGCACGAAAGATCCTCCCACAATGGTCAGCCCCACAGTGCATCGCACAATGCATCAGGAATTCCTATACACTAAATACCTTGAAAGGGTTCCCCATACTGGGACACTTCCATGCCAGACGCCTCCGTGAGTTCATACTGCAGTCAGGAACCAACTTGGCCATTGACGAAGAAGACGGACGGACTGAAGAGGCGAATGAGGAGGAACAGAAGAAAGAAGATGGAGATGAGGAAGATGACGCAATGGAAGATGAAGAGAGTGAGGACGAAGATGGTGAAGAGAGGTAGGTGAAGGAAAGGGGGCGAACCCAGTGGTTCGCATGGCAAGGAAGGGGCAAATGGAGTGGAGCGGCCTGCAGGGTTGCATCGCGACAGGACCGAGAGGGTAGAAGGAGCTGAAGGAGCCAAGACAGGACTGATGTAGTAGGAGAAGCTGAGGCAGGACCAAGGTGGCAGGAGGAACCAGGACATGAGGAGCAGGAGGAGTACCAGGAGTCTAGACTGGCAGGTGCCAAGGTAGCGTAGAACATGATACTAGGTGTAGAAGACATCCATGACTATCGCCAGAAAGAGCAGTTGGGGCATCGGCCTCTTCCTTTCTGCATGTCTCATCCTGGCTGGTACAACACCCCCCCATCTGACCCACCATGTTTCTCTAATCGCAAGGCTCTGCCTATCACAATCATCAGCACACCAGCTTTTATACTGGTCTGTTGCCTTCAGGCTTTGTCCAGTTCAGCATGCAGCTCCATCTCAAGGAGAGCAATCTCCGCTCCACCTCTATCACCCCCCCCTCCAAAGAAATCAATCTTTTTGGAGTGCCTCTGGAGTACCATGACTTCACTGACATCTTGAGTAAGAGCAGAGCATCCAAGCTTGCTCTGCATCATGAGTATGATCTGAAAATTGATTTAGAGGAAGGAGCCTTTCCTCCATTGGATACCACCTACTCCCTTTTCCCTTCTAAACTCAAATCTCTCTGCATATTCCTTGATGAGCACCTAGCAATGGGGTTTATTTGTCCCTCCTCCTCCACTCATACTGCTCTGGTCCTTTTTGTCTGCAAGAAGGATGACTCACTCCACCTTTATATTGACTTCCAAGGACTGAACAAAATCACAAAGAAAGACTTCTACCCCCTCCCATGCATTCTCTGACCTCCTGGATACCCCAAGCCATGCCAAGATATATTCCAAAATTGACTTCTGGCACACTTATCACCTAGTCCATATTGCTGAGGGAGATGAATGGAAGACATCTTTCCAGATGTGCTACAGCTTGTATGAGTGGCTCGTCATGCCATTCAGCCTTATCAACGCTCTTGCAGCATTCCAGCAGTTTGTCAACACCATTTTCACTGATCTTTTAAATGTTTACATTATAGTATACCTGGATGACATTTTGATTTACTCCGTGGACAAGGCCTCCCACAATGAGCATGTCCTAGAGATTTCCTATTGTCTCTACAAACAGACCTTTTTTGCCAAACTTGAGAAGTGTGAGTTCCACACTGACTTTACTGAGTATCTAGGCTACTTCATGTTGCCCTTTGATCTCACTATGTCCTCCAAAAAAGTCAAAACCATTCAGGAGTGGCCGGAGCCATGAAAGGTGAAGAACATCCAGTCTTTCCTTGGATTTGCCAATTTCTATCAGTATTTTATCACCAACTACTCTGATATCATAGTACTCTTGACTCATCTCACTCACAAAAGTACTCTGTGGTCTTTCTCTAATGATTGTCACTCTGCCTTCCAGAATTTAAAGGTGGCCTTCACTACAGCTCCTATCCTTACTCATTGGATGCCTGATGCTCTGATCATCATAGAAACCAATACCTCTAACTATGCCATCGCTGGTATTATCTCCATCCAGTGTCCAGATGTTGAAGTTCAATCTGTCACTTTTTACTCTTGCACCCTCTCTGCTCCAGAGCTTAATTACGACATCCATGACAAGGAGCTCCTCACTATTCATGAGTCCTTCTGGACTTGGCAATACTACCTCGAAGGTTCTGGAACTCCAGTTGATGTCATCATCGACCACAAGAATTTTAAGTATTTCGTGACCACCAAACTCCTGACCCAGCAGCAGGCCTGCTGGTCAGAGTTCCTCTTCCAGTTTAACATGGTGGTCCATTTTCACTCTGGATGCCTTGGCACAAAGCCCAATGCCCTCACTAGATGCTGGAACATCTATCCCAAAGAGGGAAATAAGAACTATGCTTGCATCAACCTCCACAACTTTCATCCAGTCTTTACTCAGGAACAGCTCACTGCACCCCTCCGAGCTACATACCTTGCAGCTCTGGTACTTCAAGCCAGCACCCTCTTCAATGTGGAAAACCTCCACAAAGATATTCTTTTCACACTCTTCTCTGACCCACTGGCCGAAGTTTACATGTCCTCCTTAGAATCCTCCAAATCTCATTGGTCTATTGATGAAGAAGGTGATCTTCATCTCGACAATTGCATCTACATTCCTGATACCAATGATTTTTGACTTTACATATTCTGATACAAACATGATCATCTCCTCTCTGGATATTTCAGTCAGAATCACACTTTGAAACTTATTCATTGTGAATACACCTGGCCAGGAATCAGAACATTCATCAAGGAATATATCTCCTCCTGTATGTCCTGTGCCCACACAAAGGTTCCAAGGCATAAGCTCTATAGGCTTCTAAAACAACTCTCCATCTTCAAGAAGCCATGAAACTCCATCTTCATGGACTTCATTGAACAACTCCCTGCCTCCTCTGATTATACAGCTATACTAGTCATTGTTGATTGACTCTCCAAACAGTATATTTTCATCCCAACACATGACACAATTACATCTCCAGAGTTAGCTAAACTCTTCTTACTCCATGTCTTCTCCAAGCACAGAGTTCCCTCCCACATTACCTCTGATTGAGGATTGGAGTTCATGTTCCATTTCTTCCATTCACTTAGGAAAGCCTTAAAGATACATCTTCACTTCACTTCTGGTTATTATCCAGAGGGGAACAGTCAGACAGAATGAATGAATCAGATTCTTAAACAGTACCTCTGAATATACTGCAACTACCAGCAAGACAACTGGTTGGAACTCCTGTCCCTCACAGAGTTCACATACAACAATGCTTTGAGTGCTATGACCAGAGTCTCTCTGTTCTTCACCAACAAAGGCTATCACCCAAACATCACAGTTCATCCTGAATGCGACCTCACCTCCAAAAGGGCATATGAATACTCCATTGATCTTGACTTCCTCCATGAATTCCTTTGTAAAGAAATGACTGCCACCCAGAAGCAATACCAAGGACCTGCAGATGCCAAACAAACTCCAGCACCAGACTTCAAAGTCAGTGATCAGGTATTTGTCAAGGTGAAATACTTCTGCTCAATGAGGCCCTTTAAGAAACTCTCTGAGAAGAATTTAGGGCCATATACAATCATCACTCAGATAGGATTCCACTTTTTCATGCTCTGCCTCCTAGACTCCATGAAGTCCATTCATTCTATATTTCATGTTTCCCAGTTGAAGCCCTCTATATCCAATACAATCCCTAATTGGATACAACCTCCACCTCCTCCAATAGAAGTCAATAAAGAACTGAAGTACAAGATCTCTGAGATTCTTGACTCCAAGATACAGTAGATCAATAAAGGAAAAACTGTAAACTATTATACCTCATACAATGATCTGAATATAAAGGCATGGATGATAAGACCTCCTGGCTTTTAGCCATGGAGCTTGATCTCACCTTTGAACTCATCCACGACTACCACCTCCATTACCCTGACAAGCCTAAACCCCACTCTGATGTTTGATCCATAAGAAGTACATTGCTGTTTTAATTTACAAAGGAACAACTATGGCTTAGACCATTGACTTATCTGAGTTGCTTTCATTCTCCTTCATTGCTATACTCATCTTCACGTTCTTCACCCCTTCCACTGCCAACTCTGCCATGTTCCCCAACACCTTTGCCATCACCTCCTACTCTAACTCATCTCTCATGTACATGGACACCTTGGACTCCAACTCCAATGCCCACTCATATGCCTTCATCTCCTTGACCACCACAAGCTCCTCCAGGAGCTCATTCTACCTATCAAGCCTCTTTAAGAAGCATTGCATCCAGTACTCAAACTCTATGGGTACTTGAAGCAATGCTGGGGTGGCTGCCATCTCTGAACCTCTCTCTTCCTTGTCTGACTCTGACCCCTTCGTCTCTGACCTCACCTTCTTCTTCTTTTCCCTTGATAACTCGCCCTCCACACATCTCTTCCATTTACTCCCACTGCCCACTTTCCCCTCACCACACTTGCACTTCACTTTGGCCTCGATGCAGCCCATGCACAAGGTGGACTTGTAGGACCTGAGCTCACACTCAAGTTCCTAGGCCTTGCATCTCATACACTCCAGCAGGGCTTGCCAGACCTTGTCCTTGTCCTTCTTGGAGCTCTGCTCCACTCAGACCTGCTCAGAGCTCTGCTCTGCTTGGACCTGCTCAGAGCTCTGCTCTGCTTGGACCTGCTCAGCCTGCTTTTATTAACACGAAGTCATTGTCAAGTGATGGCTACTTACTTGCTTTTTGGCCACCTTGTGATGCACTTCCTCTGTCTTGCACACCTTTTCAACCTTGCATGCCTCCTCCACCTTGTGTGCCTCCTCTGCTTTCTTTGCCTCCTTCACCTTGCATTTTACCTCCACCTCCACTCGCCTCTATTCCTCCTCCACCTTTTTCTCCTTGATGCATCGCTGCCACTTGGTGAACTTGACTGCACAGATGTCATCTTTGTTGTCAATGCACTCCCATAGGCATTCTTTACACCAATTTATGATGTTGGTAAGGTTGGACATGATGGCTTTAGAAGATAAGGTTAGGCCAGGGCACCATGGACTTTATACAGTACCGAAAAGCAATCAACAAACTTTTGGACTCCAATTTCCTAACTTTGCATTGTCCCTCGCTAAAGGCCTTCAGGGGTTCAGGTCTAGAAGAGGAATATTGTCATATTCCATATTTTCTTCAAGTTCAACTCTGGCCCTCTGGGCTTATCACTACCAACTTCACTGCATTCTTGTATAAGACACAACTCCAGACTTCATCCTTAATATTTCCTCTCATCTCTGTTCCTTGTTCTTACATTACATTCTTCCCCACTTGTACTATCCCTATAACTTACTTACCTCCAAACCTGTGTCTCACTTAGAGCATAGCTCTGGCTTTCTCCTACCTGGAGCCCAGCTCTGGAATACTTACTCCTGACTCCCATTCTGTTACAACTCTGTTACTAATCTATCTCTGACTCCATATATAAACCTTCGACTTTACTCATATACTTTTTAGTTCGAATATTAACTGGAATAACTTTCCTGACCTCTGCTTGAAACTTGACAACTTTCTTCTGACACCTCCGCTTGATTTGACATCTCAATGTCTTGAGTCTCATATCTGATCTCTACAAGTCCAGGACTGGACTCTTATTAGGGCACACCACATATGGTAAAGCCAAGTCTCATTGTAGTAATCATCTCTGATGTTCTGAAGTTGATACTGGAGTTCACAGTTCTAACAGCTTTCTTTCCTTAACAAAATAGAACATATGATGCTCATTGCCTGGCAGCAGTACATCTTCAAGCATAAGCCCTGGTATGAGAACCACATCCATAAAATCTCTGTGGTAAAGCATAAGTCTATGGACCCCCAGTTCCAGCAGTAAAGGAGGAATCAGCCATAATAAAGAAAAGGTCCTCAAAAGAAGAAGAAGACTTCTCACAGCCAGTGCTCATATTTTTTCATGTGCTGTCTTCCTTCTAGACAAGACAACATAGAACCAACCAAAAATCAGTGGTTCCCAGACAATATGTCTTGTCTTCACAGGCTAGAATACTTTGCTCAAGGGAAGTACAAAAGGTCTACCCTTGGCAGAGCTAATGGTAGTATGTTTAGTTTCAAGTAAAAAGATGAATTTAGTGTACCAGGTGTCATGGTTTATTTGCCAATCCTTTACATAAGTTTACAAATTGGTTGTTCAAGATAGTTTTAGCCTAAAATCTGGTTAGTAAGGGTGATCCTAGGTGAAATACACACCTAATGTTACGCGAAGCATACACAAAGGGGAGACTCGAGGGATTACTTCTCTGGAGGTACTCACGAAGAGACTCAACATCAGAGCAAGTACTAATGTCAAGGTTACTCGAAGGACTGGGGACGAAAGCCTGAGTCAATCGGACTTCAGGGAGTTATGAGACGAGGGACAAAGGACTGAGTCGATCGGACTTCAGGAATCAAGAGTACGCTATGATTGCGTAGAACGAGAATAGAGAATACAAGTATACGACAGGTATAAATACTAGAGGACGCGTCATCGTGGAATAGAGGAGAAGGTTAGAGAATGATGAAGTAATCAGACACGTCATCCGCAGTAACACGAGGAGAAAGATAGGAACTACGAGGCCGATGTAAGAGAATCGGCCGAGGAGATAAGTGTTCGTAAAACAAACGAGAGGGGAATCAAAGGAGAAGGAAAGAGGAATGAAAAGGACTAATGATGAGTAACGCTACGTCCCATGTTGTCTGTGAGAGTCTGAGGAAACGATATACTCGACGAGGAAAGCAGAAAAGGTATAGGCGAGGAGAAAGGAGAAAAACCGTAACATTACCCCCTTCGTACAATCGAACTCCAGGTTCAATAAAAAGTCCATCAGGTAGTCGCGTCGGGAGGGAGAGAGGAAGAGCCGTAGAAAACGGTGGATTGTTCATATGATAACGCCTCAAATGGACAGTCATCTGCCAGATGTCTGTGTTGATTGCAATGGCCGCATATTCATTCAGGGCAAAATCGGCGTGCATGTCCCCAATTATGGCAAAAGTCGCATTGCGTGCGAAGGCAAGCGGACTGAGGATGACCCGGGGCTGATTGGTGGCAATACGGGCAGGAGTAATCAGGACAATCCTCGCGATAGTGGCCGAGACGATGACACCGAAAGCACTCGGTGAGGGCGGAGGCGGGACGACGAGGGTGGATAGGCATGACGTGAGAGGGCGAAGATAGAATTCTACTGCCATCCGGGAGGTGACGATGAATAGCTTCCACAGCGTTGGACCAAGCTACCAGCTCAGGAGCTTCCTCAACAATGGTGGGGGAAGATGGGGAGGAGGAAGAGGAAGAGGCGGGGGAGTGGATCCGTGTAATAAGAGCTGGGGCACGAGAGGGAACGGGCAGTATGGGAGTAGGGGGATGAGAGTCCGCAATGGCGGGTAACTGTGCTCGTTCGAGGTAACGATCTCGGTCAGCCATGGATAAGGAGAGATAGATGCGACGAAACGTGGGGTAAATGATGGCGGGAGAAAGGCGTTCTACGTATTGGTGAAAACCGTAGAGATAAAGGATAGATAAAACTCGCCGGGGTAGTTCAGCCAGGTGAAGACGAAGAGGAATGCCAAATTCCGTGGGTAGATCATTGGGGGCGGCTTGAAAGTGATACGTTTGGGTGATGGAGACTTCATGAAAAAGACGGACAAGTTCTTGAGTCACGACATCTTCATCATAGAGGGGGAGGGCCTCGACGGCGCAGAGGAGGGCGGGAGTGGCGAGGATGGCGGCGTAAAGCGTATGGGCGGCGGAGATGGGTAGCAAGGTAGGCGAGACACGCTGTCTTCTTCTAGATAAGATCAGTAGAACGCTAAGAAAATGCTTACCAGACAACCAATCTTATCTCCACGGGTAGTAAACCTTTAGCGAGGTGAAGAGAGTACTCTTCCCTGGTCGAGTTGGTACTAGAAATAAGTATCAATCTCGTAGAAAGGGGTTTGACTATCAGGCACGTGGTTTGTTCGTCAATCATCAACGAGGTTGAGGGTGATTGGGGGTTCAGCAAACTGTTGAGGGTCTGGATTTCAGCTGGGGTGGTGTACAAATTGTACACTGGATAGTTGGGGGAATGGTCTAGACAACTTCTTGGGTTGCTAGAAGGGTACTCTGTAGTGACTAGGGTTACTTCCCTAAGATGTCAATTAGCTCCAGTCGATTAGGAATGCTCAATTGGGTAGGTAGCGTAAATATGCTTCACTTTCGCTTACTGATTCACACACGTCACTTAGTCACACAGAACAGCTTTTCCTAAACTGAATCTATTATGTACTAAGGAGTTGGCAATCAGCTTAAATGTGCTCGACTCGACCCCTTTCCCAGGGTACTAATGAACTATTAGGTCTCCCTACTAGCTGGGGATCTATTCCCTTTAGTTGCCCGCTCTGGGGTTTTCTCCCTAAAGGTGTCCTAACTGTCCCTATCCTAAGGGATACAGTATACTCCTAACTTGGGTCTAAGTAGTTCTATTTATAGCGTGGGAATTACTCTACACAGCCTCACTGTTTGTTTGTAGAGGGGTGCACTTGTGAGCACTCATTAGTTGAGATTTACTCAAGTAGGAACCTTTTTCCTAAAAGAGGGAACCTGCCAAATGGGGCTGAATCGCGCTCCTTATATAGTAGTTTACATGTGGCTGTGCTACCTTCGGTTCCGAGGTGGCTGTGCCAAGATATGACTCATACTGATTCATATTGACTCACTTTGACTCAACCTGTCAGAAAATAACTTGCAATGAGCTAAAAATAGCCTTTGGCTTGGCAATGACTCATACTGACTCATGCCGACTCATTATGACTCATTATGACTCATGCTGTGCAGGTCACATGATCATTCTGCTAGTCTAGGGGCAGTGCTTTGGCTAGTCCTCATTTGACTCACTTTGACTCATATTGACTCATTATGACTCATGCTATGCAAGGTCACATGATCTGAGTCAGGTGATTCGCATCTGAGGTCACATGCTCCAATTGCTTCTCTGACACTTGGCTAAGTACTCAAGGATAAAAGAGATATTAAGAAAATGGTTTGCTAAGTAGTTGTAGGTAGTAATAAAAGTATGTTGGAAGAAATCATTTTGTTTCTCCACAACCTGTGAATGAACAAATAAGGAAAAATAGGGATACATACTAGACACTATGGTCTATATGTCCCTCAATTAGCTAAGCATTTGGACCGTGGGAATATAGTAAAAACTCAAATCTCGGGTCAAATGTCTAGCATCACATATACAATAACTATGTATCCGCATCCAAACAGTTTGGTGCAGGTCAACGTCTTCGAGGAAGCGCGGCAACAGGGCCGGCGTCTTCCCATCGAATTTCGGGGCGTTCTGGGTTCCGCGGAGCGGCATCTGTGGGATTTGGGCCATTGGTGGAGGAGCGGCTGGTAAGAGTTGGCGAGGGGGAGACTGAGGTGGTGTCGGAGTGGTC
Organism: Boletus coccyginus; assembly: GCA_025782845.1. Classification (NCBI taxonomy): domain Eukaryota; kingdom Fungi; phylum Basidiomycota; class Agaricomycetes; order Boletales; family Boletaceae; genus Boletus; species Boletus coccyginus. The sequence goes on from JAHZSR010000014.1 coordinate 749,784, forward strand.
AGCGACAACGGGGATGAAGGTCCGGAATGGGAAGTAGCGAAGAGCGGTGAGGGAGAGGGGACCGGAGACCGAAGATGTTCCCGGTGAGAAGGCGTGGAGTGGTCGAGAAGATAGGAGAGGGACGGGGAAGATGACAATGGCGAGGACGAAGTACTTGTTGAGATCGGTGATAGAGGAGAAGAAAATTGGGAGGTGAGGTGCGATTCCCCGGACCGTCGCCACGGGGTCGAGTGGATATACGCCCCCGGTATGAGGTCGCTTAGGTTGCGCCCGTCGGGTAAATTTTCCGGATCTGGGCTAGGAGAGGCGGTGCTGTCGGAGTAGGTGCCTGCCGAAGGCGGTGCATCAGGCGATGGGGAAGTAAAGGGGGGGAATCGAAAGGTGCCAGGCCAGTCGGAATCACTGGTGGCTGAGGTGGCTGAAGGGTCGAGGTCACCGTCTGACAACGGACTAAAGGCAAACCCTGATACGTCAGGGAGATCGGCACGGTTGTGACAGGCGTCTCGAGGGGGGACCGGTTGGAGTAGAAGCGAGTCTTCTCCGTCGATCTGCAAATTTCTAAAGTGCTCGAGTAAATTTTCAAGCTCTTGGCGTTGGACAGTCGGCCGTAGACTTCTTCTAGAACCCGTTTGTGAGTCCCTCACGGTGGGCTCCAGTTGTAAAGATGATAAGGGGCCTGAAGGAGACTAGGAGGTGGGAACCACTAGTCCCGGGCCAGAAAAGGGGGGTAGGGGAGCAAGTATATTCGCCCCAAAAGGGACTCTGTAAAGCGGGTGAGTGAAAGATAGAAGTCCGGGGACTTACTCGACTAGTCTGACGCTAGTCCGGAGGATGTCCGAGGGAAATGCGGGAAGTCCGGGAGTCCGGAGGGAGGTAGAAGATGACGAGGAAACATTGAGTTCGTGGTGAGCGTTGACGGTGGGCAGTGACGGTGACGGTACGGTGGTGACAAGAGGTTCGAGCAGTTCGTGAATCCAACCAAAAGTATTTTCTAACTCTAAGGTACATGGCTTTATAGTCCGGGCATACCCAGGACTCGCACTACGACCGATAGAGTAATATATGTCAAGCGAAAACGGAAATGAAACGAAAAGGCACGAAACGGATCAAAACTCTAAATGACAGAAGTTAAATCTAAGAAGGGAAGCCGTCGGGCCCGAAAGGCCCGATCGGTCTTCGGCGGTACGAAGAACATAAGTAGGAGATCAGAATAATAGGGAAAGTTGATAAGATAAGATTGGAAGGAACAGACTGGTGTAATGAACTCATATGTGAAAGTCCGTGTCGACCACGTTAGACCGAGGCGTCCGGACTAATAGTCCGTGATCCGGTCTTCGGCGGAAGCATCCAGTCTAGGTAGGAAAGTCCGGAAGGTAATATCAGAGCAACGGGGAGACGGTAGAATGTGTCTAAAAAGGGGGATACGACCACAGAGACGTACCAGTCTCTACAACGTGTCTTGTTCTTTAGGGTTCAAAGGGTAAACTTTGGCGATCTTAGGGACAAAAGAAGGTTTAAGTTCGATGGTGTGGTCAAAAGTACGATGTGGGGGAAGTTGATTATATGTCTGTTCAGAAAAGACATCCTCAAAGTCTGCGCACCAAGAGGGAAGAGAGGTCTCGAGGGGTTTACTTTCTTGGGCAAGTTGGGTGGACAGAGTAATCTTGTTGATCGTTTCGCTTTGGGGGAGGTACTCACTTGGAGACACATCAACCCCATTGGGATAACGTTCTGCAAACAGGGAAGAGATCTCTTGATCAACATCAAGGTCAAGAAGGCGAAGGAGATATCGTCAGGGGGGTTCTTCGATAGGAGAGGGTCCGAAGGGAACACGAGGGAAGGAGAGGGTGTGGGAAGCCCAATCAATGTGAGGATTTCGCGATTTCAGCCATGGCATGCCGAGAATGATTTGTTTTCGTTTGAGAGAAACAACCATGAGTTCGAGATGTTCAGGTCGTTTAGCGATGTGGACAAGGGGTCTGGCTTTCCACAAGATGGTGCCTCTTTTGTTTAGGGTACCGTCAACGTTGTATGCTTCAATCGGATTTGGGAGACGTATCATGGGGAAGTTCATGTGTGAAAGGAGTCCAAGGTCGATGAAGTTTCCGGTGGCACCGGAGTCGATGAGGGCGGTGGTGACGACGGTTTGGTTACCAACTTGTAACTTTACGGGAAAATGAAGAGTACGTTCATTTTGTGGTGCTACAAGTACATGGTGAATGTCAAGGGAAGAAGACGTCGGTGCGACTCCCCGATTTAAAAATCCTGGTTAATGTTCAGAACAGAAACTTCCTCCTTAGTGGGCGTAGTGTCTTCATAGCACATCTGAAGAACTTGAAGGATCTCTCCTTCGTTCTTTCCCTGGGTCTTGAGGGAGTCGACGAAGGAGGAGAACTCGGAGGAGGTGGTAATCGTAGTGGCAGAGGAGGACAAAGTCAAGGTAGTGGGGGCGGTTAGAACAGTGTCAGTGGTGTGAATATTTTGGGGGTGAGTGGTTGGAGGACGAGGTGAGCGAGTGAAGGGATTTTTGCATTGGTTGGCATTATGTCCCGTGTTACGACAGCAGAAACATCGACCTTCTCGAATGCATTTGGCACGCTCCTGGGGATTTAACTTGGCGATCGTGATGGCATCAACATCCATCGCATTGGAGTCATGAGAGGTGGGGGTGGAACGAGAGAATGAGGAGGGTCTGCCTCCGCGTAGAGCAAGAATGCGCATCTTCTGCGCGTGAAACGTCTTGGCCTTCTCAATCCACTCTTTGACGGTAGTGGGGATGGTAGCCATGGAGAGAATCATGGTGGCAAGTTGTTGATCAAGTCCCAAGGAAAATTGATTGATGAGGGTGACGTCGTCGGTGATACCTGCGCGAGCAGCGAGGTTTTGGAAATCGGTGATATACTTTTGGAATCCGTCATCGTGGACTCCATCTGGGTGGCGGAAGGATTTCTGTGTGAGCTTGGAAAGTTTGTGGCGGGCGATGGCTTTGGTGTCGAAGGGGAAGAACGTGGATTCAAAGTTTTCAGTGAATTTGTCAAAGGTAAGGTTCGTGGGGTCGGCGTGGATATCGGCCATTTTATCATACCACATTTCTGAGAAAGAGACTCCTCGTCCCTGACTCATCTTGTTGAGTGTGGTCATGATTCGTTGCGAATCGAGGGTGTAAATATCTTTGTTAATTGCGAAGTATGCGCGCATGGCTTTAATCCATCACGTGGCATCAGAGGGTTCTCCCGAAAAGTCAGCAGGGAGGGCCGCCTTGAGTTCGGTAGGAGCGCGGGACATGGAACTGGGATTACGAGGGGGTGCTGGGGTGCGGGGAGGTGCAGGAGTTCGAGGTTGTCTAGGGGTTCCTGGTGATCGAGGGGTAGCAGGGACTAAGGCCTGGTACGGGTTCACAGTGGCGCGAGGTGGTTCAATGGGTTCGGGGTCTTGGAAGTCAATGTCAATGTCCGAGGTTTCAACGTTGGCATCGTCAGGTGGTAGCCCGTAGGCTCGTCGAAGGACGCGGTTGGAAATCTTTCCAACGGTGGGGATGTCCTACTCCTGAATAGGAGGGACTAAAGAAAATTCTCGTTCTTTTGTTACGCGAAGCGTACACAAAGCGGAGGCTCGAGGGATTACTTCTCTGGAGGTACTCACGAAGAGACTCAACGTCAGAGCAAGTACAAAGGTCAAGGTTTCTCGAAGGTTTTGGGACAAAAGCCTGAGTTAATCGGACTGCAGGGATTTACGAGGAAGACGAGGGACGGAGGACTGAGTCGATCGGACTTCAGGAATCAAGAGTACGCTATGATTGCATAGAACGAGAATGGAGAATACAAGTACACGACAGGTGGTTAAGTACTCAGGAACGCGTCATCATAGAAAGAAGAAGAAGGTCAGAGAACGATGAAGTAAGCACACACGTCATCCGCAGTAACACGAGGGAAAAGATAGGAACTATGAGGCCGATGTAAGAGAATCAGCCGAGGAGATAAGTGTTCGTAAAACAAAGAAGAAGTCAAAGGAGAAGGAATGAAGAATGAAAAGGACTAATCGTAAGTAGCGCTACGTCCCAGATTGTCTGTGTAAGACCAAAGAAGCGGTGTACTTGTCAAGGGAAGCAGAAGAGGTAAAGACAAGGGAAAAGGAGAAAAACTGTAACACACTGAATGATGTTCCTTGGGACTGAATACATATTCATCCCCATCATAAGCAAGGTTTCATATACATGCAAGAAGATAATCCTTGAGATTTGGAATAAAATCCTAACAAGTGATATCAGTAACCAAAGGATTGAATACATGTTGATTCAACTCACCTCAACAGCAGGGTCGCTGGAAAATTTCCCCAGGAAGGCAACTAAGTTCATTACATTATGGGAGGTATATGATAAGTGATATCATTTTGTGAGCGATGGCACACTATCTGTGCTCTCCTCAGGTCCATCCATGAATGATATCTCAAAGTTGCAATCTATTTCCTGGTGTGTGTGAGTCTGTCATTTCTTTTGCTTGACAAGTTGACTGGTAGGATTATTTTTGTTGGTGCTTTGATAAAATCTCTTGAGTGTCCAATGAGCAAGTTTGCCCTGAGAAAAGCCTGTCAGTGATATTGTCAATGTGCTAGGTGGTGCTTAGACTTGATTGTGCGATAAGATTGCAACCGATATGTGGGCGAACTACCTTACTCTCAGACACACTTGCAATACAATGGACACAGACAATAACTCATGCAATGATCACATGTAATAGCTACAAAAATAGCATACATACAGTACTACATGATGAAAAGATATAGCATAGGGGAAGAGAAAATGAACACTACAACAAATGAATACTACCATGGCCACATCAAAAAGAAAAACTGTCCTTGAAGACAGCAGAGAAATACCTGTCAAAAAGTGAGGTGGATGATGTCATGGTGAGTTGGTTAGGAAACAAGGCAGGTGGTGATGTGATAGGAGTGAACTGCACTGTGGCAGATGATTCACCAGCTGGTTGCACAACAACAACTAAATCACCATACATCTTTGTACTCCATTCTACAATGAATGCTTCTCAGATATTGGAAGCATCAGTGAACTCGATGTATGACAGGGAAAGGGGTATATTGAAAAGAAATGCAGATAAGAGTTTTCCACAAATCGCAACAGTAAGACGGTTGTCAGTTTTGACCATCAATGTTGCAAGATACCTAATCTCCTGTGTATTGAAAGCCTGAGGCCCAGAGGATATGGACTGTTCAGTCTGAGGGGGTGTGGTAGTAGATGGGACTATGTGCTCAAGGCCATGATTGAAGTTGTCACCAACACGTAGAATAGCACCTGTCATGCTGTGAATGGCAAGCGAAGTTGACAGACCAGATCTGCCTTGTGCGGCCTTCGCTGACTGTCTGCTGGCAGCCTTTGAGGATAGAAAGGATGACCTGGTGGAGATTGTGGAAGTTCACACCCTTGATTTTGCCTTTTTGATCCCAGAATACGCAATGAGACTGCTGCTAGATGAGGTGTGAATACGGAAAAGGACATGGGAAGAACTGAGTGAGTCAGATGGAGTCTGGTTACTAGTACCATCTGTTAAGCTGTAACTCTGGCCCAGGTCTGAAGACATAAGGGAGAAACTTGGAGGTGCCTGAGGAAAACTAGGCAAGAACAAATGAAGGGTAAAAGAGGGGGAGATACTATGATCATACAGTGACCTCATGTCATTAAGAGCAGCAGGGGAGACCTGACTGTACATCAAGATTGTACTATCAAGTGTAGAAAATTAAATCGAGGAATCAGATAAACCAAGGTCATGCCTGAGCTGTAGCAAAGACTCCATGCTAATATTGGGTGAAAACTCAAAGTCGTTCATCAGCATTCCAGAAGGCTCAAATTCCAGCGTACCATCATTCAAGTTATCAGAGGCTGAGTCATTGACTGATACAACTTCCATTGGTGTGATAGAAAAGGTGCCAGTAGCAATGGTACCACTGGGACAAAGTCATTTCATTTTCTTGAGGAATGGTCATCCTTTGTTGTGAAAGGGTGCAAGCTCTTTGGCCTGCCAGATGGCATTATTAGTACTACACCAAAAAATATGATAATACTACTTACTTTACATCGTTTCTCATCATGTATGAGTTCCAGGACTTAATCTCAGTAGGGGTGACAATGTTTGCTCCAAGTTCCTGATTGAAGGTGTTGATACCAGAGCTACAACAGTATGTGTCTATCACTCTGAAGATTCGTTTGAGCTATCAATATCATTTGTAAGCAGTATAAACCAAAGAAAAGAAAAGAACTGTATCATCTGAAATTTGGAAGATACTATAGCACTAGTTTTATTGGCACTTGGCAGGACCTCGCAATTTCGGCATATACAAGTTGAGGAAATGAGGCTGATTGTCCCATCTTTGAACTCTATGTGATCAATACAGTAGATCAAGCATTATGTGTGTCTCCTTGACTGACCAGTGAGTGTGGGGCTTCTTCAGGGCTTCAGGCTCAGGCTGCATGTTCAAAAGCTGGAATGCCTTGATACCACAGAATAGAACAAATGCATTGATACCAATGATGGCATGGTGAGCATGGTAGGTAGGAAGCCTGGGCATAGGGGACATGGGTGCGGCTATACTACATAGGCAACATGGAGATTCTGAACTGACTCAATGGTAAATTTCAGACCCAGTCTGGCGGAGATTGTTCCAAGGTGTGTGTTGGGCTCGCTCTAGCTGATATAGTGGCTGTGCTGTTAACCTGGCTAGCTTTCTAGCAGTACCAGCTAACAAGACTCTGAGGATACCGAACTAGCTTTGAGTCATGATGAGTCAACATGAGTCATTGCCAAGCCAAAGGCTATTTTTAGCTTATTGCAAGTCATTTTCTGATAGGGTAAGTCAAAGTGAGTCAGTATGAGTCAGTATAAATCATATCTTGGCACAGCCACCTCTGAACCAAAGGTAGCACAGCCACATGTAAATTACTATATAAGGAGCATGATTCAGCCCCATTTAGAAAGTTCTTCATTTTAAAAAGTTTTGTCCTCTCAAGTAAATTCAACTAATAAGTGCTCACAAGTATATCCCTCTATAAACAAACAGTGAGGCTGTGTAGAGTAGTTCCCACGCTAAAAATAGAGCTACTTAGACCCATAGTTAGGAGTATACTGAATCCCTTAGAATAGGGACAGTTAGGATACCTTTAGAGAGAAAACCTCAGAGTGGGCAATTAAAAGGAATAGATCCTCAGCTAGTAGGGAGATCCAATAGTTCAATAGCACCTTGGGAAAGGGGTTTTAGTCGAACATTCAAGCTGATTGCCAACTCCTTAGTATATAGTGGAATTAGTTTAGGAAAAGCTATTCTATGTAACTAAGAGACATTTGTAAATCATTAGTGAAAGTCAAGCATAGTAATGCTACCTACCCAATTGAGCATTCCTATTTGACTGGAGCTAATTGGAAGTTATTAAGGGTGCATCTCAGGGAAGTAACTCTAGTCGCAACAAACTACCCTTCTAGTAACCTGAGAGTTGTCTAGACCATTTCCCAACTATCCATAGTATATTCAGTACACCACCATTACTAAAAATCAAACTTTTATTCGTATTACTGGAAGTAATCCCCCTCAACCTCATTGAAGATTGACAAACAAACCACATGCCTGATAGTCAACCCCTTTCTACAACTCGATACTTGTTTTTAGTATCAATTCAACCAGGGAAGAGTACTCTCTTCACCTCACTTCAGGTTTACTATCTATGGAGATAAGATTGATTGTCTGGTAAGCATTTCTTAGTGTTTCTACTAATCTTATCTAGAAAGAAGACAATGGATTCAGAAGATACATATGCATCACCTGGAGATGTGTGGGGAGTGAGCAGATCAAGCATGCCATAAAGAAATGCAGGAATGTCCAACTTTGAACTAGTCTGTACATTCATCTATCCCACACCAATATCCACTTGGATAACATCCCAGCCCAACTCAAAGAATTCTCTACACCTATCTGGGTGCTGCATCTTTCTCAGCTGGTGGTGACTTATACCTTTGGGTCAACAGCTACTCAAGCAGAACAGGTCCATTTAAACTGGAGTTTTTGGGAAATATGAGACAGAGATCAGCACATGGTGGGGTGCTCTGCGATAGGTTACTCACTGGCCATAGCATGAGAGCATGAAACAGAATTCAGCCACCTGGGCCATACAAGGAAATGCTGACTTGAAATACAAACTGACTGTGGTTTGGTGTAAGTAATTGATGTATGAATGGTCATATCAAATGGGCTCACCCTTACCAATTGACACTAACCTGAGCAATGGGTTTGTCATGTTGAGCTCTCCAAAGTCACCTTGCCTGACAAGATTTCTATTACACCCAAAAGTTGGCAGTAGGTTTATAGGTGTAGGTACAGCAAAAAATTTAATTAATTAATTGAAATTAAATCGACCAATGAGAATGATGGGAGTTTCTACTGCTGAACAATGACAATGCTCGAACTATTCTGATATGATTTACTAATCAATCCCCTGGAATAAGTCAGATAGGTAGAATAATAGAGCATAGAATGAATGTGGCACACCAGCATAAGAGAATGCCAGTATTTTTTCATCATCCACCTTCTGA
>JAHZSR010000015.1:600000-757780 GCA_025782845.1 Boletus coccyginus
GTGAGGAGCGGTTCCTCGTCTTCTTCTCTTCAAGACTACCGGAAAATAATTTGCCGTGGTGTCCCGTGGGTTGACAATTGGCATGATGACTTTCTGCAGCTTCTGAGGGGAACATCGACAGGATTGTCTTGCTGTGGAAGACTTGATCAAAAGCACATTCTCTGAGCGAGGGCCGTCCGCCGTTTTAGTCTACGTTGGCCAAAGATCAGAGTAGGTTTTGGTATCTGATATATACAACTTTCCGGACAGTCATGGACGAGAACAGATGGAAGACACCCGACAATATATTTCGCAAAGAACCGTGGAAAGTCAGAGCTATCCCAACTATTGTCAAGCTGGACGAAGTAGGTCGCCCCTTGTCTCCAGCATTCCGCGATAACGACTCACACCGGTGCAGGCTGGTAAGGAAGTCGGGCGTCTGGTTGACGGACAGAACTTGATGTCGGAGGAACTGCCCCTGTTCGTTCAGTAGTCATTTTCTGTCGCCCGTTCCATCCTGTGTCCACTGCATCTAATGGCTTACACGACATGAAGTTTCCGAGTTCACCGGAGGATGTGGTTACCATGGACACCGATTATCTGGTCGACACGAGCGAAGCGAGTCAGGTCAGTGGCCGCGCCTATCATTCAAGTTAATTTCCTGGTGCTGTCACGGTATTCGGAGCCATCGTTTGCCTATACAGCCGCTCTTCCCATATATTCTACTAGAATGCCGTACGTTGTTCCCCCTCGCTGCACAGCCATTTGTCGTTCTGCACACCGAGTGCTGTCATCGAGTCCTTTCCCATGCGGCTCCATCGTTTCCAGTTGGGCTGAGTAGTATCGCCGCGTTCAAAAATGGTTATCAGGATCCACCCTGTGGTTGTCACAACATGGCCCCTTCGAATATCCCGTGACCTGTGGAGGAAGTTATCGGTAGTATGGCCTGCCGTAGCCATCCTCTGCGTCGTGTCTTCTGCTTGGTGCTTCCATACTTCCACAGGAACTCACAGCAAACTGGTATTAGACAATCAATATAAAGTTGGACGTTGAATTCAAACCTCTCCCCACTTTCCTTCGCAGCTCCTAACCGTCCAGCCTGATTATCAGCATGCCCGGCCTCAATCTTCAGTCATCCGAAATCCGTGTTCTCGAACATTACTCTGCTCAGGCCTTTCTCGCTGTCTCTTATCCAACTCTTTGCAAACATGAACGTTCTTCCAATATTATACTGGCCCATGCACTCAAGAAAATCAGTGCGGAAGCTGCATTGACGGGTTGCCACTTTGTTACGCAGTCTGAAGTGGCACTCGACCTACCGTCGAGTGACGAACACAATGATTCGCTATGGCTGACCGTTTGGTCAACGTCTCCACAGGGTACCGCAGAACTGGACCTAGTTTTGGCTTGTCATCGGGACGGACACCATGACTTACCCGTCTTCCTATGGGCAACGATGATATCTTCACCTCAATGGCTTGCGCCTCGCGTCGCAGCCTCTCGGTGACTACTTGGCGTCATGCGTGCCCCTGACGCGCGTCTTCTCTGTGTTTGGTATGGCCGCCCTCGTGAAGGCCTTTAGCAAGTACTGGACAAGCCTTACGGGCTTCCAGGTGGAACCACATCCATTTTATTCGGCATACCTCACCTATTGCACCAAAAAGACACTCATCGACTCAGAGGTCAATCTACCATTCGGACATCTTATCCGACGTGGAACGATCTCAGATATCTCAGATATCGCACGGCTTGGAAAAGGTTTCGCAGATGATTCGGTATGTAACGATCATATGTCCTGCTGCACGTCCAGCCCATACTTACACGGTACTGCTTAGGTATATTTCCCGCTGAGCATCGAGCTTGCCCGTGCAGAAGCTCTTGACCTCGTGTCCAAAGGTCAGATTTGGCTATACGAAGTGTCAGGCAAAGTCGCCGCCATCTGTGCGGTCACGCGGTCTTCGATGAAGGTCTCGGCGATCACTAAAGTTTACACCTGCCCGAATTGGAGGCGTCAAGGCTTCGCCGAGCTTTTGGTTCGCAGTGTAACTCGCCGGTAAGTACATCTAGTGCTATCTCCATATTTTTGTTCTTGATACGCTTGAGATAGACTACTCATGGACTGTGGCAAGGAAAGCGTTGTCCTGTACGTCGGTCACGAAAATAGCGCCCGTCGTGTCTACCATCGCATCGGATTCGTCGGACTTTCTGGGAAGCCCGAGGAACGGCCCGAAGATGTGGAGGATGCCTTGGAACTTGGATTCATCGGTACAAACCGTGGTCATTGGTGAACTTTGGTGGCTGATTCCTAGGCGGTCTCCCTTTTATTCGTCGTTTGAACTTTACTTATCGCATGTGACTTTACGGACACGGACTGTCCCAAGTTCTCGTCAATACCTACGCAATACGTTGCGCATGTAGTTTAGATGCGACGAGCCCTCAAACACCGAGCATGCACATTTTCTCTAAAGCATAATGAAGTTGAATTCATTTAAACAGTCTAAGCAGCATCGACAGGCCCACGGCGAGTAAAATCGCCAGATTTACCACCACTCTTCTGTGAAACAAAAATGTCACCTATCATCATCTCCTTGCCCGCGACGGCCTTGAGCATGTCCCAAACTGTAAGCAAGCCGACCGATACAGCGGTTAATGCTTCCATTTCAACCCCAGTTTTGCCTTCACAAGAAACTGTAGCCATGCATCGGATGCTGTGTGAAAATGTGTAGGAACCACGATGTCGATCTTCTTGGATGTCTACCACTTCGGGGGTCATCGTAACCGAGATGTTAGAAAGTTGCAGAGGATGGCACAAGGGGATTAGTTCCGAAGTTCGTTTGCATCCCATTATCGCTGCGAGCTGCGCTACAGTGAGCGCATCACCCTTAGTGCTAGCTTTGGTTCGTAGTTTATCCACTGACGGATCGCTTTGTGATTTGGAAGGGGTTCCGGTAATGAGTTCATAGGCGATTCTGGGGATGTAGATATAACCTGTCGCTGTAGCGGTACGCTTCGTCGAATCTTTGTCACCAACGTTGACCATGGATGGCCGACCATCAGAATTTATATGAGTCAACCTGGGAGTGGGGTTGGTTGCATGAGTGTGCCAGCGCCGTTCGACTCGGGGAACTGCGCGGGAGACACCCGCGATAGGGACAAGATTTCTGCCAAGCAGTAGGGCCGAGAAGGGGTGCATCAATAATTGCAGGGGCCCTGTGTAAATACAAGTGTTAATCAGGATAAATGCTGGTAGCTATATCCCTACGACGTTTCTGAAGGAAAGTAGCTAACCTCCTATCAAGATCATTGGCCGATTCGTTAGAACATCAATACTCTCCATTCCTGCGTGCTTCTCTTTCTTTCCAATAACGGCAGTTCCAATAATCTGGAGAAGCTCTTCATCTGTTGCACCGCTTCGAACTGCGTCGCGAAGAGAGATCTCCTTGGCATCAAATAAACAAACCTGATGGTTACGGAGAGTCAGGAAGGGCGCCCTTTCACGATGTAGAAATACACCCGCCTTTATTTGGCCGTCTGCAGTCAGTCGCAGACGGTTACAAGATGAACAAAAGTGGTCAGACATACTGCTAATGAAACCAACATTGCCAGTGTATCCTGGTATTTGCCAGGAACGAGCGGTGTCATTGAGCTCATCAGGTGCGCGTACAATCGTAGGGTGTCGGCGTTTGAATTGCGTCCAGTAGTTGCGCAGACGGTAGCATTTTAGCTTTGTCCCACTTATTACCTTGCAGACCGAACGCGCTAATTTAATAAGAGAATGGAAGAGTACTCGAACAGTTACCTGTGAAAGGCATGAATTCAATGAAGCGCACGGAAATCATTTTGTCCTTTGTTAGTTCGACAAAGTCTAGGACCTCGGAATCGTTTAGTCCTTTGACGACGACAACATTTAACTTGACAGATTGCAAGCCAGGACAAGATAATGCCACATCCAAAGCGCGCAAGACGGCATCGTGACCGGGGCGGCGAGTCATGATCTCAAACTTGAATGGATCTAGCGTATCAAGGCTGGACAACTGAGTCTGGTATTTAGCTAGACAGGGGAGAGACGAACCTCAGGTTGAGGTGGGTAAGGCCCTTGCACACTAAATCGGACAACCGACGATGCAGAGCAAGTCCGTTGCTGGTCATTCCGATTGAATCGAGACCAAATGGGCGCAGTTCATTGAGCCGTGCTGAGGGCAGCGTCGGATGACAGCCAATGCAGGAGAGCGGGACGAGTCACCTATGATATTGTCGAGACCCTTCCTGACTGTTGGCTCTCCACCGGTCAAACGTATTTTGCGGACTCCACTCTTGACGAAAAGAGAGGCGAGACGGATGACTTCGTCGTCTGAGAGAATGTGTTCTCGGGGAGAGAGCTCGACGCCCTCACTGGGCATGCAGTAGAAGCCTGATGGCCGAATGAATGTGCGCTCAAACGGACGAGAAGGGGACATACATCTCAGATTGCATCGCTCGGTAAGCGAGATGCGAAGGTAGTCGTGTCTGCGATGGAAGGAATCGACCAGGGCGGGTGAGAAGGGTCTCTGTGCATCAATATGTGCAATCCTGTCCTGGCAAGTACGTCGGAATGGGGCCAGGGGGACGAGGGAAAGCTCATACCTGTGTCCTTGCTCGAATGCCGGACAGCGGGCGCGCTAGGGAGGGCGATAAGAGTGTGCGAATGCGACGCATGTTGGACTGACTGTGGCTTAGCCCAGAACAACTGCCAAGTGCACCATGGATTGCATTAAATAAGATAAGGGCGCGCCGCTGTGACAGATTCTGTGACATATGCATAAACTCTCAGGACGCGTCACGGCACTGACGCGTCGATAACCCTGCAAGCAGCCATGGCAAGTACCATCCAATTCCCCGTCCCCATCGTCTCACACCCGCCCAGTCCGCAATGGAATACAATGGTGGCTCCGCCATAGCCATGGTTGGCAAGGAGTGTGTCGCCATCGCCTCCGACCTTCGCCTGGGCACCCAAGCGTTGGGCATTTCATCCAACTTCCAGAGGGTACTCGTCTGGCACCTCCCTCTGGTCTGCTCGCCGCTCATCATCCACCGCTCACCAGGTCTTTCCGGTCACCGATAGATTGTATGCTGGTCTCACCGGACTGGGTACCGATGTCACCACACTGTAAGTCATCCGACCGACTCGCAATGACCCCATCTCAGACATCGCAGCCACGAACGCTTCCGCTATCGCGTCAACATGTACACTATCAAAGAGGAGCGAGAGATCCAACCAGAGACGTTTACCCACCTGGTATCCTCTACTCTATATGAGCACCGTTTTAGTCCATACTTTATCGAGCCCGTCATCGCCGGTCTTTCAAAGTCCCCCACAGGCGCATTCAAGCCTTTTATCGCTGCAACAGACCTCATAGGTTGCATAAACTTCGCCAAAGACTTCGTCGTTGCAGGGATCGCTAGTTCAAAACTGTTCGGTGTGGCAGAGGGCCTTTGGGAACCTGACCTGGAGCCAGAGGATCTCTTCGAGACCATCTCGCAGACGTTGCTGAACGCGGTCGATCGGGATGCCTTTTCGGGTTGGGGTGCAATTGTACATGTCATGTGCGGCCTTTGCTTTTCATCAGACCATCTCCTGCCTGACTCTCTCCATTCAGCACCAAAGACCGGGTTATATCTCGCACACTCAAGGCCAGAATGGACTGAGTCGCCTTTGTAATACTTTGTTGTAGACAACTCGCCTCGCTTTGATAATCATTTAAACCGGAGTCTTACTGGACTAAATATCGGTCACCCGCCTCCTCTTTTCGCGCTTCGCAGTGGGATGGAGTGATAGCAGGGATGGTGGCAGGACTCGGAAGTTAGCGCCGACTGAACAATTTGACTAGTAGTATCGAGTATATGTTCGAATCCTGGTTCTGTCCGACCAGTGGGTGTACTTGACCATCGAGTTGTCAACTCATTGGGATGCCTCCAACGAGGACGATAGATGCGATCCTGACCGATCTGCGACTTCCGACACCTACTTTTCCTCTCACGTTTGCAGAATCTTTCACCACCGATACGCATGCAATCCGTGTAGGCCTGCCCACGTCGGAGCCTCAGAGGCTGCCCAATGTCACTGCCATCATCCTCAACTGGTCTCGGCTGGAGAATGTGATCCGCATCGCATCTCTCCTTTGTGGGCCATGGCTAGACGACACCGTCGCTAAGGTATATGTCTGGAACAACAGTCCCCAGAAGCTGTCGAGAGAGGTGTGCAATTGACCAATTCCTACCTCCGATGCACGAGGGAAGCCTCAGTTGACGCTGCAGCTAGATTTTTTCCAGCGCTCACTGCGACACCCGGAAGCTCAGGATAGAGAATTCACCAGAAAATCTGTATTTTTATGCGCGGTTCCTTGCATGCACCAAGGCGTCGACCCCATACTGTTTTATCCAGGCACGTTCCTCACCTGGGCTTATCGGTCCTTTTGTCAACCGGCTGTGGATGGTGACCACAGGATGATGACTACATTATCTTGCCAGAGCTCATAAAGACACTCCGCGTTCGAGTAGAAGAATCTTCGCAAAGTGGAATATATCTTTTGCCGCCGCACGAACATCTATCAAGTCGGCTGCGTACAACAGTGACATCAAGCGGTATCCACACAAGCTTTGCGTGGCTAGGTCACGGTACCATGCTAAATCGACAACGAGTCCTTAGCTTTGTTTCTCTTTTGCATGAGGATTCCCTTGGCATGACAAAGGAACAAATCAAAATGGCAGATAACTATTTCACTGTCTTGAACAACGAAGTACCAGAAATTTGGTTTGATCAGGGAATAGAGCTCGGGGGTGGCCAACCATTCACCATGGGTCACGAGGGAACCGAACGGAACCGAATGCACATAGTACGTTCTCTCTCAAATGAAGTTTTTAGTTTACTACACGGAGCAGAGAAATGCGTGTCGCTACCTGGACGAAATTGTAGCACGTCCGTTCTATGCTACAACGTCGAGTTACACTCAGGTGGCCAGTGTGGGTCCTGCGAAGACTGGTGATCATGTTTTCAATCCCGAACACTACCATGTAAATCGCACGGCCGCTCTTGGTACACCTTATCTGCTGGAAAGCAACATCAAACTGTTTCCCGACGACAATATGCCCAACTCCCTTGCCGCGATAGACTTGCTGGGGAACGAGGAAAGACGCGCTAGGCTGATGGGACACGATGCAGTGCTGCATTACCAGCAACATCCCCTGTCCTGCGCCGTAGATGGGAACACCGGCACTGCGTTTCGTAGTCCTTACAGTGAGTCGAAGGGTCATACGCTGAACACTTTTTGAATTGTCGGCACAGATGCAAAACAAGGCGACTATATTCTCATTGATGTGTTGTCGGCGTTCGAGTTCAATAACTCCATAGTCGAGCTGGTTTTCCTCGTGGCTCCTAACAACGAGCATATCCTCCGCAGATCGGAATATGCGTGCTCCTCTGACGGAAAACGCTGGGTAAGCGTGGTGATCGCACAATATGTGGTGCTGATGTGTAACGGATGCGCAGTTTTCGTCAACATACCGGCTCGTGTCTCGACACACGACGGTGGGAATAGAGTCAACGCAGGATCGAGATAACGATCTGCTAGAGTGCAGTATACGGATGGCAGGGGAGCACGCTCGGTTCTTCAAAGCTACGGCTGGCGAAGATGTTTCTCTTCCATGGGTGATATACGAGGTGTGGGTGAGGTCTGTGTCGCAAATTGCGTAGACTGTAGAGCACATTCGTGTTTCATCTGGCATGCCCGGGCCCGCGGCGGCATCGCTTAGTAGGTTTAGGCAGAACTCCGCTTCTTCTACCCACCGCTTTGCGCCCGTGACTGGGCCATACCTCATTCATCAACTCGTTCTCCCTGGTACTGTACGGGCTCGACGATGTTCAGCCTGGCAGCAAAGAGTGCATTTAAACCCGACGTCACGTTTCGAAGAGCGCAACGCTCTATTTCAGTCCAGGTAGCGCACCTGTATCCCTAAAGCTGTTATACTAAGGACATACGGCAGGCATTACTCCACGGATCACCAGATGCCCGGAAGGCAGGAGAAATTGAAGTACAGCAGCACTCAAGACTCGTTGCGAGAGGTAAATATGTCCATGGATTCGAAGGTAGGAGTTCCTGGTGTCTGTTAAACCGATAAAATGTAACGGTCGGGTAGTGCATCAAGTGAAACCCGATTCGATTGATGAGTATAGGGCAGCTGCGTGCGTGTCTTTCTAGCAAAATCTAGCTCTTAGTAAATTTATGTTTGTTCGTAGCGAAAGGTACTATGCGGGGATCAAGGATGACCCGCGGTTACATGTAAAGCTGACAGGGAGCTGGGAGACCTTGGTCGGCAACCAAGACACATTTGGTGAGCGTATCTCATTGTGCGCTGTGAAGGTGGTTCCGATCCATTTTGCTTCAACTTGCAGTCCATATACTCGAGTACGAGAACTATGCTGGTTATGACAAGACAGTGGAACTCATTAGGAACTCGGAGGTTGCACCCCCTGACTTCATTTTGCTCGTGCATGGTACTAATTTCCCTGCAGCATGCTAAATCTTGCAAGGCACTCCTTCCCTATGTAACCTCCCGTTCAACACAGCTTGCTCAAGAATTTGCGTTCTTTCCTACCGCACCACCTCATGCTCAGGGTGGTGTTTTTGAACTCCGGAGTTACCAGTTGAAGCCTGGCACCCTTTTGGAATGGGAAAATACATGGTGAGTTTCTTATAGCCCGCCGCATGTTATATTTCAGGATTGATCAGTGCTGTCAGGCGGAGGGGTATCGAAGCCCGTCGCAAATTTGTTGCGCCAGTCGGAGCTTGGTTCTCGCAGATTGGAAGGTTGCACCAAGTTCACCACATGTGGCAATACCCGTCAGTGAGAGTCTAAACTTGGGTGGGAACCGTTCTCACAGTTGTACAGGAGTCTTGAAGCAAGGAAGGAAACGAGAGAGAAGGCCTGGCAGATTGACGGTTGGGCAGAGACGGTCTCCAAGGTAGCTCATTCATTGTGTGCGGAGTTCAAAGGCTGACGATACTGTAGACTGCCCAACTCGCGAAAGTTATGGATTCGTTTATATTACTCCCCCTCCCGTACAGCCCCCTTAAGTAGGGAGTTGTCCCGTTTTAGTCCCGTAGGCACTCCGCTCTTCCTTGTTTGATGCGGATGAATCCGCCATTTTTTGTGCCCTTCGATACGCGGTCATTAGTGTACTTGTGAACTTGGTGTGTACTTTATCTACGCTGTTGAAACTCTGCGCAGAGGATCTATAGTCTCCTACTGCATCAGGGGCTAAATCACCAAATGGGTAACCATGCGATCATGCTTTTCTTGCTGAAAATGGAATCAATAGGACAATTTTTTGCTTCAATTTGAAATCGAAGACATTTTAAGGCACCCAATCGGAGCACTCGGATCGGGATATTTCGTTGAAAAATACATGAAATATGTTTTTCTAGGATTGGATATACTGTGGAGATCGATGACCAATTATTAGTTGATGGTTAGCGCGCTCGCCGGGTCTTGTCTTTCCACAATGTCGACAACCCACTGGAACGAATCCGAACATTCAGAGGAAGAATTGAACCAAGACTCTCTGTCAAGCCGAAAACGGAGTAGCAGGGGTGAACTCGATTATTCGTTGCTCTCCATCTTTACCCGCTGAATGCTCTATGATTAGCCTGCGATCAGTGTAGAAAGACCAAGAGCAAGTGCGAATCATCGACTACTCCGGGAACCTGCAAGGGCTGTTCTCTTGGAGGCAATGGTATCCCCGCCTTTGCCCTGTTGTTGCTAGGGCCCTAACGATCCCCCCTTCGCCAGTCTGTACCTTTCTAGGTACGTTTCACTGCAGAGGAGGTAGGAGGACGGACCCACACCAAGTACCGTAGGCCCCAGCTACAAGCGTGGTCCTCCAAAAGGATACATTCATGCCATTGAACAGCGATGGCAGCAAGTCGAGTCACTGCTCGGGTCACTGCTCGCATGCCCAGACCGTCGTGTACAGGATTTGTTGGCGGACATTCGACAAGATGAATTAGCTAGGGAGATATTGAACAGAGTGGATACCGGACCATTCGTACGTTCGTGTCCTCTGTTGCGGCGGCGTCGCTACTGACACAAGAATCAGGGTCCTTTAGGACGTCTCTCTCAGCCTGCGGGTGCTACCAAAGAAGATTTTTTCGCTTGTATCTTCCGAAGTAACGAGACCTCTCACGATGCTGCACGATCTAGGCGTCAGTCACGCGTATCGCGAGAGATTGTTTCTTCTTCGAGAGGTAATTGTCTCTATTTTACTATTCAAAGCGAGCTTTTGAACACACTCGAAGACAACGTCTTGTCGAGTATGCCAACTACTGAATGGCAAGATCGCTTGGCTACTCACCTGTCTAGGAACGTAATGGAAGGTCCTCACAGTACTGGCACTCGACAGTCACCCTCTCGTGCATTTGGTGGGGCGCCTTTACCACAACGCCGCCGACTTGATGAACATAGTTCCCGGGCGGACCTAAGTCATCCGAATTGGAATGAGATGTACACTATGGAGACATCTTCTGGTAATTTGATAATTTCCATGACGTCGAAATCCGTTCAACTTGATGCCACGCGTTTCAGATTCAGCAGAGGCCGACGAATCCCAATGTGCGACTGCATTTGGACAATTATCGTTGGACGAGAATCGAGAGGTATGCTGCGTTTTGACTGACGCTCTGGAAATTAATCACCTAATGCAGGTCCGATATCATGGGAAATCCAGTGGTCTCCACCTCCTTATTCGAAACGATCGCGTGGACAGTCGTCTTGATGGAGGGGTTTGGTTGCGTCTATATTTCTATGTGATCACAGCGTGATACTGACACTCTTTCTTCGTAGGAGGCTTCCAATGGCGCGCTTCTGGCCGTCCGCCAAGGCAGATCTGTCTGCCTTCCCACCAGAAGCCGATATTCCTGTTATATTTCCTCCTGTTCAGATACAGGATCGACTGCTTGGATTGTACTTCTCATATGCTCATCCAATATTTCCTGTCATTCACAAGGCTCGTTTTTTGCGAGAATATAATGAATGGTAAGGTTCATTGTGCGGGTGTGTTGAACTCAGTCTCACATTCCCGGGTCGCAACAGGAAACAAAAGTTCGTTGGTGATGCGTTATTCCCTGAACTGGTGTTTACCCTTCAACAGTGGCAACCGAAGTCAGCCAGGTTCGAGCGGTGACTCTCCCTCATTCTCCCCAGAACCGTCTCAGACCGTTAGTAAACTATTGCTTCTGTCGATATTTTCCGTTGCTGCTCGCTACCTCGACGAGCGTGCTTCAGAGCCCACGGACAGAATATGGGATACCGGGTGTGATTACCTCACCCAAGCAAGAAGTGTCCTTGGTACTTAGCGATTCTCTATATAGTTTATTTCCTTGACCACCCATATTTTTCTGGTTATTAGCGCAAGTGTCACACAGTTGTCGAGCATCGACCTGCCAGGCTCTACTCCTCCTGGGTCATCGTGAATTTGGAATTGGTATGGTCTTGTGGGGTCATCTGTCCTCTGCTGACCCAACTTTCAGGGTCCATGGAGCAAGGCTGGCTGTACATTGGTACGGTGATAGTGATTCCAGGTGTTTGCCCTCATCTTTAAACTCTTTTTTTATAGGAATGGCCATTAGAATGGTTCGCTTCAATATCCATCATCCAGTCTCAGTCTGATAAATGATAGTGTAGGCGCTAGACTTAGGTCTCAATCGCGCAGCAGATAATTGGCAGTTCAATGGGAGGAAGATGTTCTCTGATGAAGAAAATCAAGAGAGGAAACAGATATGGTGGGCTTGTTGCGTCGCGGATAAGTGCGTTTCTCTATGTGATCAATCGATTGAGCTCAACTTTTGAATTCAAGATATAGTTCCACCTATATGGGTTTGTGTAAGCTCAACATTCACGCGCAGATAACTGACGTTGCCCTGTCAGGACGGCCAATATGCATTGGCGAGAATGATTTCGACACATTGCTGCCAGATGCGGATGAGGTGAGCTGTGCAAGTATGGAGAGCCAATGCTGACTAGCTCTTGTAACAGTATGAGGAAGACGCGCATCTAAGCCTGGAACTCAGCCCAATGTCACACCGATCTTCATCGACTGGCTTCATCATGCGGTGCTTTCGGGTTGCTTCGTCACTTTGTTAGTATTTGGCCATAACTACCATGCACGCTATAATCCGTTTCTTTAGCTGTAATCATTGGGTCGATTGTGTCATTGGTTTATCCAGTGAAGTCCTCAAAGCGCGGTTCTAGGCGAACCGTCCTGAGTGACTTGGAAGTTCGTCTTGACCAATGGTACCTTGACCTTCCCGATGACCTAAGATATGACCCTGCAAGCAAAAGAACTCCTCCACCGGCCCCCGTTTTATACATCCATGCTAAATATTGGTCCGCTGTATTACTTTTGCACAGAGCCTTGTAAGTAACTTTTCTCGTCAAAGGCAAGTCACTAGTACTGATGTGTATAATTTTGGCATAGCATACCAAATTGGAAAAGGTACGACCTTGATCCAGTGCATATGATATATGTAAGCTGACTTCTTTAGCTCTGAGTCGATACTGCCAAATCCACCTCCTGGCTCTAATACGACATCGCTGAAAGCCTTCGACCTATGCCAAGGTGCTGCAACTTACATCAGTACTATCGGTGAGTTGCGTAACTTGATTTTTGAGGTTCCAGCTAAGTGTGATTCAGTGACAACATATCACGATTGCTATAGTATTAAGCGTGCATCAGCTTTTCTTTTGCCATACGTCCTCAGTGCAGGGTGAGTCGTTTCGACACCCAACATCTGCACCCGATTTTGATTGATGTCCAGGATCATGCATATCATGACGCGTATGTCCTAGATCATATGGATCCTGTTATACGCTTATCTTTGACACTGAAAGTGACTATACGTCCCTCAAATGTGCAGGCTTACATTGGACTTCAACAATTGCTGACCGCGCTAAGAAGCATGCAAGTAAGTACCGCTCCCTCGCATGTTCCAGACTTGCCTTTACATGCACAGACAACTTGGCCCAGTGCAGCTAGAACGTGGGACTTGCTTAATGGCGTAAAGGTTCAAGTAGACAGCAACCTAACGCCCATGTTGCAAGGTCCTGACAGGCAGAAAAGAGGTGCTGATGATGCATTTGGGGGCGAGAAGAGTTCCGACTTCCTTCAGAGAGAGGTGTTTGGAGATTCTGGTTCAAAGGGGCCGATGACATCTACCGCAGGGATCCATGATATCAGCACTCGCATGATGGCGCATATGCTCGGACTAGATATCCCAGGCATCGAACCGTCGACCTCATACTATCCTGGCTACGAATGGTGGCCCCGTGCGACGAATGCTGCGTACGCGCCAGGCTATCAGCAACCGTCTTCCGGGATGAATGCATCAAGCTTGGAGTCGCTGATTAAAGCAGACTATCCGGCCGCACAAGGCGATCCTGCGTGGATGGTCCCATCAACTGGATACTCGTACGAATTCCTTGGTGCATCGAATAATTATCGGATGTAGCCTCCTGCAACTGATCAGAGTTGAGATAGTTGTAACTAGGTTGGAATTAAGTATAGTGATTATGTAATCGATTGGACCCACAATGACAACGTGCCGACGCTTCGTTAGTGATATGTAACGTTCTTATGAAGCCACCATCTCAATGCCACTCCAAGATGTCCAACATTCAAGACTTGTTGAATCCTGAAGGATGTCTATCTAGCTCTTGCGAGTTAGTTGGATTTATATTTGTTCAGCCCTCTTCCATTGATCCCCCTTGTCCAGGCCAGCAGAACGAAAGTGGGAGGAGCCAATACCACCCGAGTCTACATCACACACCAGCGCGAACCCGATGGTTAATAACAGCTCTCCACTTCTAGTAAAAGCCCAATACGAAGAACATGAGCCACATCCCAATTGCCCAGACACCCTTGCCTGTCTCCCAGACACGGACGGGCGACCACAGCATACACTTCCTGTTATTCTACGTTGTGCAATATTGGGAAGCGTCAAGAAACGCTTGACCATAAGAGAGATATACGCAACTATGGAAGACAAGTATGCATACTTTCGAAACGCTGGTCCAACGTGGAAGGTGCGATGGTTGCTCCATTGGGATCTCTCAGTCCTGATACCTTTCCCTCAGCAATCCGTTCGCCACCATCTGTCTTTGAACAGGTTATTCGAGCGACAACCTCGTCCGGTCACTGATCCAGGATTCGGTTCCTATTGGACGGTGAACCTCTCTGCTCCCCCGGGTACGAAGCGACCACGGAAACGTGGACGAATGTCCAAGGCTATCTCTGGTCCCGCCCAGGTTGATTCGGCGCAACCAAACCAGCAGAAGAAGCGCGGGAGACCGCGAAAACCTCTGGAACAAAGAGGGGCTTCCGCCGAGCCTAGCACGTTTGTCAGTCCACCTCCCTTCACACCAGGAACAATGTTTTCTATACGGACATGCAATCACGACTCTGAAGAATATACTGAGAGGCAAGGTAGTCCACGCACTTCGGAAGACGAATACGAGAGCGAAGAAGACATGGTCATACCGCGTAACCACAGCCCATCCGCTTCTGGCCTAGACGTTCTTGGGATCCATGCAGCTGCATCACGTCTTTATAGTGCAGATAAAGGGCGCCGGGTGTATTCTATCGCTGATCAAGGTGCCATCGATCGAATGCAGATAGAAATGGCCGGACTACGGCGACAGGCTGCTGATGCCATATCTGTTTCTTTGCGAATATCAGATCAACTCGCCGAAGTACAGGCCGAAGCAGCCCGAGCCAAAGCTGCGTTGAGGGCGACAGAAAGTTTATTGGAAGAAGAAGGAAGGAAGAGACGAGAAGCCGAAAAGATTGCAAGCGAAGAGCTTCGACTGAGGAGAATGGCTGAGGAAACCACTTTCCAGCTTCAAAATCAGATGGCGTAGCATTGGGGTAGTTGATTCGGTGACACATGTCGTTTGGTCTGACTTGCGAGGTTCTTGTTTACACCTCTGCACTGCGTTGAATAGTACGTGTTCTCATTGGCCCTTGGGTGCACGATTGCCACGGACTCCACTAGGATAGACAACTTTTACCTGATCGTTTGTGTATCATAGGGCATATATGTAACAAAGTAATAATCCCGGTATGATCTGTTTTCGCTTTCACCATAAAGTTCGACCAGGGCCGACTTGATGCTTATCCTTCTGTGCAAGGCTCCACAGTAGCTTAAAAGTCCGTGACGTCACACTACCGTCCCTATAATCCGTTTTCCGAGGGTTCGACTTGGGCTAGTAATTGCCAATCTCCAATGGCTCGTACAGTCCTCGAGTGAGCTCGAAAAAAAAAAACAATCTTCACCGTACAGTAAGGTGACGGCGCTCCTCTCAAATTTCAGCACGGGCCGGGCCGGGAATCGATGTTTGGTACCAAACAACCTTTTCATCGAAACCATCATCGAGGGCAGCAACTCCTCGATTCCTCGAAACCGATATGGCTGGTGGCCAGAGGCCAAAATCCAGGACTATGTAGGACTTCCAATATCCAAGGGATGTATGTGACTTACTGGTTGATAATAGCTACAAACAGTCGCGGACGATCGAGCCGTTGCATACAACAGGGTCCATTGCAGTTGCCCTGGATGGCTCGAAGATCGTTACATGTCTCGTGGAAGAAGCGTTATTGACAGAATTATCCAGTGGAAAGCTGCTTTGCCGGTTCTCGTGTGTATGTCCTGTGCTTATGTTTCTTGCTTGCTATTCACTTCACATGCTCTAGGAATCCGAATCCATCACGGCACTCTGTCTATCACCTTCCGCGGCCTACCTCATATTATTCACAACTCCTCCTTCCTTCAGACTATACGAGATCCCAAAGATCTGTTCTGGCCAGGTCGTACATCCCTCCCGAGTCATTGCGCGTGCCCATGATGCACCAGTGCATGTTTGCACAGTTGATCCGACATCGACATTCCTTGCTTCTGGGTCAGCGGATGGCGTTGTCAAAGTTTGGGACATTTCTGCGGGACATGCCACGCACGTTTTCAAAGGACACGGAGGTGTTGTCAGCGCTTTAAAGTTCAATTTCCCCCGAGACCCGTCAGTCGCCAGCTCAGCAAAGACTTTTCAACTTGTAACTGCTTCAGTCGACACCCGGATTCGCTTGTTTGACTTGATGGCAACGTCTAGAAATGACCAGGAGGCACTGCGGCCTATTGCCGTTCTGGAAGGTCACGTTTCCGTTCCACGCGGTTTGGATGTGACACCAGATGGACGATGGCTTATAAGTGGAGGAAGAGACTCTGTAGTCTTCCTCTGGGATATGTCCGCAAGTTCTCAGTCGACCGATGGAAACATCAGCAAGAGAAAAAGGAAATCGACTGTTGTAGGCCCGATTCTTTCCAAGACTGTTCCGGTCATGGAAAGTGTCGAAGCTGTAGGGTTTGTACATCCTGAACTTAACGATTTCACTGTGAAGTCCCCGAGGCTTCAGTTCTTCACTGCTGGCGATAAGGGCGTCGTCCGGATTTGGGATCTTACACAGGGCTCCGTCAACTATACATTGGCTACAGAAGCCAGGTCCAATCCCGTTGATCAGGAGGCGGAGAGGCAAATCATCGATGCCTTGTAAGTGATTGCTCGATCCTTTAAGCGTTTCTCATTACGAGGTTAGTTACCTCCCAACTGTGGATGCCATTGTTTCTGCACATGCAGATCAAAACATCTTCTTCTATTCCCTAAAATCCCAATCATTGATTCGCCATTTGGTTGGTTACAATGACGAAATTGTCGACGCCGTCTTTTTATCACCACCAAACTTCCCCCCAAATCCGTCCAGTGACTCAAGACCACGAGACACTCATCTCGCACTTGCTACCAACTCGTCCCTTATTCGCATTTATTCAATTTCTAACCTGGATGTGCAAGTTTTACCTGGTCACTCTGACATAGTGCTTTCTTTGGATAAAGGTTTGGGTGGACGTATATTTGCCACTGGAAGCAAAGACAGGTCAGCGAGAGTATGGGCTTTTGCACAACAACATGACACCAACGGGTGGGGGTGCATCGCTGTTTGTGAAGGACATACGGAGAGCGTCGGTTCCGTCGCTATGTCACGGGTGTACAATGACACTGACTCCCACCCTCGCTTCGTTTTCACTGGAAGTCAAGACCGAACGATCAAGATGTGGGACTTGTCAGAACTCCCTTTGACATTCCCTGGTGTAGATCCAGTCAAGTGTCACAGTCTCACAACACATAAAGCCCACGACAAGGACATCAACTCTCTTGACATCGCACCCAATGACCAACTTTTGGCCTCTGGTTCCCAAGACCGCACTGCAAACATTTACGAGGTTTGCTATACGCCTGGGTCTGGCGGAAAACCCCCGCGCGGAGAAATCAAGCGCTTAGGGTGTTGCAGAGGTCACAAAAGAGGCGTATGGAATGTTAGGTTTGGGAGGACGGAACGCGTGTTGGCCACCGGGAGCAGTGATAAGACGGTCAAACTTTGGAACCTTGAGGACTTTACTTGCGTCAAGACATTCGAGGGGCATACAAATTCTGTTCTCCGGGTGGATTTTATTAACCACGGAGTGCATCTGGTGAGTACAGGATCTGATGGCCTGGTGAAACTGTGGAGCGTGAGGGAGGAAGCATGTGTGGCGACTCTCGACAACCATGAAGACAAAGTACGTGTTGGATCTTCCAACAGGAGGGTTAATTGTGATGAGTCCCTAGGTCTGGGCGCTAGCTATCAGTACCGATGAGGCGACAATCGTCTCTGGAGCCGCTGACTCTGTGGTCACGTTCTGGAAAGACTGTACAGAAGAGGAGGAGACAGAAAAAGAGGCGAAACGTGCTAACCAAGTGCTCAGGTAAGACAGCTTTTGTGTTATGTCCATCTGGCTACATTCATGCACAGAGAACAAGACTTTATGAATTACCTTGCTATGCACGACTATCGGAGAGCGATTGAACTTGCGCTTGCTATCCAACAACCAGGAAGGCTTCTTGCACTTTTTGGAGATATTCGGTCAGCCGCGTTGGAACAGGGGTTGCAGATCGATACGTCAGTGAGCGGAAATCATGCGCTGGATGAAGTTATACGCACGCTCTCAAGTCCGGATCTTTCCCTCCTCGTACGATATGTCCGCGACTGGAACACAAACGCGAAAACAAGTGGTGTTGCACAAAGTGTTCTCTACGCTATATTGAAGTTGCGGCCCGCGGAAGATATTTCCGAGGCATTGGGTTGCAATTCCCCAGCAGGGACGCGACGACCGATCGGGACTACATCATCTCCCTTGAAGGATATCGTCGACGGCTTGATTCCCTATACTCAACGGCACCTCGCAAGGCTCGATCGATTGGTTCAGGAAAGCTTTGTCGTGGACTACATATTGAATGAGATGGATGATGGAATATTCAATGGGACAGACGGAGAGATCATGAGCGTCGATGACTCCATGCACCATGGCAGTTAAAAGTACATTACAAATCTGTTGTAGTTCATCACTCCACAACACTCAAATCTCTATTGCAGCACACGCGCCCCAGCCGACAACCCATCACTCCGTTGAAAAGAAGTACCAATTCATTGTGCTCGATGGTGTCCAATGATATAAGGTGTTCGTCGGCCTCGTAGATGCGACCGTTCTCCAGTAACCATCGTCGGAATACACCAGGTATACAGCCCACTGTGAGTGGTGGGGTGAACCAGCTCCCGTTGCGATAGAAAGCAACGTTGCAGATCGACGACTCCATGATGGCTCCCGAAGTGTTGAACAAGATAACATCATCCGGATGATGTGGGGTGATATCATGGGGACGGGGCGCACCGGGTGGGGGGATGCCAGCGCGTGCTCGAGCATCATCATATGGTTGTCTGTATGTGGTTTTCATGGGGACGGTGCCAGAGGTCGGCTGTGTGTCAATACAGATGGCGAGTATCGGATCGAATCGAGTATGGGTGTCTACATCAGGGCGAAATTGAGATCCTGCTGTCGGATCATAACGCAGTGGTTCGACGGGGTAGGCAGACGCAGTGATATCTCCAGATGGCGAGAAGACGACGCGTATCTAGTACACAGGGTCAGGTCAGTGCATGACAAAGAGCCGGAATTCCGGTCACCTTGAGAGGGGTCTTGCGGTCAGCACCGTTTACCTTGAGGACAGCATTGTCGCACACATGTTTCAGTGCTGTGTAATCGAGTGAACCGGAGACTGTCCAGTGACTGAGATGGGCAGAGGAGACCAGACGATCGAGTTGATGTGCGAGGAGGAGATATGGAGATGGTTTGCCGTCGGGGGCATCGTTCCACTCGAATGCCTCCAGAGAGGGATCGAATCTGGTCGTGCAGAGCAGCGAGAACTGGAAGGATGATGGTGTCATGTGAGGTCACACCTTGTCACGCCCATAAATGATCACCGGTGCTGCGGTATCCCCCTTGGACAGCAACCATGTTCACCATCAAGGCGACCTACAGAAACGAGACTCGCAGATTCACCTTCCCAGAATATGTTCTCTTTCCCTCATACGAAGAGCTCTATCACCAGGTCTGTTATAGTTACATTGCGCTAATCGCTTCTCACCACCCGGCGCTTATTCTCACCCTAGCTTTATCGAATATTCCCCATAAGCCACAATTATTATCTATCCAGACTTATATTCTCTCCCGACGCGTTCAAGCCTGGTCGCATTTTAATTGGCAAGGAGGTGCACTCCGCTGAAGACTACGATCCTCGTGTGGCTCCTTTGCGCCGTGTGTGGCCCAATCCTTTGCTACGGTTCACCATCTTCGACGAAACTCCGCACAAGGCGCCAAGTGGAGCCTCAGAAAGGTTGTCGCTGTATAGCGTACCTGCAATTTCTCAGTCTGAGGTCACGTCCATGCCGCCATCTCCTGTCGTGCCCCACCACGGTGGTATACCTCTGAACCCACACCCATTCATACCACCGCCACCGCCACCGCCACTCCCACCGCCATCTGTTCTTCCGCCTCCGTCCTCGTCGTCCAAGCTGTCCCCTCCTCTTCCTCCGATATTATTTCCGACTCCCAACAACTCTTATTTCCCTTATGAGTGTGGTATGGGAGTCACGGCGCCCTGCTGTCCCATTGCGAAGGGCAAGGCAGATATTGAAGTTCTGTTGTCCTCCTTCAAAAAGGACCTAGAGCGTATTCTGTGCAGCACGTTTGGAGCCGGTTATGTGGGTACAAGCAGAGTCCCTGGCCTTGATATCATTCTGCCTCAAACAGAGACACCTCTTATCAGCACCAGAGCGAATACTTCGTCTCGGTGGTGTTTTGTATGCAAGACCAGCTTCACTGGTGTTTGGTATGGTTGTATCAAATGTCCCTGGCATGCAGTCGTGAGTCAATTGCTGGAGAGTCTTGACAGATTGATTCACAAATTGCCAGTGCCCCAGCTGTTTCTTCCAGTCGCATAGTGCTCATACTCTGAGTTTTGGTCCCTCCCACGTCGTCCAGCAACGTTCGACTGACTGCTCCACTCAAGTTTCGGCGCAAACTGTAAGAGAAAACGAGCCTGGAAACAGTATATCGGGAGCTTCTCAGTCACCAGCGCCTGCATCTTCTACTCCGGCTCGAGAGCCAGCACTTTCTGTGCACCATGACGTCGCCTGTGATAGCTGCAATAAAACCGTAGTGGGCGTCCGCCATAAGTGTCTGGATTGTCCTGGTATGTCAGATGATCCAGCTAGGACTTGCCCCCCTCATTCAGTTCCAGATTATGATCTTTGCACCGCGTGCGTGGAATCTGGGGCAACCGAACATCACAATCCATTCCACGAGTTTTTCGATATAGAAACGCCGGGGCGCGTTTATGTTCACATTGTTTTTGATGGCGATAGGGACCGATCGGTCGGAAACCGCCAGCAGTTTTCCAGCTCCGGTTTCACGCCAGCCACACGACAGGAACCAGTCGCTCCTGCAGATTTACCTGTTCGTCATTCTGCGACCTGTAATCTCTGTGACTCAGCAATCGTCGGGGAACGTTATGTGAGTCTTGGCTTTATCCCAACTTCCTGGGCTAAACATTTGTATTAGAAATGTGTAATCTGCCCAGGTGAAGCCCTTTCCACGGATTGTAACGGATCAATGCTAATTCAACCAGATTTTGATACGTGTTCGTCTTGTTTCAGGTTTGCCATTCCATATATATGTAGATCAACGATCTGACTGTCTGATGCTCTTTCAAGGATTACACCGGAGCAGCATCCCAGCCACGGGTTTGTAAAAGTGAACAAACCAGAAGACTTGATGGTAAGGATGCGGCGTTTTCAGAAAATGTTATTCTTGATTATGGGCTGCTTAGATGCGTGACTCTACCCCACTTCGTCAAGTTGGTCACTTTGCGGTATGCGATTGTAAGTCATCTGTCCCTTTTATCCAAATACGTTGTTGATTATATTTTGAACATAGCGTGTAGAAAGACGATTCGTGGCGCTCGTTATAAGGTAGGAAGAATATTTTGGCTATTGTTGGCAACCTGACTTGTCCACAGTGCATGCATCCGGGCTGCCCTGATTTCGACTTGTGCAGCGGCTGCGAGGCCCTTCCGATTCCTGTCCATCCACTGAGTCATCCAATGTTGAAATTGAGGACTTCTGACACAGTTATCCCGACTGTCTACAGGGTAGGGCAGACAAAGATGATCGATGAACCAGCCAGTCGTCCTTCGGTTTGCAGCGAGTCCAGATCTCCTGCTCTACTTCCTCCAAGTCTGCTCGCGACCCCAATGAAGTCACCCAAACTTGGACCTGTCGCTGTATCTGGCCAGGCTACCAACGTGACTGCAGAGGACCAGATACCTTCCGCTGAAGAATTCCTCAGCCCACTCGGTAGTCCCGCGAGCGAGGTACCAGGGGCAGCACCTACTTCCGTCACTATTGCGCCATCACATCTTCTAGTCGATGTCGCAGACTCACCAGGATTCCCCCCGTCAATTCACCCGGCATTGGATATTTATCATCAGTTGTGGCCGAAGGTAAACCAAGAGATAATGCACCTGAACGCCGCGGAGGCTTTGAAAGCAGTTGGCCCTGAGTTTGTTGTCACGGAAGAATCACTGTCGGGAAGTCCCGCTACTTCCGTTTACCAGCCGGGTGAGCGCCATGGGACGTACCCAGGTTCCGCTGTCCCCAGTACCAGGTCAATTGTGGAAGGCTACCGTACTCCGCCATCAAATGTTCAGGAATCACACTTTATTACTGAACAGTCCCCTATTGGCCATCAAGAAATAGTCACTACGAATTCACCACGGCAAAGTTGTCTGGACTCGGCTCTCGTTGGCGACACCAACGTACCAGATGGTCAGATCTTTCCCCCGGGGGCGGAGTTTGTCAAAGGCTGGCATGTGATGAACAATGGTGGAGTGCCTTGGCCCACGACTACTGAGGTCCAGTTTGTCGCTGGAGAGATGTTTGCCCCAGAATGCAGTGCAACTCTCACGGCGAAGGTCGGACTCGTGCATCCAGGACAAGATCTCGACATCTGGACCAGGGACTTGAAGGTATGTGCTCACCCTCGCTGTAATGGGGGTGCACCTGACTTCTGTTCAGGCGCCGGATGTTCCGGGGAGGTACGTTGGCTACTGGCGACTAAATGATGGTCAGGGCAATTTCTTTGGGAGCAGTGTGTGGATCGAGTGAGCTATCCCAATTTATCCCCGAGGGCTTGCAACTAAGGCAAATTTATAGTTTGACAGTCGTAGATCATCATTCTGATCAAGCGAGCGAACAATCGCTCGCAGCATCCTCGATGGTGATGCCTACTGCACTCTCTGCCCACTCGGTCAATCCTAGTGAAGTACCGGGTGCACCCCAACCTTCGCTACCATCGACTAGAACTGTAACGGACGAGGTTGAAGATCCTGAATCCGACATTTCTTCGCTGTCCCTTGTGAGTGTACCAACATCGGGTGATGAAGATGCGGAGTGGCAGGACACCCGTACCCACTCGGAGCCCCTGGAATATGTGGTACTGTACGATAGTAACCCCGAGGAGTGAAACTCGATGCTTTAGGTCTGGTCTTCTGTAATATGTACAGGGTCTTATGTAACACATGAATGCATGTTTCCTATAACGTTACGTCATTTGGGTACATAGGGGATCAATCGATCATTTCTTACCATTCTGCTTCATCTGACTTGCAACTAAATACCCAGTTCCGTCTCAAGCGAATGAACACGGGTTCAAATTCCTATCGGGTGACATCGTACAGCTTGACTCAAAAGTCTTCACCCATGCGTAACGCATCTCCCTGAGCATGTCTTGGGAAAAGAAACACTGGCGATTGTCAACCCCCTTTCGGAGACTCTCGGGGAAGCAAGATCTACAACTCAAAGGAAGCTCCGGAAGCCATGTATCCAGTGTCTATCTGTCCGATGACTCTTCCGCCAATGGTTTCGTCGTCGTACCTGAGTTCGATGACTCTGTGCGAACGCAAACCACACAGGAACGATCCAATCACAGCTCACACCTGTCCAGACTATCTGGGGTAACATCCTCCAACCCCTCGTCACCCAACAGCTACTTCTGCGACCTCGAGCCGATAGGTTTCCAATTCAGCTCCTATCTTGTTGGAGGTTCCTGTAACAATTCGGTTGCCAGCACAAGTTGGGACGACGACCTTTCACAAAGATTGTATTTTGCGTACCAGCACATTCGCTCTATGACCTCTGCAGTATCACCCAGAGTCTCGTTGTCTTCAGACCCCCAGATACTTCGGAAACAGCTTGGAGTTCCACAGCACTCTGTACTCAATTACCCAATCCACTCTTCGCCAGATCTGCCAAACCCCCATACACCCCCTTTTGAGCGCACGTCTCCTAGACTGTCACCTGCCGCTTCACTGGATGCGTCGCCCGCAACAACATCAAAGAAGTTTGGTTTACGCATAGATACGAACGTATATCCGGTTTCTCCTCGCCACGGCTTCCCAGCACTTTCTACTAAGCCCACACAAAGGACTCGGAACCCGGGCCCTGCGGTAACTCCACCCTTACAATGCAGCACGGCTGGGGCACCTTCGAGTGCACGTATCGCCCGCAAACCGAAACCTCAATCCTCCATTTCAAACCCATCGAAGCTTGTCAAACGCCGTGTTGAGAAACCCATTCCCCCACTATCCTCTCGGCCGTTTCCCCGTCGACAAGCATTGAGAAGTATTTTACGCAAACCAGCTGCTGACATCCCGCCATCGAAACCGCATAACTGGTGGATTTCGCTGCCTCAAATCAAACCGCCCTCACCCTTTAAGGTTGATATTGTGAGTTTCCTCACCATTCGTTACTCCACATGTAATGCAGTGATGTCTAGTAGCCCCTTCATCATACCTGGCACGACCGCCGAACCGATTTTAGCCCTTCCCCCGAGTGTCATTCCAAGGTAGTCCAATTCCATGAACCAAAATCACGACGAACCAGTGGAAGCACCGAGGTTCTGGCTTCCTTAGCCTGGATAGGGACTCCGCCAATGACGTCGACTCCTTATACCACTAACCGAAGACATCATTGGACAGACTCGGCGATTTTGCCGAATCATTTTAGCATGGCGATCGCCATTGAGGATGACAGTTTATCGGACGATGTCTTAGTAGATCAACTTGAGAAGGTTCGCAGGATAGGCGGCCCTTCTGAACACAGCAGAGACGTTTCGCCTTCGAGGTCCTTGGGCAACACGCATTTTTCTAGGGTAGGGGGAGATGAAAACGAGCCTCTTCGCACCTCTCCCCTGTCGTCCTTCCCATCAAATTCCGACCGTCTAGTCAGCCCTTGCGATGTACTTTTGCCTTCCCCCCTGATACCAAAAGACTGCGGCCTCTGACTCGGAGGATGCAGAAGTCTGGCAGGCAGCCAGGAAAGCGCTTTTATGCATTCGGGAGATTATCCGGACGGAGAAAAAGTATCAAGAAGCTTTAAAGATGCTGGAAAATGCGGAGGTTTGTCTTCTATTGCCAATTTGAATCTGATCGCCACCTCATGGCCCCACTTAGACCGCAACACCACCTCCCCCTTCAATGGTTCCATATATTTCGGCACTCGTTCGGGCTTCCGAAATGCTTCTGAAATGCTTCCTCGAGGATCCGTCAGCGTGGGGCGTCTCCACGGCCATTGTCGCATCTGAAGATGAACTCGAGGCAACGATGGTATCCTGGTGTGCTGTGGCGGGAGCATTTTTCATGGATGCAGATGATCCTCACTCCAGTGGATTGATAAGCAGATGGCGCCTTCGTAAACTTGGAATGATGTCTAGTCCTTCGTCATCCGTGAGGAAACAAACGTCCATCTCTCCCACCCCTCAGCTGCCCCCTATGTTTCCCATGGTCAGCACCGCCAGCAAGGTCAAAGAGCGCATGGACGAGGAATATGGCGCATGGCAGCGTCCACAGCCTGAGCAAGAGAGAACTTCTGTCCCCCCGCAGATGCCAGAAAGCACAAACAGTCAGGCACCCACTGGTCAGCGCCCTAGTCGGAAGCTCAGTGTTAGAGACCTTGCAATACAGCCAACCCAGCGAGTGATGCGATACGTGCTTCTCTATAGAGGTGTGTTCTGCTGACCCCAGTTTGTGTCGACCCGTGCCCACTATCTTAGATCTTCTAGATTGTACCCCTCCGACGTCGCCTTCGCGTTTACTTGTTGAGCGCGCTCTGGAAGCTGCCACACGTATTGCCGACCATTGCGATAATGCACAAAGAAACCCTGCATTTTTTCATGCTTCCTAAGCCTCTGCTACCATCCCACGGAGCGGGTTGATATCGTCATTCCAATATTCATACGCATATGGTCACGTAGCGTTCATATGAATTTCCCTGCAATAATGGCATCTTTCCCCATCAACTCTGTCCGCACGTGCACAAATTTGGGAACCTAATGCACCAAGTCGGTGGACATTCCGAACAAAACCAGATGATCACTCACGCTTAGTTTACCTTCTGGAGCGCCAACTGTGTATCCCAGTCCATCGTCCCCCACTATTGTGGGGGCCACAGTGACAATCAAAGTGTCGACAACAGGGGATTCCTTAGGGCCACGTGGTTGTGATGCTTGATTCATGAATGTATCGATCACGCTTGCTCCACCTTCCACCATTATACTCCGAATATCGTACTCGTATAACTTTCGCAGGAGACTGGGAATGGATAGAAGACCTACAATACGGTTGAGAACATTCAGATCAGAGGATGTAAAAGATCGTACCAGATACGCATGGGATTTCGTACACTACCGCTCCAGCTGCTTCAAGCGCAGATTTGCGTGCATTTCTTTCTGGACATGTGGATTCAGGATCCGAGCCACAGAAAATCCAAGGTTGTCGACCCATTCCGTCTCTGTAATTTTTCAGTAGTTTACAGTCAGTGCGAAGACGCAGATATGTATCCAAAACGACTGGACATGGCGATCTGATATTTAGCTTGGACGCCTCGGGAATCAAGCGAACTAGAATCAAAGATTGACATAATCATAATGAATGAGCATACAACGCTAAGCAGGCCTACCATTAAGCTGAGGGTCATCATTGAGAGCTGTGCCTATGCCGACAACTATGGCATCGTGCATGGCTCTCATCCTAGAGTTGGAAATAAGTAGACAAAGTGCTTTCGCTCATAGGCGGGCAACAATACCAGTGAGTCATGAGCATGCTCTCTGCACCACTCAGGATAAGCTGCCTCCCCTTGCTCCCAGCAATCTTGCTATCCAACGACTGAGCAAATGTTAGAGTCACTGAGGGAATTCTTTCCCCCTCTCTATCGAATTTTTCGATATTCTGCGAAGGGAGCACAGAAATAAGAAACTCGCGTGCCGTGGTCATGGTTGCCAAGAGTCCGAGTCGTGGCAAGTAACTTGGATGGTTAAGCAATTGACATTATATAAGCAGAGCTCATCGAACTTCAAGTTGAGAAGGTATGTAAAAAGAGAGAGAAGGAAAGGACACAGAAATAACACCAGGGACTCAAGCTCAGCCAGCGTACAAGAACAAAAGGAACGAGAAACAAGAAACACGACAGACTTCTTGACTAGAGTCACGTGACCCGACACATTTATGTGCTGCCTCGTCGCGAAATGTCTTCCACTGCGACCGCCATCTGTAAGAGCACCTACAATCCAATCACATTATGTCAGGACGTGGCAAAGGTGGCAAGGTGAGTGTTGCAATTGTGAGCGTGATGACAGTGGCTCATTTGACCTGATTTTCCAGGGACTGGGCAAGGGAGGTGCTAAGCGTCACCGT
This sequence comes from Boletus coccyginus, assembly GCA_025782845.1. NCBI lineage: Eukaryota > Fungi > Basidiomycota > Agaricomycetes > Boletales > Boletaceae > Boletus > Boletus coccyginus. Next base: position 627,235 of record JAHZSR010000015.1, read on the forward strand.
AAAATTCTCCGGGATAATATCCAGGGCATCACCAAACCAGTTAGTTGCTCTCTTTCAGTGGATGGTTGTGTGCTTGAGCATCCTCGCAGGCCATTCGTCGTTTAGCACGTCGTGGTGGTGTGAAGCGTATCTCTGGTCTTATCTATGAAGAGACCCGCGGTGTTCTCAAAATCTTCCTCGAGAACGTGATCCGTGATTCGGTCACATACACGGAACATGCCAAACGGGTTTGTGTGAATCTACTGGTAGTAGCGCACATCAATGCTGACTGGATATCCAGCAAAACGGTCACGGCTTTGGATGTAGTTTATGCTTTGAAGCGTTCGGGGCGAACGTTGTATGGCTTTGGTGCATGATGCATGAAACGGTCACAACATCAATATCAATGACAACACCTTTATTGTTGGGCGTGTTAATCCAAGTGTGATGAGAACTAGTGATCAAGCTAGCATGTGTGCCAGGGGGTGGCTGAGCGCTGATTCAACTGCCACTACTATTACTTGATCTTCAAATATCCCTCACAGCATCTGTGAACAGGCAAGGACTAGACCTTGGTCGTACCAACTGATCTATTCACCAACGAGACAACTGTCATCTGGTATCGTCCCTGTGGAAGCATGATCTCTGATCCCAAAGTTATTGTCGGGATGGACGAGGTGACGGATCCGATTCAAAACGACCAAGATCCCGAAGCAGACAGTGAAGAGGAACATATCACAAATGAGTCTGGCGCTGGAGGTGAGCATCCTGGAACCGGCCCCATGTCAACCTTCTCGACTGCAAAAAGGTCAGAAGAAGAAGAAAAAGAAGAAAAAGCCTAAAAAGAAAAAGATTCAACAAACGGATCCCCCTCGCACTGGGCTCTCTAAGATTTTCGCAAATGGGATATATCCCGAAGGCGAGATCCAGCCATACAAAGACGAGTTGGTTATCTCTCAGATTCTCCTTCTTGCTTCAGTTTATTGAAACAATTACGCAGCAACGCATGGAGAGTTACGTCGGAGGAAAAACGATACGACGAGAGGATGGCTATGGAAGACCCGGAAATCACCTATCAGAACATTCGTCGTGCTGCAGAAGTTCACCGTCAAGTTCGACAGAGTGCTCGAAAGTTTATTCGCCCGGGACTGAGCATGACCGAGATTGCAGAGTATATCGAAGATGGGACGCGCTCACTTGTCGAAGAGAACGGTCTGGATACCGGGGTTGGTTTTCCGACGGGGCTTAGTTTAAACAACTGTGCCGCTCATTACACCCCAAACGCTGGGGATACCACAAGTGTGTCGTACGCTGTTTGTTTGTTTCTGCGACTCATCGGAGACAAGTTTTACAACACGGTGACGTTCTCAAGGTGGATTTCGGAGTTCATGTTAAAGGTCGCATCGTTGATTCTGCGTTCACCCTCACTTTTGAGCCAACATACGATAAACTGGTTGAAGCTGTCCAGGCTGCGACTAATACTGGTGTCAAAGTAAGGAACTCACACACTCTTTTTCTCGCGCTAAATGTTTGACTTCAGGAGGCTGGCATAGATGTGCGTCTCGGAGAACTTGCGGGCTACATACAGGAAACTATGGAGTCGTATGAAGTCGAGGTTGATGGTAAAGTGCTGCCTGGTATGTGTTCACTTGGTGTTCACTCGAGTTTTAACCGACTATCCTTTATACGTAGTCAAACCCATCGAGAATCTTAGTGGGCATTCCATCAATCTATACCAAATACACGGCGGAAAATCGGTGTTGCTCGTGAAGAATGAGGATCAAACCAAGATGGAAGAGGGCGAATACTTCGCTATTGAGACTTTTGGCTCAACAGGCCGAGGTCGTGTCGTAGAAAATGTTCGTACTGCGTTCTCTCTAGTTTCGGTGATTTGACGCCAAATTTGTAGGGCGACTGTTCGCACTATGCAAAGATCATGGACGCGCCTCGAGTACCACTCCGGTAAGGACAGGCCTTTATTGACTGCGCACTACTCAATTATCATACAAAGTTTGATGTCGGCAAAAGCATTACTTAAATCCATCACCAGCAACTTTGGTACACTTCCGTTCTGTCGCAGGTATCTCGATCGAGTTGGTGAAAGTAAATATCTACTAGCGGTTAGTGCGCTCAATACTCTCCCGGATGATAGATTAATAGCGCGTTGCTTGACAGTTAAACAATCTAGTCCAACAGGGAATAGTGCAAAACTATCCTCCTCTGTGTGATGTTAGGGGTGCGATGACCGCGCAATTTGTGGGCACAACTGTACTTTGAATTCGTGTTTGGAAGGGGCTGACTTGCAAACAGGAACATACGATATTATTACGGCCGACAGTGAAGGAAGTAGTCAGCCGAGGAGATGATTACTAGGTTGGATGTAGTTGGAAAAGCAATCCATTGGTCGGTTCTGGGATAGGCAACGAAGTGAGTGCGACGACACATTGTGCACTGGCAGCTGGGGTGGGTCGAGCGTGCGAGCTTTGTTCGTGTGGGTGTCACTTTACGAAAACATATCCCGAAAAGGCAGTCTTCCACCCGCTGACAATCCTCTCTGAGAACTCCCCTTACTGCTTAATGCTCCTGTGGGACCCGCCAACAGCTACATTGACTCAACTCTCGACGTCTTCTCAGCCTGAAAAGTCTTACACACCGTGTTAGCATGCTGCGAGACTCCCCCCAGCTCTTCTGCGATGCCATCAACTCCACATCTCCTATAGCAGCATCTCAACGAAAATCAGTGACTAATCTTTTGCGTAATTTCGACAGCCCAGGTGTCTTTCCTCCCTCCGCCCGGGTTGACAGGACCCTTAAATCACAAAAACAAGACACCATCAAGCTTTGGAATGCATGGAGGTATCCCATCTTTGCTGTAAACAAAGGTTTGCATGTATTCTCCACCCCTTCCAGAATTCTGAGAACTCCATAGCATCGTCCCTTGCCCGAGACATTATCGTTTACCATATCTGGGGTCCGCGCAGAAGGACATGGGGTATCGAGATGACAATGATCAACAGTATGATGAGGGATGTTTCTAGGCACTCGTCATTAGCTGATATCGTGAGTAACTTGGTTCAACTGCATGTATTAATTAAGGTACTGAATGATTGTCAAGACGATGGTTCGGATGATAATGGGACTTGCAGGTTCGGTCCCTCTCCCTGCAGATGCCCTGGTTACACCCGTCACGTTCCGAGTCCGTAAGCGGAATCTTGGCGGAATCTTGGCGGCTCTGGATGCAAGAGAAACTGGAACGCGCGAACTTTCGGGTGAATGGGTTGTTGGGAAGAAGCTATGGCAGACCTTGCAGTCCGACTATAGATCATCCAATCAGTTAGCTCACAGGAATCCCGTCTTGGAGGATTCTTTGAACGGAGGTCCGTCTCCCTTTCGAAAGAGACATTCGAGGGTCATTCTTTACGTGCACGGCGGTAAATGGCTTCGACACACCAAGAAAGAAAGATGACTTGATCGTATTATTCCAGGTGCTTACTACTCCTCGAGTGCGGCTTCCCAGAGGACGATAACGATACCGATGTCGAAATACACCGAGACTCGCGTATTTGGTTCGTGGTTTTAAGACATAGATTTAGCGTTCTGACTAACTTCTGCCAGCAATCGACTATCGCCTTGCGCCAGAGACCTGTTTTCCGGGCCCTTTACATGACGTAGTCAGCGCGTATCTACGCCTCACAGAAGATCTTCATGTTCCTGCAGAAAATGTTGTATTGGCGGGTGATAGTGCTGGAGGTGGCCTATGTCTAGCATCGTTGCTCTATCTTCGAGACAACAATTATCCGCTGCCTGGAGGCGCAATCTTGTTTTCACCTTGGGTTGGTAAGTACGTGACCTAATATTTCCGATGCTAGTTAATATTGTTATAGATCTTACCCTTAGTTGCCCATCCTGGGATACCAATGCCGCGTATGATATAGTCCCCACTCCAGGACCCACGGCACACCTGCATCCCGTTGTGATGTACCTTGGTGACCGGCTTGAGGAGTACTTGACCCATCCATACGCCAGCCCATTATTCGGTAAATTTGATGGTCTCCCTCCATTACTTATCCAGTGCGGAGAAGCAGAAGTTCTGCGGGACGAAATTATGCTTGTATCACACAAGGCATCGCTCGCGGGCGTTCATGTCCAACACGAGATGTACGAAGACGCAGTATGTATTCGAGGTCTTTGTGCACACCCCATTCTTACCTATCTCCCAGATCCACGTCTTCCAGGCATTCCCGTTTCTAGGTTCGGCAAACGAAGCATTTGTCTCGTGTCGCGAGTTTGTCTGTCACCGGCTTCCGGAGCTGCAGGCATCCATGCCAAAAACCCTCGACAATATTTGTGAAGCACGCCTTGACGATGACATAGATAACGACAACGTTCGCGTGGTTCGTGGGGACGGTGTCGAGACCTCGTCGGGCAGACATGATATGGAGGTACAAATGAAGCACGACAACCCCCCTAATGATCAGAGTCTTCCGAGCTGGGGACCGACCTCTCTTCTGCCAGATGTGGTCACTGATACTAGTGACGCGGATACAGAGCCCGAGGTTGCTAGTCCAGTGACAACATCTATTCAGTCGCATTCCGGTCTTCGTCGCATCAAATCAACGCTCTCTGTCCTTGCCCGGATACGCCTTTAACCGAGATGCCCGAAGGCACTCGCACTAGTGATTCTAAATCCAATTACTCGGTGGCAGGTCCTTCGTCACCCAGAATACGCAGGACAAGTAGTCATACAAGCATTGCTTCTTTTATCGAACAATGGACTTTGTCGTCAAAAAATTGTAGTATCAGGCAAGCACAAGTGGCAACATAGTCATAGTGAGCGTCTGTCTTGATAATTAACGTAGTGGCACCCATAGCCTACATGGATATGATGTCCTCTGTACATAGCGTTGTATATATAGCCAATTTTACCAATGCTCGTCCCGTTTTACGAACGATCCAACGATAGCATATTCTTGTGAATTTCTAATTCTTCGATGACATTTTGCAGTGCCTTGCCCTCCCAGTTTCCAAAGATGAACCCCTCATACAACATGGTCGTGGTCAACCACGCGATGAAAACGGTGAACGATGCGAAGATGGGGTTAACCCACGTCAATGGAACCCAGGCAGAACCAATGATGAGGCTCAACAGCAACAGGACACCAAGGGCGAAAACAGCGAGCTCGTGACGAGAGCGGTCCTGAGAACTGCGGTATGAAGTTTGGAGGGCACCGAGAACCTCTGAAATTGTCCCTGAAGACATTTCAGATGGGGTATCAGCCCAAGGCGTTTCGGTGTTATTGGGGATCGTGTTTCCAGATATGATGTCCTCTTGAGCTTTGGGCGCGATGATATTGAGCGTTGCTTCCACTCCAAAGTGGTCAGAATAAGAGCAGGTATTCCTTGGGATGCGGTCGGTGAAAATAACCTTGGAATTACTGCATGTCAGTCTAAAGGCGCCGGGGTCGTCCGAGATACGACTGGGCTGACGAAAAAGAATGTAGTCAAGGCGCTTCCCTTGGAACATGACCGCGCTCCCAAAGGGCCCAGAGTCACGATAGGAATTTAACGGAGAGTCAGCCGTCACGCCGTATTTTTCTACACCATCGAGAGGAGAGATGACCCCCGTTGGTGGTGGGACGTATGAGTGTGAAACTGTCCACGAGTCGCTCAATCCGGCATGACTGCGGATAACGTTCATGGTAAGGCTGCTCGGGATGCTATTGAAATCCCCTATCTAGAAACAACTAAGCGAATGATCATTGGCATAGAGTAGTACCTTACAGCTATAACATAACGCCCGAGTTCCGCAGCTTGCCTAGCGAGCTTTGCAAACTCCCAACCATTGACTAGACGGTGGGCTCGGTTATACTCCGGCCCATCATCACCACCTTTGGCGTAGAACTGGTAGTACACGATGAGCATTTTGATATCGAAACTGTGTGTGAACTCACGTGGGTAACAAACACTTGCACGTCTCCGAGGGTGGGATGGAGTATGGTGACACTCCCAGCAGCCTTGCCGGCGTACCAATCCCCACCGGTGACATCCGTCGGTTCGCCACTGAGAGAAAATGGTGTAATAGTGGTGGCGATGACCGGCCACTTTGTGAAGACAGCCAAACCAGCACCCAACATGCCGCTTAACGGAAGGGTGTGTCAGGTCTGACGCCCAGACAGAACAGGCAGGACTGTCAAGGACGTACCTATGGAAGAATTTGGTATAAGGCAATCTGTGACAGACTTTGTCGCGGATATGGTTATAATCTGCTTGTACCCAAAGTTCCTGGAGAGCGATGATATCGTAGTCGGACCTCGAGAACGCGCTAGCAATTGCCGCTATGCGTTCATGGCGGTCTTTAGAAACGTACTTCAAGCCCCTGCGAACAAGAAATTAGGGGACCGGAAAGAGTCGAGAGGTGGTACAGACCAACAATTGAGAGTGGCGACACGGATTTCTTCCATGGTACGTCGGATGGGGAGGCTCCACACGACTCGGCATGGCTGGCATGCAATCTCCACATCGTACCACACGTGACCACCTCTCGCAATGTCCACCGCGTTCACCCGCGACGAGTACGTTCAGGCTAGTCCGCTGGGATACCTGCTGACGCCTCCTTCAGTATAGATATATCTACGAGGGCCGCAGATCACTTCACCCGCTTGTACTACTCCACCTACGACTCGCCCACACGTGCAGATGACTTGCCAAAGTTCTACCGTGCCACATCGACATTGACATGGAACGGCAACCCGTGCCAAGGTGTAGATGGTGTAAAGAAACTCATCCAAAACATGCCTAGCACGAAACATGAAGTTCAGTCCTATGACTGCCATCCTATTCCAGGCTAGCCCGTCGTCCTTTTCACTTCGTCTATTATCTTAGCTGTGCCCAGGCTCGCGCCCTCCTTCCTTGTTGCTGACTGTGGCAGGAAATGTTACGCACGGGAAGAACTCGGAACATCCTGTCACCACCCCAAGTCGATCAGTAGATGGACAACCAAGAGTGTTCTTTCAGACATTCATGCTTGTCCCAGACCCGGCTGCACCTGTTGTTGGAGTGGGGGAGGTTGCAAAGTATTATGTTGATGCTGATTCGATGAGATTTGTAGGATGATCAGCTGTGGTGAGCTGGACCAGGGTGTCATCTTCATCATCGAACTTGTATTAAATTTAGCGAGATGGCGCTTTCAACTCAGGCTGATTTACTTAATGGGAGTACAACGTTGAATGGGTGTTAAGGTATTCGAGATAATCACGAGACGAAATCCTGATACACTTGCAGTACTACATACACTAGACCACAAGAAAACACAGAAAGCAGTCAACCGAAAGTTTGGCTCTGACGGTAGGTCAGTAATCGTCGCATGTGACAAGGACAACAAACTTACTGAGCGAGCACTACGTTTGACTTTCGACAATCGCCATTCGTCCGGTTTTTCATATTTGTTATACAATGGTTCGATCTTCTCTTGCCTCTTGCGTTTACTGATTTTGTTGGCATCAGCCACCTTGAAGAACTGAGGTGCAACCTCGACGAGCCACTTGGGTTCAATAGTAGTCACGTTATGACAATACTCGCGAGTTGTAAGCACCAGTTCATTGTAGATTAACCACTCCGGGTTGCGATTGAAAAGTGCCGAGGAAGGATGGATGTAAACAGGTGTACCCTCGACGAGAGTTTTGTACCCCTCTTGTGGATCTTTCTTTGCAGCATTCCTGAAGAAACCGGAGCAAATGGCTTTGCGAACGCGATTGTAGTCCCTCCCGGACGATACGATGTCATGCTTGTATCTACACTATCGTTAGCCACAGAGCGCAATCGAGCTTAGCGGATCGTCTCACCTATCCATAATTCCGACAAGTTGTTTGCGAATATCCTGTGCTCGTCTCATACTCCTTGCTTGGATAAAGTTCTCGTAGCACCACGGATTCGAGAAATTTGCTGCTTTCCATCCATTGTATACCGTGAGCAACGTTAGATGATCACCCTCAGGCTGGTGAAATTTAGCTTTCTTCGAATCCGCTTGGGCTTGCTTCTCTTTTGGTCTGTAGAAGACCGTCTGGACGGATAGCATGGCGACGATAGAGAGGATCTCTTCGGAACACCCAAGCTCCACGGAAGCAATGACCATTTTTGCCAAAGATGGCTCCATAGGGAAGTCTGCCATCTTGCGTCCCAGGCGGGTCAGTAATCCTTCATCATCGAGCGCCGACAGAGCATACAACGCCTCTAGGGCGGTAAGCATCGTTTGTGCGGGTGGGGGGTCCATGAAGTCAAAGCTAAGCAGATCGTTGACACCCATCGCCTTAAGAAGCAGTATGGTGTAGGCAAGATTCGTACGTTGGATATCGGGAATCGAAGTGGGTAGCATTTCATTACGGTATGCTGCTTCGGTGTAAAGTCGATAACATTTTCCAGGACCAGTACGCCCTGCGCGTCCAGCGCGTTGGCGCGCCTGAGCTTGCGAGATGGGCATGACCACCAGTGAATCCATACCCAGCCGGGGATCGTACGCATTCTGTTTTGAGAAACCAGGATCGATAACATAATAGATACCAGGTATCGTCAAAGACGTCTCGGCAACATTGGTCGCGATTACGACCTTGCGAGCGCCAGGTGGAGTGGGCTCGAACACGCGAGACTGGACTTCGGAAGGCAGAGCGGAGTAGATGGGAAGTATGATGAGCTCAGGGACCTTTGGTCCAAGTGCTTTCATCCGCTCGAATAATATTTCGCAAGATGTGTCAATCTCCTCCTGTCCAGTCAGGAAGAGAAGGATGTCACCTGGAGGTTCGGAGAGATGAATCTGCATAACAGTGATGAGAGACGCGTCTAGATAATCAGTCTCTGGCTCCTTCGTATACAAGGTTTCAACAGGATAGGTGCGGCCTGGAATGGTGAAGATGGGACAACCAAAAAAGTATTTGGAGAACTTTTCGGCGTCCAGTGTCGCGGAGGTAACAATCAGCTTGAGATCCGGTCGCTTCTTGACAGCTTCTGTGAACAGATTAGCGTGACGAGGCAAAAAGAGTCCAGCGTGATTGCTCACTCTTCAGGAGTCCAAATAAGACATCCGTAGCGATAGTACGTTCATGAGCTTCGTCCAACATAATCACGGAGTATTGACTACAAAGAGGGTCAATGACAGACTCTCGTTGAAGCATTCCATCTGTCATGTATTTGATTTTCGTTTCTGGGCTAGTGCAATCCTCAAAACGGATAGTATATCCAACCTCTTGACCGAGACGACAACCAACTTCTTCTGAAACACGTTTCGCTACAGACATTGCAGCGACACGGCGAGGTTGTGTACAGCCAATGCGACCTCTGTCAGCGTAACCAGATTCAGCAAGGTATTGGACCATTTGAGTCGTTTTCCCAGATCCAGTATCCCCAACGACGATGAGAACTTGATGCTACAATAAGAATTAGCATTTTCTTCACTTGCTGGAGAAACAAAATTACATCGCCGATGGCTTGAAGCAACGGTCCCCTGAGCTTGTAAATAGGCAAGCTCTTCCGCTGGTCTTGGATGCTAAGTGACGTGATTTCACCATACGTCGTCGCCTTGTTAATCGTCGACTCCCTCCACTTTGGAACTTCTCCTGCTTTCTGATCCCTGAGATTGCCCCTAAGATCCTGTGCAAAGATTTTCTCGGAATCCTTTGCCATAGGATCCAGCCATGGGGCACTAAAGTCGCGAGCCTCAGAGTCGGCGCGCTCATTGGCTTCTTGCTGACGGAGCTCTCGTCGCTCCTTTGCCAGTGCTGCGCCGCCAATAGCTGCCCTATTTAAAGAGCCATCCGGTGCTTTGATGATCTTAACCGGACTTAGGTCAAGGGTGCGCTTCGTCTGTCCAGCTAAGAAAGCTGGTTCTTCTTCTCGAATTTCAACGTCCAGTTCTTCTTCCACCTCCGCACGCGCTACTGGATTGATGAAATCCTCATCCAGATCAGGATACTCTGAAGCATCTATGACGCCGGAGGATATGAGTTGCTTGATTTCCCACCGTTCCGGTGACGTGAGCCTTTTTGCGGACCGCACAGGATGTTCGTCCCGAGAACGTAAAGGTAGAGCGTTTGCTCCAGACGAGGCTCGTGCAGCGCGTTGTCGTTCCTCCTCCATCTCCGCCTCAGATTTGATGCGTAGGTGGGGTGTGAGATCGCGGCCGGTGACTTGGTCGACGTCCTTCATAGAAAGACTTACTCGACTCCCCGCGACACTCATAACTTTGACTTTGACCTGTTGCCCTCTGCTAAGTAAATCCGAAGCAGAATTCGCACGAGCACCTTGCTGGATGTTTGAGACATGCACCATGCCTGTCAGGAAGTGAGAACCAGAAAAAGATTATACAAGGTGTACTTACCCTCCACACGCCCGGAAACACCCTCGAGCTGCACAAAGGCCCCAAAATCTCTCAAGCCCGAGATCCGACCACTGTAAATCTTGAATAAGACTGGACGTTCATCAAGAAGCACACGATCCCTGCCCCCATGTCTGTAATCCCTCCTTGTGTCATACGAGCGGCCACTATCTGGACTGCGACTTCGTCTGCGGGGTGGGGACCGGGACCGGCCATTCCGTCGGGGCAAGGCCTGGCTATCCTCCGTCCTCTCCACCTGCACGCTCTTCTTCGCAGCACCTTCAAATTGCGCCATCATATCATCCACCTCCTGCATCAGAACATCTTTGCCTACTTCCTGGTCTGGCAAGGAAAGACCAGGGAAGAGGCGCTTTTGCTTGTCCACCTCAATTTGACCATGGGCATCGAAATCTGAGCCGGCAATAATGTTTGCAAGTTCTTTTGACTTCTTTTTATGCTTTGGGTGCAGGCTGAGAATGAGACGATCGATATTTTCAATGGCAGAGTCCGGAAGAGCACCGTTCAGCTTGTCCTTGAAGTCGTTGAGAGAACTCGACTGCTCGTGAAGATTGACGACGTATTCTGAGAGTACTTTGTCATTGACTGCGATGTAATTGTAGATCTCCTGCGTTATTCTGGAAATCAAGGAAAGGAGCTCGAGGTTGTACAAGTCGTCCAAGTCTGCCATGGTAGTTGGTCGTTCGCAGCAAGGACGCGTTGCTGACGTAACGAAGGTCAGGCATCAGCTACAATCCAAGTCGTGCACTGCACTCCAGCATTTTCTTGATGGCTCCACGCTCTGGGAAGGGCATTGTAAAATCTGGAAATGCTGGAACCTCAAAAATATCCGCCAAGTCAACAGTACCCGAGGTAACATCGTCCGAGGATAAACCGCTCTTCCCCCCAGGATCAAAGTATCCACTAAGTCTGCTTCATGAAAGGTGCGTCCGTCTTCTACGTGCAGCCTCACTGTGAGCCCCACAATGTATGCAGTTTTGGCACCTATGCGAGCATTTAACACTGGCGATGAGGGGTGCCAACTGCAGCTACACGCATTGTGGGTGATCCAGGTTGAGCTGCACGTCCAGGCTTCCACAACAATTCGCAGCTAACCATATTTCTATCGGTGTTCGATCATTTGTCTACTAGATGCCAGAAAAACGGTTGGGAAAATCCGATTGTCGATATTGTAAAGCATCCTTTCCCCCCTGGAATCTAACTTGTCTTACCGGACCGCCAGCGAAAACACGGCCAAGGGTGGACATTTGTCATTTCGTTGAGCAGAATCAGTAAAAGAACATCTCAGAAGGAAGTTGTTCGATTTGAACCACACCCGCCCCACACGCGTCCTACAGCCCTGGAGGCGCGCCATTGGGGCGCAACTTACGCACTGTACCGTGTTCGTGGCCTTCATTCCCGTTCTACTTTCTCGGCATATATTGGATTGAACCCTTGTATTGCATCAGCTTTGCAATGGAATGCAGCTCAATCGAATTCTACCTCCCGGACCTCGAGAGTATTGGTCTGAACTTGCCGCCCAACACAGAGCCGCGCCAGATCACCAACGATGGATGTATGACGCCGACCCATTCGCTGCGCGCAAGGAAGTGGGAGAAAGACAGACGAAAGCCGCTCAAAAGAAAGAAGAGAATGTTCCAAGTCTTCAACGAGACACACACAAACCTTCGATTTCCCCTGAATTCACTCAAGCACCAGAAGTGAGAATGTCGAGTAGCCTACGTGATCTCGTGGAAGATACCGTGAAGAAGGGGAGAATTTTTCTCATTTTCAGTTCGCCAGTCATTATTTCATCAATTTGCAGGCCAGTGTATTTTACCCGCCACATGAAACAATACCTTTGGTACTGGGGGAGGACGATGTTCCTGCAGTGACCCGGCAGCTTCGACAGTTGGGCTTCCAGCCAGCACAGATTCAAAACACTACATCCTACCTCTCAGCACATACTCCTCTAGGCTCGCATCTACTGAGCTCTCTGGCTCCTCTAGAAGCCTGTATCGAACACCTTCTCTTACACGTCGCTGAAACAGATCTCCCGCCGCGTTTCTTTCCTCCTAACAACTCCTCCGATCCATTCGTTGTCTCCGGACATTCCGGGGCCGATAGCCTCAAGAAGCGATGGATTGAAGACCTTGCGATCAAGGAAGCGGGCTTCCCCGCGCATGTTGTCAAGGAGCACATAGCTGACCCAAACCTGGGCGAAGATCTGGTGCTACTCATCTCCGCACTCTCTCGCAGACTCGTAGGCAAGGATGCGGGAGAGCCATTCAAAGCAAGTGCGAACTTGGAGTCATCTTATCATGGGATAAGAGACCAGACTGATGAGATAGAAGCACTTGGCGCTCGATTCGTTGACCGGTATCATATCGTTATGCCGCTCTTCAGTGGCCCTGTGGAACTCCACGTTGTCTTGCCAACTGACACTTGCGCCGACAGGTCTCTGCCTGCTTTGTATGTAGGGTCACCCTCGGTACCGCCATACATCCGACTGCATCTGCTTGCGCAGCTCCTCTATGCAGCCGAACGAGAGGACTTCATCGAACCCGGTGAAGGTTTCTTGATCGCAGCCATGCGAGTCCTTGAAGACCATTGGGCCCAGATCGAAACGAATGGCCCCCCTGAGATGTCGACAATAGTCGGGCATCTCATCACACCCCGGGCCGTGCCACAGGTGCTAGACATACCATACGATGGACCTATCGACAAAGAAAGCAGAAGAGTCATGCGCGGAAAGTCCAGATATGTGTATGATGACCGGTCAGATGAACAGGTCAAACGAGACTTCAAGAATACCTGCGAAACAAGGATTTACGCGGAAATGCTTGCTTCTCGTCAGCGTCTCCCGGCCTTTTCAGTCGAGTATCGGTTCTTGGATGTTCTAGACAAGCACAGAACTGTTGTCGTCGTGGGGGAGACAGGTGAAGCGGCCATCGACTTTGTGTCAATGATTATTGCTTACAGCACGTGTCAGGATGCGGGAAGACCACACAACGTGCGTCATACGTTCCTCTAGAAAATGTTCTTCACACTCCAAATGCCGACAGTGCCTCAATTCATCCTGGACTCTCTTATCCAGAGTGGCCATGGCTCGAAGGCGTCTATTATTGTTACGCAACCTCGGAGAATCTCCGCCATATCCGTAGCAGCACGTGTATCTGGAGAGCGTGCAGATGATGGATCAGTTGGCTACGCCATCCGAGGTGAGGCAAAACAAGATAAACGAACCAAGTTGTTGTTCTGCACTACCGGAGTTCTGCTCAGGCGGCTAGGCTCTGGGGATAAGCTAGAGAACATAACACATGTCATTGTGGATGAGGTAAGCTCACCGAGCAGGATAAACCATGTGGTTTCACAGAATACCCGGTAGGTGCATGAACGCTCTGTTGATGGCGACTTCCTCCTGCTGGAGCTACGAGAACTTCTCGTGAGGCATGACACCCTCAAAGTAGTTCTGATGTCTGCTACCATTAACCACGAGATATTTGTGAAGTACTTTGACAACGCTCCTTTACTCACTATTCCGGGCTTCACACACCCTGTGGAGGACAAGTGAGTACTTTAGAAGTTCGCTGTCGACTTCAGGCTAAGCACCTATTATGTAGATATCTTGAAGACTTCATTGACCTGCTACACTATGCTCCCCCCGGATCCAAACGTGGTGTGAAAACACAAAATGACAAAGAATACGAAGATAGACTTAGATCTCAGGGCCTCAGTGACCGGGGCATATCCTCTATTCGGAACATTATAGCTACCGACCGCACTGACTACCAGGTGCGCAAACTGTTTTTAAATTTACTATATCTGATTCTAGTTCTAGTTAATTTCCATGCTCATCAAATACATTGTATCTTCTCCAGATTTTCCAGGTGGTATCCTCGTTTTCCTCCCAGGTGTTGAAGAAATACGCCAGTGTATCGCCGCCATTTCTAGTGCGATCATCGAGGACGAAGCAGACATTTACCCTCTCCACGCTAATCTTACTAGTGAAGAGCAACGTGCAGTATTTAAAGCATCAAAGAAATGGAAAATCATTGCCGCTACAAACGTCGCAGAGGCAAGTATCTGAGTTATTGGTTATTGATGCCGCTCATTGGAACCGACAGACGTCCATCACCATCGATGATGTGATCTATGTCATTGATGGGGGGAAAGTCAAAGAAACAAACTATAACCCAGACACTGGGCTTTCTAATCTGACGGAACAATGGATAACCCATGCAGCCGCCAGACAGCGTAGGGGAAGAGCTGGTCGTACAAAGCCTGGCATATGCTACAAACTATACACGCGGAAGCAGGAGGAAAACATGCGCCCTTTTCCCGTACCCGAGATTCTTCGTATCCCTTTGGAAAGTATTTCGTTGGTCGTCAGGGTCATGCGAGAAAATGAGGACGTCCGGGTAGGTTCTTGCGTCCGTCAGTGTGTACGGAGGCTTGACTTGTGCCGAATTTCACAGCACTTCTTAGAGAAGGCAATAGAACCCCCCGATGTATCAGCGATGGACAAGGCATGGTCAACCCTGCAAGAGCTAGGAGCTGTAGATAAGGAGAGTAAACTTACCGCACTTGGGCGTCATATGGCGAGTTCATGAGATGAGATCAATCAATGACTCTTTCATCTTTTCTTTTCTTTTCTAGGCTATGCTCCCCTTAGATCTAAGGCTGGGCAAGGTTGTTCTGGACCTGTTGGTTGTGAACATACTAACCCTTGACACATCCAGATGCTGGTGCTTGGATTGATCCTCAGGTGCTTGGACCCTGTTCTCACAGTAGTTGCAAGTCTATCCTCGAAACCCTTGTTCGTCAGCCCTTTGGCAATGCGGGAAGAGGCTACCCGGTATGATATTTATTTATTCATGCCTTGACTTGTACTTCTACTCATTCTTTAATTTTCAGAGCAAAGCTTCGTTTTGATAAACACAACAGCGATCTTCTGACTGATGTCCATGCCTATAATGAGTGCATACGACTTCGCTCCGGGAATGGGTCCCGAAGCACATTAGAGAGTTTCTGCGAAGAGGCGAGCGTTACCTTGCTAGTGGGTACCAGGAAGAAACAAACTAAGAATCTTACAGAATTTCATCTCGACGAGCGCCATTCACGAAATAACCGCACTGCGCCAAGATTTCTTCTCCTCGCTTTTGGACACGGGATTAACAGCCATCTCGTCCACACCAAACTCCCCGAACCTTAATGTCAACGGCACGAACACGAATCTCGTCAAGGCGGTCATACTCGGGGGTCTCTGGCCACGAGTTGCACGAGTACGCTTGCCCCCGTCAGCAATCAAATTCGACAAAGTCCAGGCTGGTACTGTGCAACGCGAGAATACAGCCAAGGAGTATAGGATGTATGACCTAAAGAGTGGCAGAGTTTTCTTGCACCCGTCGTCCGTTCTATTTGGAGAATCTACGTGGAAGTCGCCATTTTTGGCTTATTTCCAGATCCAGCAGACGACAAAGGTTTTTGTGAGGGGTGCAACCGAGGTATGAGAACTAATCCATAAATAGCTTGACTATGAACCATCTCGTCAGGTGCCGATGTATGCGCTTTTGCTCTTTGGAGGTTCTGTGTCAGTGAACCGTGTTGGCGGCGGATTGGTTGTCGGGAATGGAGATACCACGGTCAAGTTGAGGGCTTGGCCGCGCATCGGAACACTTGTCAATCAGTTGCGGTGAGTCGAACCACGTGACAATGCCTTGGATGACTGATGTGCTTTTTGAAGGCGGCTTCTAGAGGCTCAGTTGCAGCAGAGCATCGAACAAGGTCTCATGCCGGGATCTGAGCAAGACTTGTTGGTCTCCAATGCGATCACAGCACTTTTGGAACAAGACGGACGGATTAACTAGCTCTCAGCTAACGTGGCATCTTAAATTTGTGACACAATACAAATCTATGCTAGGAATAGGATACATGGGGTCATCGAGCGCTCGTTATCTTTGTCGTGAAAATATGAATCGGGGCCAAGTACAAGTGTATAAGTTATCAGCGCGAATACGCAGGCCCTCCCCTGAATCCCATGATCCAAATAAATGAGGATATATGATCGGTCCTTTTATCCGTGGGGTGAGGATATCGAGTCCCGGATGGCTTGCTGCTGGAGTAACGAGAGCTTTTCATCCAGTTCGTTGATGAAGGTACGAGGGGATAATTGACCGGGAGACATTAGCGTTTTCTCAGGGCAAGAATGTTCATGAACAGAACGTTTCCGACTTGGCTGGGGGAAAGAGGACATCGTCTGATCGGTTTTCCGCCAAGATTGCTGAGAGAGAGTCAAGTCGGGAACTGGCATCGGTGCATTCCATGGAGGACCATACGGCTCTGTCCGTGCTACTGGTTTTCGGCGGAGTCTGGTGCTGATAGTCGTGAGGATGGGTTTAGGTTGGATGATCGGCGGAGGCACTGGTGGGGTGGATTTGAAGATGGATTTGAGCTTGTTGACTATCGTCCGATGACCTGTAAGGAAGTAGGAGCATAGGCAATGAATAAAGAACAACGAGAAACTCATGAAACGACTAACGAGCGGGGGGTGAAGACGGGGATGACATGCGAGATGGATTTAGTGACGAGGAGTCGAGAGACATGGATGTACCTGTGCAAGAGTTGAACGAAAGAGAAGGACAGACGATGAGATTATTACTCGGTGGGGATAGGGTTCTTGATCTGGAATGTTTGCTGAACGGGTTTACGAATCGGCTACGAGGCGGTGGAGTGAATGACAGAGTTGCGGGCGTTGAGGAGGGTGGCGAGGGGGCGCGAGTGTCGACCTGATCAAGATGAATCAAGGTGGATGTGCAGGACGCAGTAGAGGATCTGCGTTTAGAAGACAAACGTATTGGAGTGGAAAGACGTCTTGCGGATTTTGGAGAAGAGGGAAGGATGCGGCCGAACTGATCTACGGGGGGAGGAGAGGAGGGCTGAGAATCAGGGGCGGACTTGCGCTTGCGGAAGGGGAAGGACCACCGAGGCTGAGCGGGGGGAGAGTATGAAGTGTCGGAAAAGGAAACATGGCGAATTGGGAGGGGCGGGGTCAGGGGGAGCGGGGGAGGAGGGTGCGGGGTGGGGGGAGGGGGGAGAGCGGGGAGAGCGGGGAGAGGGCGGAGGAGGAGGAGGGCGAGGATGGCGGAGAGGAGGCAGAGGAGGGCGATCGTCGCGAGCATGGACGGGGGGACATGGGGAAGAGAGAGACATGAGCGATGACTGGCGATCGGTGACTGGTGGACAGCTAAAGTCGAACGACTTCTTTTTTCGTTCTCCGCGGCGCTCGTCATGTCTGAATCGGACCACGAGTTCGACGTGTACGACTTTTCGGAATTCACTGATCAAGACCTCGCCGCGATCGACGCCGACCTGGCCCGTGCACACGGCGGCCCAGCCATACAAATAGCCATCGAAGACAGCCCATTCAACAAGTTTCTCTCCTGGAAAAACCACCTCGCCGTCACCGACCTCGTCTCCCCCCTTTGGTAACATCTCCCTTCCTCTCCCTACAACATCTCATCCTCCCCAGGTGTGAAGTCCAGTACGAGTATGGTCTCTATGGAAAACGCCACAGACCCTTGCATCGACGTCCCTCCGCGTTCACTGCAAAGACCGGAAAGCAAATACGCGTCCATCAACAAGTAGCCCACGCAAACGACCGCAGACTCAAACGCGGCAAGGTATGCTCAATCTATCCAAACATCCCCCACCTCTCATCCTCCTATCGAGTCTGTTCACAAAGCTTTAGAAGATGAGTTACATCCCGACAAACTCCTCGTCCATGTCGTCTCCGGGGAGGAACGCTTCGGTCTTCGGTCAGTTCCTCGGCACGGTCTTCACTCCCTTCTTCATCGTCATTCCTTAGCCTTCTGCAGCTCATAGATGGCTTCAACCAACTAGTCACTAATGGTATCGTGGTAACTATCTCCCCAGTGTTGTCTCCATCATTCCAATGTTCTGTCAGAGGGAACTTCCCGTGTTCGCAATCACGCATACCCAGGTCGTTCTGGGCGTCATTGTATTGCATTCCTCTATCTCTCATCACTTCCTGCTCCTGACTCATCTCCAAGGATGAGGTAGTCCGGGCACCCGTGGTAGGAACTCAAGACCAAGTCGTCTCACCGAGATCTCTTTCAAGCACACCTGGCTCTCCACCAAAGAAGAAACAACGATCACTATCGTCGCCGATGCTGCAGCAAATCACCTCCCCCGCTCAGGAATTGCCAACCGCCACGAATACGGGTCACGTTACCGATCCGACCAACCCTGGACACCTGTATGAGTTACGCATTGTTGATTACAAGACACGCCAGTCCTCGATCATTCCTTTGGACGAGGATACTCTGTCACCGCGCCTCCAGCTTATGATGTATCATCGCATGCTCTCTTCTCTTCTGGAACCCGAGATGTTCGATTTTGATCTACTGTGGAGCCGACTAAACCTTAGTCCCAGTAAACCCTTCTCGGCCCAGTTTTTGAAGGACATCCTCTGGGAACAGCGACGGGTTGATTCAACGGATTGCAATGTAAACCTCAATCGTCTGGTCTCCGAGTGGATCTTCACGGTTCAACGGAAATGCCCTGGCCCCATAGGGGTCAGTCGACAACTACAGGTCGTTTATCGTCGGTCAGTATATGCGGGAAAACGAGGGAAAGGGAAGCACAAAGCTACAGAGACAGAAGACGTAGATGACCCCCTCGAAGCTCTCGCACTCCAAGAAGAACTGGACCTCGCTCGCGCCATCGGAGAGAGTCTCAGCGAGACGGGGTATCAGGAGGCTGGCCAGGTTTCCCACCACCAAACCGACGCGACGCTAGCTTGGGCAATCGAGCAATCGTTACTGACTCGTGCAGACCTGGCACAAGATCCAGCAAATAATTTACAACAGGCAGATGTACCTCTTGGTGGGAACCTTTGTTGGAAAGTTGAACCCGATATTAATATCAGCGTAACTCAGACGACCCCCCGTTTGAGCTCGCACCTAAGGAGCAAGCGCAGGAGGGCGCCACCGCCAACATATCTCCCATCATTGGAACGAAGGAGTTCGAAATGAATGATGATGAACTTGATGCACACCTTGTTGATGTTCTCCAATGGTGGTTTGGTACTCGACCCGCCAGGGGGGTGGACGTGAGCCAAACAAACCGGTGCTTGTAAGTTGTCGTCGGTGTATTGTTCGTGGCAGTTACATACTGACGATATTCAGCACATGTGAGTATCAGGATTCGTGCGAGTGGAGGGAGCAGAAGGCTAGAGAAGCAGCAGCACTCGCTTCAGAGCGCAAGGTACAACAGGGCCGCAATAGTATTTGGACACCGTTGCCGTCAGCTTAATGAAACATGCAAACTGTATGACGTAAGATAACATTTGATAACATCTGTCCTGCCAATACGACTAGGACGGAACAAGAGTATGGATGAGTGGGTAGACTACCTCCATGTCGAATTCCTCGGAGAACACATTCTCTTTCGTTTTCTACGTCTGCAATCCTTCTGGTCATTCATCCTAGGCAGCATCGTTATAACTGTGATATGTCTCGTTGAGAGGTATTCACCGTGTCGTCTCCCTCACGACGCCTGTTCACCATTTGTGCTCACCATTCTTCTTGCAGGTTTCTGACCGTTCTCTTGAACAAAAAGATACAACCGAGTACGGTGCGACACTCGCGGCTTGGAATTGCGGCTTGGAGAGGCGTCATGTATGGATTCGTCACTTTCTTGAGATTGTAAGTACCCTGGAAACTCTTGGTTTGTTTCGGTGGCACGCGTCACTGAAGACCAACTCATGGCGTGTAGATTATATATGCTCGTGGCGATGTCAAGTCAACTGGGGTGCGTACTTCCAACGTCCTCTGAGACTCGACCCTGACTGCGCTTCCCAGCGTCATCGCTATTGTTGTAAGCGAGATTCACCATATCGAAGAGCACTGCAACTTTGGTCGTCTGATCTTGACCACTTCCTATTTAGGTGATTGCACTGTCCATAGGGCAGTTCGCCATCGAATATGTTGAATACCAAGAACCGAGCTCGGGGGGACAGTACGTGCCTGAAATCAATCACCGGATAGACGATCGAAACATACCTCCACAGGGCGGAGGAGCCTCTCATCGGGACGTCGTTTGAAAGACGTCATCCCATTGGGAGGTCTCGCACGAGGTCAAAGCCAGACGACATACTTATCCACCCGAGCGAGTCAAACTTGGCCCGTGCAGATGCCTTTGCTCTCGAGCTCGGTATTGGGAGTGATACCGAGTTGGTTCAGGGGAACAGGGCTGATGGACAATCATGGCAGCTCGGTAAAGGTAGAGACGTTGCGCGGAAAGCGTTTGGCGGCTCGTACAGTCGCCTAACAGACTCCGATACCGGTGTCTTTGACGTTGGGGATGACGGTGGCGATAGGTCGCTGTGACGGTCCTATACTCGCTTGATGTATCTGGTGGATAGTTTGGCACGGGTTGCCACACGCTTGGATGAGCCCGTACAGTGCGACATTAGGGACTCTTCCAGACTGACGTCATGTACCCCATGTTATCCCGAGGGTTTCACAAATCATGCAAAACATGTCTGACCCCTAAAACAGCTTGCCTTTGCTCGACCCACATCTCGACTATCATGCAAAGAAACTTGAACCGGCACCCTGCTGATGTCATCCTACGTTCCTCGGACAAACAGTTGTTCTACTCTTGGAAGACACTTCTGTCCTTTGCATCCCCTCTGTTCAGTGACATGTTCACCTTACCCAGACAGCCGGACGCTTCGGACGATGTCGATGCGCGCTGCGATGGACTTCCCGTCATCGACTTGTCGGAGGATAGCCACACGCTCGGTCATATCCTGACCCTGTGCCATCCACCCGGTTACACTGGGAAACAGTTCGGGGTCAGCAACATCAGCGACCTTCGGGCTGTCCTCGATGCAACGGATGAAATACGACATGGAAAACGCTCGCTGTGTAACACTCGAGGAGCTCTCCAACCCGCTGTTCCTCCATGAAGATCCTGTGAGGGTCTATGCCCTCGCATGTCAACACCAGTGTCACAAGACCGCGCGGTTAGCGGCCAAGTGCACCTTGGCCTTACCAACGTTGGTCCGTGGATACGTACCAGATCTAGAAAAGATCCACGCTGGCAACTTGTGCCGCCTCCTCCTGTATAGGGAGGCATGTATGACAGCCGCATGCTCTCTAGCAGCTGATCACAAGTGGATCATGTATACAAAGTGGTCGTGCCTGTTTGGGTGCGGCAACGGTGACAATGATGAAGCTTTCGGATGGGCCACAGTCAGCTACCCGCCGTCTCGGAAGTATCGGAGAGGCCGGCCGGAGAGCGTGTCAGTGCACAAGTGGTGGCTCAAGTATATGATGCAGTCGGAACAAGCTCTGCAGAGATCCCCTCGCGGCGAGACAGTCAAAGACAGAAAGCTAGTAGCTGATGCGCTGACGGCGATATCGACTTCAAAATGCAGGCTATGCGACGAATCAAAAGTCTCGGGGACGTTCCGGTCTTTCGTGGACGTTTTTGCCGAGAACATCGAAAGTCGCGTTGCAGAGGTGCGTCTTTGAATGCCTAGACTCGGAGGCCGAGCTGGACATTTCCCCTGTAGGTTAAGATCGATCTCGGATTCTAAGTACAATTCATCGCCGTGAATTTACCACATGTGAAGTCCACTCGACCAATCTCATTTGTAAATGAGGACGATAGTTCATCTGGAAATAAATACAGTGTCTCACAATGGTTCAATTGTCCCGACTGACACCTCCACCAACGAGGCCAGCTCGCTTTGTGGTTAACCCCCGTCTCGGAACAGGACCACGAGAAGCCTCTTCTGATTTTCTTTGCCACTGATCAATGAGTTTACCAACACCCTGATAAGGCTTTTCGGGAGAAGGGGCGCGCGTATCTTCCTCAGGCGGTGTGGTAGCCTTTGGGGCAAGAGTCGTAGCAGAAGGCAAACCATCAATGCCACCTTGAGAAGAACTGAGCGACAACAGTTTGCTGGGTGAAGTTATGGGTAACCCCGAAACTGAACCCTGGCCTCTGGACGTGTCCACCCATTTTTCCGTCGGTCCACTGTAGCTAGACTTTGGGTTGATCAGTAACTGGCGCTTCTCGGTGTCGACGGCTGGAGAGATGTCATCGGATGCAGGAGCGACTCGGGAGGGGGAGAATTTGGAAGTCATAGGAGAATGGAGGGATTGTTGCAAAGCGCGTCCCGTGGTCGTTGGTGTTACTCCCTGCGCTACAGCCGATTTTGGGAGGGGGGATGAAACTTTGCCAATGGCCTCATATTTCTGGACCATATCTGTGATTGATGGTCGACGAGAACCGCCCACTCGAGAGCCGTCTTGGGGAACAGACAGGCCGGGCGGTGTCGCGGGTGTCTCCAACTTCCCATCAGAGGTGGACTTCGACATCGGGAACACAAACAAGGATTGTGGACGATTTCGAGAAGCTGCCGTTGGCGTACCGGAAGTTGGATTCACAGCCGACATTTGTTTCATGTGGGAGTTTGGAGAACGTCGATTCGGTGACCTGCTAGGTGATCGTGGCACCTCCATCGCTCCAGAACGCGCCGGTTGTAGATGTTGCGGTGAGGTTGTGTTGAACTTCATGGCGGAAGGGATAGCAATGGACCGGCTCTTGGGTGGCTTCGCTACCTGAGAGTCGTGCGGGGGATCAGTGGATGGATTCGGGAGTGAGTCCTTCCGCCGCTCTCTTGTCTGGACAACACCACCTCCCCATAGGTCAACCAAGTCATGCACAGAACTCTGCCTTCCTTTACGTCTTGAACCGGATGTCTTCTCGACAGATTTCGACGCCCTAAATCCCACAGCATCCTCGGGACTCTCCTCATCACTTGAAGATATTTTCCCCTCTCGAGGGGACTCTGACGTTGGTTGCGTCTTCCGGTCATCTGAAGAGGCAAACGGTTCAAATGAAGGGCGAGTAGCTGACCCCGTGGCTGAGTCCTGACTGGTATTCAAGGAGCGTGTCGATGAGGCAGGTAGGGGTCGACCTAGGAGCATGGGGTTTTTGTGGCTTGAAGTCAGGCTAGTACCATGTTTGCGCTCCTTTGATCGTGAACTCCGTGGGTTTCTCCTGGTCGGAGATGGGGATATCGATGCCCGAATGAAGCGTTCGGGCGGCTGTTCGCCGGTAATGGCTTCTTGTGGCGATTGGATGTGGACATTATTTTCTTCGACGAATGAAGAACGCTTATGCGTAAACTCGCGCAGTACAGGTGTCTCTGGATGATCCGTGTCGGAGACTCCACGGTCCTTGGTTGGCGATACTGAGTCGATGTCTCCTGTCAGCCAGTCTTTATGCTCGCGAGTCTTCTGTGGAGCCAAGAAAGCACTAGTTGAGTTGCCCGTCATGTCAAGCAAATCTTGGGTCTCCAACGGTTTGGAGGAAGCATTGGCGGTGCGCTTCACAGATGACGACAACCGTGATGGCGGACGACCACTGGGACGCTTCACTGGCGAGCTGCCTTCGCCGGTCTCCAAACGTGCTGCATGCCTCGATGTTTCCGCTGTCTCGCGAACCGGAGTCCCCGTAACTTGTTCGGAACGAGTACTACTTTGTGGCATCGTAGAACTCGCAACCGAACGCTGATGTTGTGGGCGGAGGGGTATTGCAGAAGTTGAAGGAACTGATAAATCAACGATGTTCTGGTCCCCGAGGTTCGGTTCTGTCTGCGTAGTATAACGAGTGGGTTTCTGTGAGAAGGACATGGTTGCATCCAACTCTTCTAGGGATGGGAACCGTGTCTCTGCGGGGGGATCGCCAATCTGAGGAAACGCTGAGGTGGTTGAGGAGATTGAGCCTGACATAGTCTGAGTAGCAGGATTAACCCTCCATGACGAGTTTGTATGTGAGAGTGATGGACGAGGGGAGGGCGTGGGCTTTGTGCTAGCAGTGGTAGGCTTTGGCTTTGTCGCTGTCGACGAGGAGCTATGTACGCCAGTGGGACGGTTGTAGGCATTCACCGATGCCAACCCAGTCCTCAGCTTACGTGCCTCACCCAAAGTTGGAGCGGGGTGCGTGGAAGATGTCAGGCCCAAACCCTCAAAAGCGTCCTTTCCCTTGGTGATGACAAGCTTTGTGGTTCGAGACCCCTCTAGAAGAGGTGCGATCTTCGCCGGAGCTACTTTCTCTGCTGAGATAGAGGGAGTTGCACCGGAGCCTGCTCTGTTGCCATCGTATGCGTTCCATAGGTTCTCCGCAAAGTTATCCCCAAAGGTAGTGCTAGGTGAGCGCACGCCGACATCTGTCACTTCGGAGGTAAGCGATTCAACACTCCAGGTAGCATCCAATTCACCCCGCTCGCCTCCCTTTGGCTTCCACGCCGACATCGCGGAGCTACTAGAAACGGGTCCCTTGATGGCTCCATCACTCGTTGCGGTACTCTTCATGACTCTCCACGCATTGTCTTCCTCCACACCAAAATGATCGCCCAACAGATCAACCTTTGGAGGCTTCGTTGCTCCCAGCGGTAACTTTGGCGGACTGGGAGGTTTCGACGTTTCTGACACAGCAAGGTCGTGCTGCTGAGAGGGAGACGGACGTCCACGTCGCATTGGGGCGATAGCTTCTAGTACTTTGTCTCTTGCCTGGATACCGGTATTTTTCAGCTGGTGAGGGCCGTTGCGTAGTGGCCAAGGATGGGGGTCGGTGCAACACCGAATTATCAGGTGGTGTGGTTGATTGAGGCTGGAAGGTTCGTGGTGAGAAAGATTGCGGTAGGGCAATGTGATAGGTGAAGCGTGATTTGGTTCCACGCATGTGATGAACTTGAGCAAGGAGCTCAAACACAGACGGGCGTTGGGCGCCATGCTCACGAAGCATCGACACTACGGTGATGCAAAAGGATGAGTCAAGGCAAGAGCGTAATCGCGACAACTTACCGATCAAGCCGTTCAATTGCGGAGAGTATACGGGATATGGTGGAATTCGATATTGTACATTCAAGATGGCCAAAGAACCATGCTCCTCGAACGGAGTTGTGTAGTAGCAGAGCTTGTAAAGCAACACTCCTAAAGCCCAAACGTCCGACTTTTCATCAACAGGACGGCGTAGATATGGATCAATCATCTCAGGAGGTCGATACTGAGGGTTGTGTGGCGATTAAGATCAGCTTCGAGCACCCTGATCTCTTGCGTTGTAGATGGAGGGCGAGGTGCGACTGGCGTCGCCGATCCGAAATCGCATAATTTGAAGGAAGTACTAGATGATTGGAGAATGTTTTCTACTTTGAGGTCGCGGTGTAGTAAAGCCGGTCGTAGATTGTGCATGGCGGCGACTCCTTCAAGGACGTCGACAAAGATCTGCAGGATCTCTGCTTCTGTGAGACGTTCTCTGAGACGCCTGTTCATCATGTCGATGATACCTCCGCCTAGAGTACGTTGAAATGAGACCTCGGGAGGTAAAACAGGACACTAGGTACCTGGACAGAATTCCATAAGAATAAAAACTTCGTACTGGCCATTGGACATCCTATGCCATGCGGCGTCAATGAGGTGAACGATGTTGGGATGCCCCTTCAGGATCCTCTGATATCATGGTGTGAAGCGATAACATGCAGTTGGCAATCATACTGCGCACCATGATATCGACTTCTTTCTTGACCTCAGTGAGCAACGCTTCGCTCGGAACGGCAATGCGCTTAAGAACGTGACGGGTTGTGTTGTACACGGGTGTCGCGGTCCTTACAAGATAGACATAGGAGAAGCCACCTGGATAAGAGTGCTTAGACGCTGAGATAGCAAGGTGAGACTGGCAAAGACCTTGGCTGAGGTACCTCTCCACCTGGACAGCGTACTTGTTCACAGAAATTGTCTGGCCTGGCAGCAAAGTGCCCTTGTGCTCGACGGGGTAGACCTGCTGCTGCATGGTGGTGATTGGGTGCAAGCAGGGTCAACGGACAGACCAGAGACACGCTTGACCGCGCCAACGCTAGTCTTCACTGAGTCGTTGAAGGTACTGCGAAATAGATCACGTGACTCGTAAACGCGTATGAGGGTCGATCCGGGTTTAAATTGCCAGACCCGACTCTCGGCGAGGTGTACTACGCTCTCTACACAGTGCACCTCGCGCTCACATTTAGGCCCCCGACTTTCCTTGGACGTCCGCATGTCGAGGCTCTTTGTCATGCAGCCTGACGCAGTCCCCTTCTCCCGCCCTACCACTCCATCGCCTCATCCCCCTAAGGTCGGATGGTATGGCCTTGGTGCCATGGGCTACTTCATGGCACGTAACATCGCCACATCTCGACAATCGCAATCAAACACGACCCCCGTCCTCTTGTATAACCGCACCTTGTCTAAGGCGCAGAAACTTGTCGACCAGGTCGGCCCATCGGTTGCCAAAGTCGCTTCAAGCCCAGCTCAATTGGCTACCGAGTGTGATATTATATTTACCAATCTTTCCGACGATGCTAGTGTACAGAGCGTATACAATGAGTTTGCAAAGGCATTGTCGGTATGTCTTGGTTTATTACTTTACAAATAAGCGAGCATTATCTCATTCCCCACTAGGAAACACCACCGTCCAAAGCAAAGATTTTCGTCGATACCACCACGGTGAGTCCATCCAAGGTCTCCATTTACAATCACCTGAACCATGAAAGATTTACCCTACCCTCGCTGGCAAGCATTCTCTTGTGCAGTCCCCAGTTGGACGGATGATAACGATAAGCTTACTCAGGGGATATCGACAAGCTTATCTCCAGTTTCGTGCACTGCAGATTTGTAGCATCTCCGGTCTTTGGACCTCCCGCGGCGGCAGATGCCGGGAACCTCGTTCTCGCAATGAGTGGCGACTACCGGTCCAAGAAAGAGGTGGCATATCTCACGGTGCCTGGCGTGGGCCGAAAGGTCATCGACCTCGGCGGCAATATCGAGAAAGGTGCGTCAGCGCGGTAATATCTCACTCCCACTGCGACTCCTTCATCCATTCGCCCTTTAGCTCCAACTCTCAAACTGATCGGCAATGGCCTGATCTTGGGCGCCAATGAGCTGCTTGCTGAGACACTTACTCTCGGCGAAAAATCGGGAATTGGGGCCCGCACAGTGCATAACCTCGTCAAAGGTATGTCCATCGAGAATTCGGCTGCGATATCTGACTTGGCGATGTAGATATAATGCCTGCTCCTGGGTAGGCTCTGAATTTTTGTCGAAACTCGATCGCATTGATTTAGGAAGGCATTAGCTTGATCGCATACGGTGAACGCATGGTGAACGATCGCTTCGATGGCTCCAACGGTTTTGCCATCGACGGGGGGATCAAAGATTCTATGTGAGTGGTGGTCGTCCTCTGCATCACCCAATACTGATGACCTTGATCAGGCACATTCGTCGCCTCACCGCTGAACTCAATTGTCCGATGCCGGCCGTGGACGTGGCTCACCAACGTCTGATCACTGCGAGGTCCATCCATCAAGAGCAGAAATTAGCAGGCACCCACAAATGGGACATTATCGATTGGAGTGCTTTGATTGCAGGCAGCCGAGTGGCTACAGGCATGCATCCATTTGATAGCAACCAGGTGTGTTATCTCCTCTCTCGAAATATACCGGGAGTTGACTATTCTGTGACCTGACTAGAGTACCCATGTCGTCCTGGATGATTGACTTTGAAAAGCTATACCAATTGATCATACCAACTTAGCACCGGAAATTGTGGGGATACATGAGATTGTGGGGACACATAGATGTTTTGGAAATTCCATGGGCGGATCATACAGAGCTAACCAAGCTAAACACCGCTGTAGCACCGTGAATCTTTATAGTGCCGATCAACTGATACAGTAGGGTTAGGGTTAGAACCAACGAGGTGCGAAAAAAAAAAAGGCCTGCCCAGCCAGAGTGGCCGTGGCAGGACAGGAAAATATTTAGACAGTGCATGAGTCGAAGCCCATACAAGCCACAATTACCCTCTGTGTGGACAGGGTCGCCGTGCTATGGAAGATCCCTATGGCCCGCACACCCTGGCACATGAAGGGGCATGCGCCATCAAGGTAAGTATGAAGTCTCAAGCTGCCCTTCACCCCGCTTATATTTGGTGCTTCAACGCGCACGGACCACCTGCCTCGCATCCCATTTTGGATCGCTGCCGACCCTGGGCTTGCTTTCGCACAGTCGGGGAACATGGAATACCCTTTCAAGTGACAATTATCACCAGGTCAAAGTCCTCTTCTGTACTCTATAAATGCTACTAGATTATCTCGTACTTCTTCTCCTCTCAGCTTCAAATCGCGTTCCTTTCGGCGATCGATCGCTCTCACAACCTTCCGCACTCCATCGACACTCTCCACAAGGCGATCGAGAAACCTACCGTTCCTAAAGTTGATATCGTACAGCAGTCTCTCGTCCGAATAGATATCGATCAGAGCGGAGACCGCCTGGAGGAGCGGTTCGGTGTCTTTAGTGGATGGCGTGCTCGCAGTCGGCAAGATGGATAATAGATAACTGGATATCACCTTTCGGGGAACGCAAATCGGACAACTTCAGCGCACATCGAACCAGCCGACGTACCTGGTTTTCCTCTATGGAATCAGGGTGTTGTGCCAGGCATTCTAGCGTACCAATACATTTCACTTGCACCCGAGCTTCCGTACTCGAGTCACAGACATTCATCAAGATCTGGGCTTGCTGATCGACTGGAACCTTTGTGATGGTTGAGAATAGCGGGGTACGTGAGAGCTGGATCGCTCACTAATTTCCCTTTCCAAATGTTCCCGATGCCCCAGAGGACTCCAACAGCAATTTCCCAGATGTCCCGCTTGCGTTCCTGGCCTGGAGCGATGTCAAGTCCGACTTTGGACAGTGCTGCCCATATCTCCGACCATACGCCACGTTTGGCATCTTCATCTGCAACGAGCCCCGCATTCGGGGTGACCGAGAGCGAAAGAAATAGATTGTTGAGACACTCGAAAGCGCTCACATGAATAGCACCGAGAGCAGAGGTTGTCGGAGGATGAATTGATGGGCTGGATGGGGGCGAAAAAGAGAGGAACGTTGGTTGCACCAGGGTCAGAAGAGGTCGTACTAGCTCGGGCAGGAGAGCCGTAGACCGTTTCGTCTCTTCACGTGTTGTATCTTCGTCTAGTGGCGTACCCTCCCTCATGTCATCGCCCATCTCCACATCCTCGTCTAAAAAGTTAGTCACTCGTCGAATGGGGATCAAGACGTCCGTACCTTCCAGGTCCTCTTCGTCATTTTCGTCGGTCGAGACACTCGAGACCGGGTCCGGTAGAGTTGCGCATGCTCCTGTCAAGATCTCAAGAGCGAGTTGCACTGTCCTGAGTTTGTTTTCCGACTCCTCAAGATCCAGTTCAATCTGCGACTTGTGATCTGGCTTTGGTGTATTTTTTAAAGATAATTTTTCGATGGGTGGCGGCTCGTTTGCCTTGGCCAACACTCAGCAATGATTCGGTGTCTCACGGCACAACTAACCTGCCGAGTTACGAGCTCTTGAACCTTGCTGTGCCACTTCATCCAAGGACACCGAAGAAATGACAGGTCGTAGAACAGGAAGCAGAAGATCACTAATGACGTTGGGGGTGGAAGCAGCACTAGGTGGCGGCAACGGTGACACATTGCTCACGATGCCTGACCCCCAGGTTGAGCCAAGAAACTCCACATCTGAACACAAAGGATCTCACCACAACAGAGGACTTGGAGGGTCTCGAAACGATCACTGGAGTGATCCTTTGATTTTCCTTTAGGGCCATGTTCGTTACATCGCACGATGTCGAACAAACATGAACTATAGGCAGCATCAGAACGGATTTCGTCGATTGCTGTCTGGTTATCGTCTGTGAGAACATATAGACTTTGAGCTGCATGAGACCAGTCGGTCAAGTGGACAATGAAGAGGTCGATAAGAAGCCTACCTGCTGAAACTACAGTGGATATAGGCAACTTGCTACGGAAGGACAGAAAGGACATTAAGAATGGAATGAGATTGATCTGGTTGATGGCGTTGAGAGCCTTGTTCGAAGTCTCCCTGAGTATCCTGAGACAAGGGTGACACGTCGGGAGGAGTAAAAGGACCCACGACAGGCACCACAAAATAGTGATCACATTGTCAGCAAACTCGTACACCACCTTTTTCGCATTTTCGGGGGCATTTCGTGGGGATTCGAGAAACTGGGCAAGTATTGTGGATATCTTGTACGAGCAACCACAAAAGTCCGATCTGAGGCGGATGTCTTGAATGATGACGATGACACACACACACCTTTGGCACAAACGTCCTCAGTGGGGCAAGGATGTTTTTGTTGTACATCTCCGCGCAAATGTCATATCCTCCATCGACACACAGGTTCCTAGAATACGGAGGGTCAACAATCGCCCGAAGAGACCCGATCTGACGGACCGTAGAGCGCCAGCAGCCTCGATCCACACTTCCTCTTCACTATCTGACAGCCGCGTGATCAAGGCTCCCACCACATTCTTGCCTTGCAGCAACCTTCGGGTGGATGGATCGTTTTGTATCAGGTTAGACACTGCGACACAAGCCCATTTGCGTTCAGACCCATCGGGACTTTCCATCTGAGCAGCGTTACTGAACCAGATGAACAATCTCTTGAGCGAGAGACATACCTTTTGGATGATCGGCAGGATAGCCTCTTTTTTTGCGGAGGCAGACTCGGCAGATGCAAGACCTTGGGGTAGATGTGAATCTGGGACTCTCATCGGGTTGTGCCTGCGCATCGTCCGTTTCTTTTGAGACTTCCCCATGACCGTCGTGGTGACTTTGGACGGTGAAAGATAGCCTCACCAGGATCTGACTGATCTGACCACCGTAGAAAACCTCACGTGAGGGAAAATCAATCCATGTTCCAAACTATGTGCAAGTGCTACAGAGTCCACAAAAAATTAAGGAACACCCTTATCATACGGTACTTGTAGTTGAGCACACAACTCCTTCAGCACTTCCCCAAGCCTATAGAAACCTCAAGGTTGATAGCGAGGTAGTATGCTGTCCCTGCGGGCAGACTCTCGTGTGGAAGGAAAGGAAGTCCGGGATGCGGAGGATATAAATGATTCTATCGCGCAGGCAGGATCCGCCGAGGTGGGAACCTCGGGGATGTAAGATGAAGCATCGTCCCAATCCTCAAACAACTCGTCTTCAGTTCCCAAGGAAGGGGCAGAGGGCTGTAAGCCAAGGGGAGGTACAGCTGGAGAAGCTCCAAGAGGTCCTAACGACCCAGGAGCGGGAAGAGAAGCCAGGATGCTGTCTCGCTCTCCATAACGGAGAGGGTGATCATCCAGGTAGCCAAAAGGCAAGGGTACGTCGGCTTTAGAAGGAGGTGGGGGAAAGGAGGGGGGAAAGCCAAAATCATGGCAAGATACGGGTACTTCACTCGAGTCGATGTCCAGACCTTCCAAGTCGTCTTCTACCTCGTTCAATTCTGGTGCAGAAACTGACTGCACTGTACTTGCACCTGCCGCATCGACGACAGTTGGAGGAGAACTTGCCAACCCCCGGATGTGTTCAAGCCGTGATTTGTCGTCGGTGGCAACATGGCCGTCACTTGGAGGAATATAGGGAAGCGGATCGTCTTCTACAAAGGAAGGCCGATTGCTCGTTTGAGATAAACGTGGACTGGCGGGTGGAGGTGTGGAGCTCGGATTGGGTGCGGCGGAGTTAAGGGATGGGTGGGAACATCTAGGAAGGAATGTCGCTCCGTAGGTGGGCGGCGATAAAGAACGAGGTCTGGGATCGTGCAGGACAGCCGGTGGATCGGTCACGGTACTGTTGAGGGCCACTGGACTGGAAGAGCGTGGCCCCCCGGACGCGATCGAAGCCCGACGAGAGGGGGCGGGCGAAGCAGCGACAGAGGGTTGTGGCGAGTCAGAAAAGGTCGGATGTAGCGGTCTGCTTGCTGCGGAAGAGACCGTAGGTCTTTTTCTCCGCCGGCGCGCCGATTGACGAACATTGGCCTTCCATCGGGCGGTCGCTTTTGCCCATATTCGCATTTTCCCCCGAATATCTTTTTCCAGGCCATTGTCTTGAGAATTGTCGTGAGCGCTTGGCTTGTGTCCAAGTTTGCGCTCTATGTCCCTTGCCCTTTTCTTCCGCCGTCTCCAGATGACACAGCCAATGATGAAAACACATATGGAGCCGGCCAAGGCGATGGCTAGAGCAAGAATGGTGGTTGATCCTATGTTGGAACTGTGGCCACCGCCGCCATCCCAGCCGGCGGGCAGTACGGATGTGTCGAATTCGACCATGGATGCAGAGAAAGTAGGGTTGGAGGATTGGGAGGAACCTGGTTCGGATTGCACGGCCGAAGTGCTCAAAGTCGAAGTTGGGTAGCACTGAAACGAGATGCTGAGAGGCAAGAAGGACAGAGATGTAGAAGCAGACTCACTGTTGAGCCGTAGAGAGTCCACGCCTCCGATTTCTTCCAGAGACCGTCGGATCCTTGGACATATCTGTCTGCAAGCGCTCCACATTGGGCTGGTGGTGGTGGTGGTGGGATGGACGTGACGGGGATGTCGCGCTCGATGAACGGGCAGAGGAAGGAGGGGGGAGGGACGGGGCTGCCTGCAACGACGGGGTGTGTTGCGATGACAGCAAGGGCGGAGAGGATGGCCGGGGAGGGAAAGCGTGGTGGGCGGAGACGCGCAGGGGTGTGGAGAGAGACTGGAGTGGGGTAGGCGTGGTTTGGCTTGGCCATCATGCGAGCAAGCACAGAAGACGTGCCAAGAAAGTCTTGCGGCGACGGCGTGGCTTAATGCGGAGGCCGAGCCGAGCGACAGCAGTAGTCGAGACGGGGCTGACAGCGCACAGACAGCTGCCCCTGTCACAAGATGGTCCTTGGCGTCGTGCACAACACCCTCGTCGTCGACAAAAGCGCACACCCAACCCGACCACCACGCGCTTGCTTAGCTAACATCATTCCACACGCCAAAAATAGCACAGTCCGAGGGCTAATCCCTTCCCGGCAGCATCCGGCGTCGCTCCTCGTTCCGTCGCCGCACCCTCTCCTGCACGTCCCGCTCCCCCTCTCTGCTCCGCCGCTGTATCAACACATCCTCACACCCCGCCTCGTACATCAGCTTGTACGTGCGCGGACTTATCCGGATCCGCATATCACTCCATCCGACGGCCGATTCGTCGCTTGACAGCGATCTATTTTTGGCCCATCAAACCAGTGCGTGACCACATCCCCACGATGTCACACCCACCTTGCCAGGAATATGGCACCCCTCCCTTCCTTGTGCTCGGGCATCCACTCTGTCGGTTGCCGCAGCACATACGACCCCACGTACTCGTGCCATCGCCCGATCGCAGACCGATCTACTTCGGCACTGGGGTCGTTGCCGTCCAGCAGCTGGATGAGCATTTTCTTCGACTGTGGATCCTGTTGCCAATTCAGTGAGAAACCCTTATCATCCAGGCTGCCATCCAGTTACCCATTCGATGCGGTATAAATGTTCGTCAGATCCCACGTGCCGTTCAGCTTCTCGACGATACCGCATCATATCCTGACTCGTCAGCCTTTCCGCCTTGCGCGCATCTTGCAGCATCCCCCATAGCTCCTGTGACTTGTTATCTGATAGCACGCTTTGCACCTGCACCATCACACCTCGTTTAGCATCCTTTCTGAAACGTGTGCAAGACACCCCTGACCTGCTTGATAAACGCGGCAATGAGCTTATCCAATGTGAAGAGCAGATACGCCTGTTTGGTCGTTTTCAGCACCAGTCTGGGTCACCACTCCTGGAATCACCTACCTGGTTACCAAAGAACCATCGCATGTGCTCCTCAAACAAACTGACCTCGAGCTCCCCATCAAAGAGCTTTTCACAGGCGTCAATAAAGTACATGTAAACCAGGTTTGGTATGCTGTCTGGTCGCTGCTCTCCCAATGCTTCCGTGGCCTGTCTTAAAACAGCGCCGGGGCCATTCGGATCATCTAATCCTAGCTCAATAGCAATCGGGTTGCTATCCATAGGATTGAGATTCCCCGCCACGTGTTTCGCACCATCATCCTTGCAGGTGGCCAGTCGGGAATAGATCGACTGCAGCATCAATGAATTAATCGTGACAATCTGGGAAGAAGACCAGCTACCTGCAGTAGACACAACAATGTATAAATGGTCGTGTTGGCAAAAAAAGGTTTGCGTGTTGGGACATCATTAAAATTAGTACAAGCCTGGGTGGTGTGAATCCAGACATCGCCAGACCTGCATCTCGGGTTGCTAGCGCCATGAGAACGAGGGGAAGTTGGGGTCAGAGAAGCAGCGTCGCCCGTGTCGTTCCGCGGAGACTTTTCTAGAAATGATGGTTTTCGAAAATCCCCCCTTGCCGTCGATAGTCCAATTGCGGATCTACTCCCGCTGCATGAGCCGTTCAAAGCTTCGTGCTCCAAATCATCGTCCTGTAGACCGTCAGAGGGACCGCCCGCAGCATCGAATTCCTGCGTTGGAAACATGTAGACCAGCGGCACAAACTGGCGGAGAAAGCCCTCGATAGCACGCCGCTCCAGTGGGCTGTATTGCGCCTGAGAGTGATCTAAAAAGGAGTAGACAAGACGGAGCGAATCGTGCAATACCGACGTCTGAGGAGACTCAAACTCTAGCTGATGCCCCACTGAACCTGTCGCGAAAGACGGTCGACCCCGTTGCGCAAACTTGTGCTCTTGAGCTTCCTTGACGCTCTCGACGTGCTGCACAAAATGCTTGGCTGTGATGTGTTTCTTATCGTTCTGCTTGAATTGATTCCCTTGATGATCAAGAGATTTGTAAAAGTTTTTGGCGTCGATCTCACGCCAGGTCTTGTTCCACTCTCGTTGTATCCGACGCCACTCCTCATCCTTGGCCTTGAGACGCGCAAGCACGACTGGCACTGCGACGCTGGGACAATCCTGCAGGGCCTGGATGACTTCTGCACTGGCATCGCGTCCATAGACCTTCTTCAAGGTGCGATGATAGATGCTCCTGCTAGACCCGCCAAAGTCAGCCTTGAGCCGGAAATTTGCACGCTCCTCGTTGGTCATTTCTTCGATGCGCGTATTGAGGGGCTCGAAAAGCGCGATGGTGCGGGCAAGGGCCACGAGCTGGACGTGATACTCATGGCGCTCTTCTTCGCTCTTGTGGAGCGCTTCTTCAAACGAGTTCTTCTTGTGGGAAATGAAACCGGCCTCTTCTGATGCCCACGTTGGATGGGAAACCCAGATATCATTCAAGACAGAACGACACAGCTCGTCGCGGCTAGAACAGGCTAGATTGACCTCCTGTATGCGACATGAGGCTGGATCATCAGCTTAACCGGGACGACTTACGCTATCGGGTAGTTTGCGATAACTCGGGCCCTCTCCTTCGTCTGCTGGGAGCGCGGGGAGGGGTTCTGGCGGGCCTGTGCGAATGCTACCGGGAGGGCCGTGTTCGACGCCGGACTGAAGTTCGTCTATATGGAGTACATCCTTGAACTGTGCGAGCAAGTCGCCGTCACCTAAAAAGACCTGGGACAAGTCGACGAGGGTTTTGGCATCGATGATGTCCTTTGAGTAGAGGGTAAGCAGCTTTAGGAATTCCTCGTAGGTATCCCTGCTTTCTAGGGTTCGCTTTGCGCGCTCAAAGAACAAGAGTTCGTCGGGCGGTGTCTGCATGGCGGGATGAGAAACGTTCATGACGGGAGGCAGCATGCCCATGTGTGGAAGCGGCGGCGGTGGCATGACGTGAGATTGAGGGAGTGCGGTGGGATGGGGTGGCGAGGGGGGAGGTAGAGCATAGGAGGAATAATGAGGCGAATCTGGCTCTCCGGGTCTGTGAGCGTGTTTTGGTCTCTTTGCCTAAGCCACACGTCAGTTATGGAGCGAAGTAGAGGACGAGGGCACGAACACGACCGACCATTGGGCGAGAGGAAGGGACAGGTGTGGCATCCTTGTCGGGACCTTTACGCCTCCTCTTTGGTGCTGCGGCAACGGGTTTCTTTGCGGACTTGTCCTTGTCGATATCGGACCAGGGTGCTGGGACTCCAGGCCCGAGGGTTGGCTGGGGGAGAATGGTGGCGACACCGCCGGGGGCAGCAAAGGCGATGGAAGCCTCGGGCAAGAAGTCCTTGAACTCGGCCAAGAGGTCTGGAGCGTCCTTGAAGAGGAGCTGGACCTGGGCGTATACCTGGGACTGGACGGGGTATGGGGAGGGAGCGGGGTGAGATGAGGGAGGGCTTACGTCCTGTACGTGGCGTTGCTCCTTTTGGTAGGTCTGGAGTATCTCGAGGAACTGCTTGTAGGTATCTGGGTCATCGGCATAGCGAGCCTTGATCTTGTTGAGGTATTGGATTGCGTGGTTGAACTCGCCGGGGGGTTTGCTGTCGAGGGCGTTCCTGGCGCCGAGCCCGCCGAGGAAGGAGGCGGCGGCGGTGGTGGTGGTGGGGAGGCCGAGGGAGAAGGGGTCCAACGGGAGGGGTCTGTGGGTGGACTGGGTTGTGGTGCCGGAGGGGGTGGTGACGCGGATGGCGTTCGGATCACGTGGGTCGGCGGAGATGTCGATCCTGTAGCCGGGGGGAAGGAAGGTGTTGAAGCCCTGTATGAGGGCGGGGTTGCCGTGGAAGAGCATGGAGACACGGTCGATGACGCCGGGGGTGTCGATCCTGGGGGGATGCAGCGGGGGTGCGGGGAGGGGAGAGGGGACTTACACCTCGCTCTTGAAGTCCTTCATGATGTCGAGAAAGTGGTTGTAGACGTCTGGCTTGTCGTGGAACTGGACCTTGACTGCATCGAGGTAGCTGAGCGCGTCGGTGACGTTGAGCGGGCGGGCAGCGAGCTCGGCGTGGACGGGCATGGCGGGAGGGTACCACCGTGGGAACCGCGAGCGGGGTCAAAAAAGACGGGCGTCTCCCAGGACGACTAGTACTCTTGCAAGATGCCTCCCCGCGGAAACGACGGCCTCGACTTCACGCCCATCCTCACCCACTACCTCTTCCTCTTCACCACCGTGCTCTCCATCGTACGTCCCTCTTCCCCCCGCCCCACCCCGCTCACCCCCGCCCCGACAGCTCGCCTGGTTCATCGCGTTCGTCGCACAAGCAATCGCAACCGCACAGAGTATCTCCCTCCTCTTCCCACCCCGTCCGAGCTCACCCCCTTTCTCCAGTCGAAAATGTCGGCTACCCCTGGTTCGCCATCTTCCTCCAGCTCTTCCTCATCCTCGGCGTCATCCACACCCTCGCAACCGACTCCATTGCGATGCACCGTTTCCAAATATCCACCTTTGGCGCAGTCGCAATTGTATTCGCAGTCTTCAGCGTAAACGAGAGCATATTC
Organism: Boletus coccyginus; assembly: GCA_025782845.1. Lineage (NCBI taxonomy): Eukaryota > Fungi > Basidiomycota > Agaricomycetes > Boletales > Boletaceae > Boletus > Boletus coccyginus. Next base: position 664,862 of record JAHZSR010000015.1, read on the forward strand.
TCCGGTCGCGCCGCCCTCGACGCAATGGCCGCAGGCTGGCTCATCCTCGCAATCGTCGACATCCTCTGGGTCCTCTACTTCACCTCAGAGGAAGACTCCCTCGCCCTCCACCTCTTCAACTCTCTCGGAACAGGTGGTCTCTCCTCTCCCTCCCGTCGTCGCAGAACCCGCGGCCCCTCCATTCACAACGTGGCCTCAAACGGCTACGCTGGCAACTACTCCTCCGGCGCGGGCATCGGCTCCCAGGACATCCCCTACGACCCCGCCGCTAAAATGCCTACAATCGGCCCCGCTGCCGTAAGGAGCCAGAACAGCTTCGTCGCCGGTGGTAGCATCGACGGTGTTCCCCCCCGCGCCCTCGCACCCGCACCCCCCGGCAGCACCCACACCACTCCAATCCCCGCACCGGGTCAACTCGCTAGTCCAGACCAAAACATCGGCACAAGCTCTCCCCTCATCGGCCCAGGCGCTGCCGGCATCGGCGCAGGCAACACACTCGGTCCTTCTAGCCCCTCCCCCGAGGCTGTCCAAGACCAGGAATCTTATACATACAAAGCAAAGGCGCTCTACGCATGTCTGTAGCCCCCTCCGTTTTTCTCCGCGATTTTCACACGTATTCCTATAGACACCGCTTCCCCTGACGACCCAAACGAAATCTCCTTCGTCAAGGGCGAAATTCTCGACATCCTCGACAAGCAAGGCAAGTGGTGGCAGGCAAAGAAAACGGACGGAACGATCGGCAGTAAGTCGTGTGTGCCTGACCTACCTCCGTTTGTTCACTCCTCTTCTAGTTGCCCCTTCAAATTATCTCCAGATCATATAGTGATCGGACCCTCTCTCTATGACATGTACCTTTCACGAACACTCTACGAACTTGACGTTCTTTTAATGGCGCTGAGGCTACCGAGTTGCTCCTTCTTGGTGTTGTTGTCATCCTCTATATTATCTGTTTGTCTCGTTCCTACACGTCCTATTTACCTGTTACTCGACAAGATGATACCACATGGCCCTGCATGCTTTTGTTTTCGCATTCCGTCGGTTTATAACGTGCTCGAATGTATCAACGTGTGGCTAATTGATGATCACATCACTGCTCCACGTCCCAGATCTCATGCATGTTGAACGATGGTCGAGACGTCAAACTTTGAACGTTACAACGCCCAACGCATATTTACTTGATGGATGGAGCGACGAATGCTATGCTTGTGTAATGGTCGCATACAAATGCTTACAAATAGTGGACAGTTAGCCAACCCATACAGTGGCTATCTTTCACTGGATCAATCTCATGCCTCAACTTGAACTACCTCCCGAGCTTTGGATCATCGTTTTTCGTTGGGCAACTTACCCTTCAGATGGTTACCCTGCGCCATACTATGAGCCGTTTCGTGCCCCCTTGGAGAGGTTTGACGAACAGCTAAAGACCAAGTGCGCGCTCGTCCAGGTGTGCCGTCTCTGGCGCACCCTTGCCACCGTATTTCTCTATGAAGACGTGCGGATTAGACATGACTCAGGGAAACTCATGACTGTTCTGGCAGACCACCATCGCACAGAGGCGTTCCAATCACATTCCCTTGGAAGCTTCGTCCACCGCCTCGAACTACCTTACTCCCACACCGCGACAGAAAAGCCTGGCGATACCCACGACATCGTCCAAATTCTCTGCAGCTGCCCTTCTCTCAAAACCCTTGTCCGCCCCTTCCTTCAAGCGCTCCCCTATTCCGTGCGATTCGAATTCCCTGCAGAGATCGTATCATTGTCTTCCCTCACGCGATTGGAGTGGTGGCACTATAACAATGCTGCACGTTCAGGTGGCATCAACTCCTTGATGGTTGTCCTTCGCAATACCCCTTCCTTGCAATTCCTCGCTCTCGGCGGCGAGTTTCGGATGAGCCCCCCGCGCCAGGACTCCCCGATACGATTGCCAGCACTGACAACACTTCGCTTAAGGCGGATAAACGCCTTGTTCGTGCGGCAAATCAGGCAATGGGATCTCCCTTCTCTCGTCCACGTCGTCGCCGACTTCCCGGCAGACTCCAGTGGACTAGAAGGACTATGGCTCCAATTCGGTAGCCAACTCTGCACGGTCGAGTTCGGACGAAACGTTGCTTTCCATATGACAGACCAGATCTCGACACTCCTTCGGGGGGGTACGGGGGTCAAAGTGTTCAATTACTTTATCAACTTCACTGCACCACCTATCGAGTCTCAGCTAATCGAGCAATCCGCCCTCCAATGTGTAGGAATCCACGCTTTCCCATGTGGCATGCTGAAAGATAATTGGAGCCATCTCAACCACCATTTCGAGTTCCTTTCCAGTCGCTTCCTTCCCGCTCTCCAGCGCATTGTTCTCTACGGGAACTGGCATCAGATCGTCAAAGATTCACGCATTTCACCTGCCCTAGACCGCTTCACACAGAAGGGCTGTACAATCTTGTTTGCAGATCAATTAACAGCCCCTCCTTGTGACCATCTTTCGTTGACGGTGAGGGTTGTGTTTTTTTAGCGGTGCCTATCTTCACCTCCTTTTCAGTGATCGACGTTTGGTTCTTAGAACTCATTCTTAAGCGTCAGTCTGCCTGGGAGCTGACCATCGTACAAATATGGTTGTGGATAAATACACCTATAGCTCTGCTTCGTTCCCGCGGACGATGGCTTTTCCCATTAGCCGGATGTTTACGACCCACGGATCGTTATTTAGCGCCGTCCTTCCGCGTTGCGTTATAGATCTGGATTAGTCATGGAAGATTTCCATGTTGCGATGGTCGGGAGAGGTATATCCCGGTTGACCTGTGCGGCATATCTCAGCCGGCTGGAATCAAAATTGACTCGATCTGTAGTAAGGTACATGAGCGATACTTGGATTTGAACTTACTTTCCTTTAGCCAAAGTTTGGTGAAGTTGGTGCTGGAGTAAACTTGGGTGAGTCGGCAGAGTTGACCGTAACCCTCGACGAATGTGATACAGGTCCGAATGCGCTGCGCGCAGGTTTGGGTGAGATAGGCCTACGGAAGCTATGATGGAGCATGCAGATCAAAAAGCTCTCGACTAGAAACTTTTTTGCTTCGTCTCTGGATTGCTGGTCACAAATATGTCCTTTGTCTCCGTCTTTTTTTTAATGTCCTACCTGTTCATCGGCTTGACCGCAGAACGAAGCCCTGCCGGAAGATATGGTTGGGCATATAGTGTGGTTCGTGTCTCACCGCCCTCTCCACCCGCATTTCTCACATACACCGTATGCCGGGGCTGCACTCCTTCGCCCATGCTGACCCTGCCCATCACACATTTCAACAAGCGATGTACATACATCAATATCTCATAATGATTCTAGGCAAGTTATCCACTGTAGTGAACGGCACCTTGTTCGGGGCCGGCGTCGTTCTTGATGCGGACGGTGACACGTCGCGCACTTCTTGTCTGGGAGGATTCGGACGTCAAACCGAGCAGGAGTCACGATCACGATGAAGTTGGCCGAGCAGCCTCACTACGTCCCCTGGCGTGGACACAAGGCAAACGGACCTACGTGGTAATCTAAATATCCGAACTGTGAACTGACTGTTCTTCCAAACGTAGCACATCACCACACCCCCGATTCAAAAATGGAAAGATGGCAGGTAGTTGGTGAACATGCCCTTCCGTCAGCAGGTGCTGAAGCGAAGAATGCGTCAACGATGAATGTCGTTGTATTTTGTACCGATAGCTCCATCCCGGAGGTTCTGTAGAGATAGCCACACATCAGCGGGCGATGCTAGCGGCGAAGCAGGAGATCCCAGGTGCGTATGAAGACAGTGTGGTGCAGGAGTGCAAAATATTTCATCCCTCGTCCAAAACCCGTGAAAATAGTCGATTCGTGTTGGCATTGGTCAAGGATTTGAAGACGTGCTCGTACTCTGCAAACTACTTATCCATCTAGAGACCGCGTTGACGTCCCTCCAGGTACGAGCCTCTTCCTCCCTTGGGGTCATTCTTAGGTGCCCCTTACTTGGCTGTTGCTTCTGTAGGTTGTACTGCGCGATTATAACAGTACGGCGACCACGGTTCTAGAAAGGAGTGCCATGACCATGGAGAGCTCCATGACTCACTCCCGAAAGGTGACAAGAACGCCATGAGAATCTCCACGTATAACTTTCAAGACAGTGGGATTTATTTCATTCGTCGCTAGGTCGAAGAGTTGACTTCGAGAGGGCGATAGAAACATCGGGGAGTGACGGAGCTTCAGGTAGCTGCGATCACCTAGGTTTCGACAAGGCAGCACGTATACTTGTACAGTGTTTCTGAATCCACATTCTCAAAGTGCTATCGACTGAGGAGGGCTAGAACGGGTACATACATACAAGGGTACAGATCCGATCGAAAATCATGATAAATTCTCAGGCTATATCCTTCCAATCACCATCCAGAAGGGAAATACCTCGTTTTGCCAAACGCTGTCTCCATACTCGCATCTCACCCTGCACACCAGCTTCTTGGGCGCGATGATTCAACCCCCTCCGCAGCCACCGTATGTCTCTCATGCGTACAACACTCAGCGAAGGCAAGGATGGAAGTAATGTCTCTAAGGTTCTCCAGAAATCGTGATTCGGTCGAGGGACGGAAAGAATCTGCAATGGTAGAACCTCCCGTCCCGAACTCGTGGCATCGGGAGGCACAAAGGATGGCAACGGAGTCTCGAGTGAGAGATGGCGTAGATTTCGACACATGTGGAATAGAGTAGGCGGAGAAGGATGAAAGCGTGTAGGCCACGATTTAGGGGTGAAGAGCGAGAGTGTCGAAAGGGAGTTGCCATGTACGTCGAGGAATCGTGTTGTGACAGCTTTCGGATAAGGAATATCGTCGTATGGTGTGAGGTATAAAGCCCTTAGGCGTGGAAGAGCCGCATTCAACAAAGCGTGCATGAGGGAGGACGAGGGCATAGATAACAGGGTTAAAGTATGGAGACGGGGGAGAACCAGCTTCACATTTGTTGCCGGAATCTCCACTGCTTCCTGATTGCCAAGTTCCACATCGTCTGGCTCCATATCGCTCCCGATAACTTCCAGACGTTCGAGTTGGTGACACGTTTGGAGCAGTCGAACGAGTGGGTCTTCTTCAACTGAAATTTGGGAGCTGAATGCGGAAACATAGCAAACACCGCTGAGGACCCTTAGATTAGAGCTTCCATCTCTGCTGGTCAGAGAGGCAAGAGCACGGCGACTCAGTGGAAGGGCGGGCGATAGGGTGAGGAATTCCATAAATGGCATGAGGGGAAATAGCGTGGTTAGCAGCGAGTCGAGCACGAATGCATGTCTGGAATCATGCATGGTTGCTATCTCTGATAGATCAAATATCTGGACCCATCTTCCCGGAGTGGAGTATGGTATTCTGCGAATGGAATCCCATTGCTGGTCTGCAGTGCGGAGTCGCAAAGTAAACTTGTCGAGGCCGCTGATGGTATAGAGCTTCACGTTTGAATACAAAAGTGGAGAGGCCACCTCCTGTGAGCCGAATGTTAGTACCTGTTTGCGGCAGTGATTCAAAGGGAGAAAATGCGTCGCATGCGTCGCTTGTGTGATCTACGTCGCCTCCAAGTGACATGTATGGTTGATAAACACGAAGCGCAGAACTTACACAGAAGGATTTGCACACCAGCATTAACGAAACACACCACGAGAGCCCACTTGTGGTGGTGGCCTTGCGATGCGATCGTTGTGATACATCGGCGGGCAAGGCAAGGAAGAATATTCTTGCCCAAATTTCCGCTGGTAAAGGTTTTAAGGGCGGTTTTAAGGGAGAAGGGGCAGAAGGACGAAACGTCCACCATATCGTGCAAGTGGTCTCGGGCAAAGTAGAATAGTCTCGCTCATGCAAAACAGATTTCAGTCCGAGTCCGGGATGTCGACTGGCGCGGCGTGTCACGGAAGCAAATGTCCTTCTTATCGCCCTTTTGAGCTGCTTAGGGCATTATTAATGGGATCGTATCGTTATCGTACATCGTGCCATACAGAAAGACCGAGATGTTCCCTTATTCGAACGGCAAATGACACTGCAAGAGGTCTGCGCAATCACGAACTGCCAGGGGGACCCAGCAAATCGCTAATTTCATCAACAAAATTCTGGTAATCATCTCTCTTCTTCACGACCGGTGCCTTCAGTGCTTTATCTGATACCTGGCTATTCGATGTAGCAGTGACAGTTCCCAATTGGCTTTTCAATACGCCAACGAGGTCAGGTCGAGTCTGAAGGGATGTCGCTTCCAAGCCAGCATTGACAGAAGGCGCAGCGTTGATTCTTGAAGAACTAGGTAATCCCGAAGCCTTCTTTCTCTTCAACGACGCCGGGACGAACGCTGTTGCTTCTTTCTTCAGATCGCGCAATTCTGGTTCAGCCGAGATAATGGCACCAGTGTACACCCCACTTGCAGGGATTGTACCAGAGGTACCAGCGGGAGGTTTTTGGGGCAAGGAAGGGTGCCCGGGCGGCAATTGATTGGTGCGATGTACCTGGTAAGTTTGATGAGTGATGGATGAAAGGTGGTCTTGGATCGTAGTAGTGGATTGAATTCGACGAGGAAAAAAGCCGGGAGGTGGAGGTGGAGGTAAAGCGCCAAGGTGGACTTGCATAAACACCGCCATCGAAGCCGGGTGGCGGCAACGGCGGTGACAGAAGTACGGACGATGGCGCGCATAATGGAAGTGGAGGCGGGAATGGCGGAGGAAAGAAACTCGACGGTGGCACTTGGATGTTCTGGTCTGCTCGACTCATGGCCTCAGCATGATTTCGCATTAGGTCCAGCGTACGAGACGGACCTGGTATATCACCCGGTGGAGGTCCTTCTGGCATGGGGATGTCGTCGTCGCTGCCGCTGTCGGAGTCTTTCAAGCCGGCACTCGGTGGCGGACCCTCAGGCATGACAATGTCCTCTTCCAAGTCTTCAAGCGAATGAACACTAGAACAGAATGTGGTACAAGAGAGAAGATCCCACCTCCGATGTCTTCACCGCTGTGTTCTTCGTCCGTGGTGAGAGCTGCAGATGCATATAACACATGGACAAGATTATTTCCAATTAAACACTCACGTCTCTCGATGTAAGGCATACCAGGAGGGGGGATGCCGTAAGGGTTCATCACAGAGTCGTAGTAGATACTGCGCTCCGGATGCCGTGGAAGACCATGTTTATTGAACAGGTTTCTTTTCTGTTCCACAGGAGGTGCTGCCTTCTGACTTTCACCCGTTTCCTGCTTACGCGTACGATATACGAGCTTGCGCTGTTCGGGATGCTCCTTGACATACTCGTCCTTCTTTTGCATGATCTTTGACAATTCATTCTTGAGGTTTGTCAGCCGGGACTTGTCAGAGGTCGGATAATTCGGCGCTCGCTTCAAGCTTTTCGATTTCATCCTCCAGATCTGAGACATGATGAGTAGGCGTACTGACAAGGAATGAAGGAGCCTACCTCGTGTATCCTTCTTGACCAAAGCAAAGTCGCGGGTCTTGGCTCTCTCCGCCTTGTTCTACTACAATAGACTGCATTAGAGGGCGAACCAGATGATTTTCAAGAAAACATGCCTTCTTGAGTTCCTTCTTGCGTTGCGCCTTTCCTGAGCGAGGTAGACTGGTGAACAGTGAATCAAACGCCAAGTAAAAGCGTCACGCACGGTGGGCATCAGCAGGGTTCAGATTTTTTCCCTTCGCCATGGTGGAGGATGGATAGTAACACGTGACTCTGGTAGGAGTCAATAGAGCGGGTTTTGTTAGTACCGCTCGTGGCCAGTTTCCTCTTCGAAGGGAACGGCCCCAGCAAGGTCTCCAGCGACCCGGGAGCGATATCTCACCCATGTCAGTCCCGATGGCTTCTGAGCCATCTGGACAAAATACCCCCAAGCGATCCTCCAAGATGGCATCCTCTCAGTCTCTCAATCATCTCCTTAATTTCACTCTGCCTCCGAGGCAAACTCATTCACAAAGCTTGCCAAGGCGTGGCAAGAAATCCACCACTCACGGCGTTTGGAACAAGGAGAGTGAGTACCAACTTATCAGCTATCCCGCCTAGCGCCAACTGGTTCAAACCTAGGATTTGTGAATGCCCAGTATCGATTCATCATGAATCCCACGGGCGACTACACGGTCCATTTCGCAGATCCGGACATGTGTGTTATCTTTATTCTCATGTCTCGTTGTTCTCTGAACCCTATCGAAGTTTCTTCCAATGGCAAGATATATTACAGGTCATCGTCCCGCGAGCGTCAACATACGCATCGACAACAGGCGGGGAGACTCGCGGTCCAGACGAGGGCTTGACTACTTGTCCTATCTGCCTTTCTCCTCCTGTTGTCCCTAGGATGACGAAGTGTGGCCATGTTAGTTGTCCACAGTCGTGTTCTCACCTCCCAGCTGAATTATTTCAGGTATTCTGTTTCCCGTGTATTCTCCATTACTTGAGCTTGTCGGACAATTCTAAATGGGCCCGCTGTCCCATCTGCTTTGACTCCGTTAACGCGAAACAGCTCAAGGCCGTCAAATGGTTTGAAGGATCGACTTTGTTGGCTGAGGACTGCGATAATTCTACTTCGGGTGGCTCGTCTTCCTGCTCCCCCGACGATCCATTCCAGACGACTCCTCGTACAGGTTCTTTCATGCGCATGCGCCTTGTGCAGCGACCACAGATCACGACCCTGGCACTCCCTCGCTCGATGACGTGGCCTTCTGACCTCCTTCCACCTCACCAGGCTCCATTTCATTTCCTCCCTGACGTGTACAACTTCGCCAAGTTCATGTTGGCCACCCCACAATATCTGATTGCAGATCTCTCGAAGGATTTGGAAATGCTGAGCGTCGAACGGCGCTCGGTGGTGGCTGCTAAAGATGAACTCAGCATCGTGTACATAGATGCCGTGGACGAGAAGCTACGCCATCAAATGGTGAAAGCGACTGCTCTTGAATCGGCTCCACTCATCAAGACTATCGATAGGACTCGCAAGGAGTACGAAGACCTCCGGCGTCGCTATGCACACAATACCAATCGAAGTGAACGTGTTGATATCAAGCTAGCCGGCCTGCAGGAGACTCCAGATGCGTTCTTAGCGACTCAGCATTTGCCATCAAATACGAATGACCAGCCGTTGGATACATTTCTGCGAGTAAATTCAGACCTTGCGATGCAACCCAATCGGTCCCCTCAACTCACTTGTAACAGAAATTACCGACAACGTCGTAATTTGAACCCGCCCCCTCCTTCGACACAGACTTATTACTACTACCAAGCAGCTTCGGGTCTACCTGTCTTCCTACATCCGCTAGACATCAAGATCTTATTCTCCCATTACGGTGGATACGCCCCGTTTCCCGACGAAATTACTGTCCGCGTGGAGTCTGCCGCCGAGGGCACCGTTAATGACGACCTGCGCAAACGCTGCAAATACTTAGCCCACATGCCGGAGGGTGCGGACGTTGTATTTGTTGAGGCTGATCTGGAGGGTGTTGTAGGATGCGATGGCCTGAAGAGTTTTGAAGGCGCACTCAAGTTGAGGACGGCACGGAGGAAGGAAAAGGAGAAGAAAGACGACCGAGCCCGGGCCCGGGCAGAGGAAAGGGAGAAGGAAAGGGCGAAACTTTTGTCGCGCACGGAAAGCGTTGTCCCTGGTTTTATGGATCATCCGCCACCTGCTCTAGACACAGAGGAGCCTTCATCACGTGTTCCAACCTCTCAGCCTGTGAGCGGTGCATGGGGCTCAAGAAGCTTTGCCTCTGCACTTCATTCTCCACCTTCTGTGTCCCCCATCCAGCCTGTTAACCGCAACGCGACCCCAGAGATCGGTGATGAGTGGGACCTGGATGCAGCTTGGCATGAACTAGAACAACGGGGTGGAGGTCGTAGACGCGGGAAGAAGCTGGGTACTGGGCGGTGGTGCTGGAGCACGGCGACGTTAGATCTAACACGGTATCAGCAGCCCGAGCCACAACGCTTTGACATACGGAATTCTTTCTTCCTCCAACTTGTACCAACAGTCAGACATAACATATACATCTGAATTTATTTTTGACTACTAGAGGGTGACTTGAGGGTTGGTATAGAGAACATATAACTGACATCCAATCTCAATTTAAAAGCACCTATCGAACTGATGATCCATACCCCCCCGGGCAGTTCTCATAAGCAATGCTGGCAGATCCACTACGGATGTAACATATTCTGGCAGTCACACATTCTCCGGTGCACGGACGGGTGTGAATGGAGCTCTTGCTCTGATAGGTGTTGAAGACCTAGTCCTACTTGTCAGGAACAGCCGCTCAGTCCGGATTTCAACAAGGTGTCCACATACCTCTACTAAAGTAGAGTTCTTAGCCATCTCTGCAGCAAGGAGGGTCAGGTGAAGGTCATCCATCCATTATGGGGACTCACGCTCAGTCACAAGCTGCCACCAAGTTGCATTCAGCGGGTCATTATCGCTCCAAGGGATGTTTATGCCATAGGTTTCCCTGGTACTATACTCCAACTCGAATGTGGGTCCATATTGAGTCTGGGTGTCAAGAGCGCTGAAAGTGTCGACAGCAGTAATATAACTGTCGAAACAACGTTAGGGTAGCCTTCTGTACCAGGTGCGACGTAACTCACGTGTAAGCATCAACAACTTCGAAAGTCTAGGAATAATACGGAATCAGTATCTACTCCTCCAGAAATGTGACGAACATGCAGCAGAGTCAACCTCATAAACGCGGAAACCGGTGTTCAAGTTTGTCAGGGGAGTCACCGAAGGCCCAGTCTAGGAAGGGTTAGCGAAATTGGAACCAGGAAGTGAGGAAGAACATGCCCAGGACAATGTTTGAGCAGTCTCAGTGTTCATTACTGTGGCATTGTTCGTGTAAAAAATCTATATCCAGTTCACAAAGACGGTGTGGATGGGGGTTCTGAACGACTTACGGACACTTGATCCTCATGGGCATGGCCCCAGAAGATATCTGCAGGAGGGTTAGCCAGCTACTTAGGAAGAAACTGTCATACTCACTCGCGATGACGTGAGGAGAGAAACGATCGACACTAAATCTCATCAAGGATAGGAGGACACAGTAAACAAGAATATTTACATTTGATAGACTGTTGAACGGAGAGTTTCAGCTAAAATTGGGACCGCAGGAAGGTGCACGTACAGAGATTTGTGGGATTCATTAGTGAATCGGTACCATCCCAACCACTGAGTACGTGACCGATGATCCAGACTGTCCTTCCGTCAGTAGGGAGTGCCATCTGGACTGATCGCTTACGTACCACGATCGCCTGCATCCTCAGCATCTTGCAACTCATCAGTCAGGAACCTCATCATGCCGGAGGTATCTGAGTGTGAAGCGTTGATATAATTAAGGTAGTTTGATCTAAGAATGGTTCAGAAAACGACGGATGAGAGTATTGAATAAATCACTGACCGATACCCTAAAAAGAATGAAACGTGTTGCTTATATCCGCACTACGTAGTTCGCTCGCAGACATACATAAATTTGTGTTCAAACTGATGATCCTCAGTCCGTCGGTTCGTTTCACCATGTATGCTGCATAATGTGCACGTGAGTACTCGACTGAATCTTCCGGCAGCCAGCCTTCGTAATTCCAAAGCGCAGTGACATGATCATACAGCCTATGTGCATCTCGATAAGGTATGACACTCTTATGAGACAGAATCCAGCGTACCATCCAAACTGCTGACCCACCTTGCCACCGAGAGAATAGGAGGCCGCTATATCAGACGGGTAGCTGTCGTGGTTGCCTAGCGTTGCATATACCGGACCCGGACCAAGCATGCGTTTGAGAAGGTCGAATAACACAACCTAAAGACAATTCAGAACAATGAATAGTATCCTTTGCACCTTACCTCTGAATACTCGATATAGGCCCTTGATACGTGCTTAACAAGACATCCGAGGGTCACTGCTTGACTCACCTCGATTGCTGAATGTTGGGATCATGTGCGAGCAGATCACCGGTATAGAGCGTGAAGTTAAATCCAGTTGTCTCCGTACCAGCCAAGGGGGGGATAGCCTCGAGAGTGGCAGTGATCAATGAGTATGGGCAGTCGCTGTAAAGCTCCGGGATGCAGTTCAGCATATGTAAAGGAAGGTAAAGCACGCACCACAAGAAATAGCCAAACCGAGGTGCTGGTAGTAATGGTGTCTGCGGGCTTTGCCGGTTATAAGCATTTTCACGGCAACAGAGTCCACTGGTACAATTTGCCTCCGCCCCATTAGCAAAACCTGTAAGCCGATAAGCCCAAGGGAACAAGAGATACCAACAAAGGGCCTACGAGGATCGATGTGGAGATCAGACACGTGTAATACTTTCAAACGCTCGCCACTGGGTTGCTTTGGAACAGGAAGGGGATTCGGCTTCGGCTTGGCAAACCATCCAGTGATATTCAAAGGCAAGGTTTCCGGGTAAGAGCAAAGTCCAAGAAATTCGGCACAGAGAAGCTGAAGAGTGATATAGATCTGAAATCATGGAATACCCTTTACAAGACACTCACTTGTCCGTCATATCCCCCGACGTCAGCAAACGACATAACCTGCGTGAGAACCGGCCCGAGGGTGAGAGGACCATAGTTCGCTTCACAAACCGATGAGTAATTGAAGTATTCACACAGAGCGACAGCGAAGCTTGGTCCTTGGTCAGGTGCGCTTAGCGCAAGGAACTTTGCAACCTCTAGTGATGCCTGGCAACCCGCACATTGGTTCGTGCTAAAGACTGGGTTGATCGAGATTGATTTGACTTGTGCGATAGCTTGCTCCAGAAGTTTTGAGGAACTAGCCACGGGAGGGAGTGGGTGAGGATCTGTCGTATCATTCTAGCTTGCAGATCAGATGTAAATATATTATGAAAATCACTGCGTCTCACTTGGGGAATGTCACTAGGATCAGTGAGTGAATATGGAAACACATTATGCTAAGTCAATGGCAAAAAAAATCAGTACCTCCACGCAGCTCATGCAGATGATGAGCTCACAGTAACTGGATCCGAGATGACTGGCTGAGGTTGCTCTGAGGTTGCTGTGGGATTGTTGTAGTACTTGGAGTACAAGGAAGTGGGGAAAGCGCCAGATACGGTATACGCGGGCTGTTTCCCGCTCACAAGGGCAGTGGCGGGGACGAGCACCACAGCAGAAAGCCATGCATTGGGTCTGAGCAACATCCTGCCTTGAAGCCCAGGGTCAGGGAGAGTCGAGAAATTTACATCGCGAACCTTTTATGCGAGTACGTGATTCGAACGCATTACTTGAGCGCTTGCATTTCCCCGTTTATCTCACGAATGTGCATCGAATCAGCCCCCATGATGCAGACGACCGAGCTCCTAGGGTGGCGTAGTGGAATTGATTTGACTGGATCGAGTGATTCCTTACCTGTGGCCATCGATGGCCAGGTACGCCAACTACTAGTTGGGTTAACCTATGGGCCTCCACGGCAGATATTAATAAGGAACATTGATATGCTTCGCACGGTTGGCGTCTTTATCGAGGAAATTGCCATGCCAGGCAAATGACTATCTTAGCAATTCATTGACGATCAGACGGTGTACAGTGAAGCCCAGCGCTTTAGTAACAAGAGTACAGTTAGACCGAGCTAACGAACATTTCTAGTTTTATCCGTCTCCGTCGCAACAGCGTTACGATGAATTCACGTCGCAGACTCAGTCATTCAGAAGCTCCTGCTTGAAGAATGATGCTGAGCTCGACATTCTATAAAGATTGGGTCTCGGGTCAAACACCAAATCAAAATATCGAACGATGAGCCTGGGTGGACGCACAAGGACTGATCGATGTAACGATGGCGTCCTGGACATTTACACTGGGATCCGGGTATCAGTCGGGATGATATAGCGGGATACAAGAATTTGCTGATTTGCAGAGATACATGGATAGTAGATTGCGCTCACTGGATGAGCGGGACGTTAACCGGCGTAGCGACTACGAAGTTTCAGTGTTGTGATACCGACCAAGGAATGACAGGACATTAGGAATTGGTGTCTATGGATAGTTCATGTATCGCGAGAATTTGATGTTTGGGGAGGATGAGTCTCGATCTCTCTTCGTCTGCGAGAGGCCTCTTCCTTGCGAGCAGCTCTGGATCGTGCCTTTTCCTCTGCCATTCTCCGAGATTCTGTCCAGAGGTGGAGGGTATAATCGTGGAGTGATTGGGAGTAAGATGCGAGGGGATCATTGCGAGGGCTTGGATTCGCAGGATGTGGACTGGAGAACATGGAGTGGTACTGGACGGTGGAAGGGGAGACGGAGTGGAGCAGGGGAGGTGAGAATTTAAATGGCAGTGATACGGTACGTATGTGTTGCGCACACACCCCTGCCATATTCCCCGGATCACTGCTCCGCCAAACTCTTGGGCTTGCTCCACCTTCGCACGGAACCGCTGTCATTCGTTTTCGGCATCGCTGCTGCTGGGATCCAGCAGATCAAACCTCTGATTTCGTCCTGATTTCTCTGGACACGTAGGCCGACGCCCATCGATGTAAAAAGGAACTGTCGATTGGACGGCGCACGGGCTGGTGATTTGTGTTTGCGCCCTCGGGCGAAGTTCTAAGCTCCACTTCATCAAACATTAACAGCCACTTAAGATGCACGCTCATTGAGTTCCAAATATATCATTCTACTACAACCCCATCGGTCGTGTTTAAATGAAAGTTGACTGCACGAATTGATGAAGAGAGGCGCGCGTGAGGTAGAACCTGATGGTCTTTGACACAATCCCGATATCTTGAGCGTGGGACGTAAAAACTGCACCCAGAAAACGAACTGGACTACGATTCAAGTGCCCAAGCAAACGGCAATTTGGTCGCGATTTGTAAGTCTTTGTGCATTATGCAAACTATTATCCGCCAATAGAAAACAAGAATCTGTCGATGTAATTAGTGATCTGTCAACAAGCGGCTAGGTGGAGCAAATGTGTTTCAGTCTACACGTGGACGCAGGTGTATCCAAAGTTATTGTATTAGCCTACAATGCCTGGCCGAGCACCCCTTGTGAAGAACAAGCTTATCGCACTCGAAGAGGGGAAAGTGGGACGGGTCAGAATTTCCAGGTCAGCCGTCAAGCAAGGACTCACCCGACATATTATCGACTCCCACATAACACATACCCTACATACCCCAAACCCCACAGAATTTCTCCCTGATAACACAGACTCCCTAGTAACCCATAGCTCTGGGCCAATCCCGAGAGGAATATGTTATGTGGGAGTGACTGTAGTTGAGTAATAGAACTCCGCCCGCCGTCTTTTTGTAGAAAGAACGCTGTAACGTCGCATAATTGTAGACACTGGGGCACTATTTTAATCTGGTGTCATGTCATTCATTTGTCAGTGTATGTGCGCTCGAACCGCCGTAAGGTGGAGCAACAGAGCGAATTTAAAGGCATCAGAACGAACGTGGTGATGAAATACCAACGGTGGATTGGAAACGTGTCCAGGGCTGCACTGAACGAGTGATCCTAATCTGCTATTCGGCGTCTTAGCCCGAAGGGTTCGGGGAAACGGGTTATCCGTGGGACCCATTGAAGGCGAGGAGGTTCTGTTATGGACGTGGCAGTGTTCTATAAGTGACCAGACACTCAGGCACGTGACAACGCATCGTCAGGCTGGTACGAACTACAATTTGTCGGAGCTCATCTAATAAGCATGGCCAGCTCTGCCCTCAAGCAGGCTATCGCCCCAACAACTTTGCAGCAGGCACAGACAGACGCTTTGCTTGCGTTACTCAACCTTGGTATTTCCCAAGATGCACCTACACCGTCCGCTACCCCCACCCTAGTCAAAGTCTGCGCCCGCAGTCAGAGCCCCGACGTCTACTGCCCCTCTGGTCTGGAAGGTATTAGTCTTGGACCAGCAAACGAAAGACGTCCTCGCAACAGTACTTCGTGTCCAAGATCTTCGCGATGCGGGCGTGACGCTGCACGTGTACGCAGTCTTATTCCGTCTTTCTTCGTGCTCCTCACATCGTCGCAGTCAGCTACACTCCATGCGTCCCCCGTTACCGGACGTTCCCGCCGTTTACTTTGTCGCACCAACCTTGGCGAACATACGCCGAATATCGGAGGACCTTGACAAGTGTTTATATGAATCCTTTCACCTCAATTTTGTCGAACCACTACCTCGCGCACTTCTTGAGGAGCTTGCCGCTTCGGTCGCCACATCTGGTACAGGGGATTTGATAGAGCAGGTTAGTCTACTCACCGTTCGGTGTTTGGGCAGATTTCACCCTCTGTATCAGGTCGTTGACCAATATCTGTCGTTTATCGCACCATCGCCGTCTTTATTCTCCTTGCTATTCCCATTGCCACCTCCAGTGTCCCAACCAAGTCCATCTCAACCCAAACCGTATTACTCGTACAAACTTCTCAATTCCCCGTCGTCCACTGAACAACAGATTGAGGATGAGATTGAACGTGTCGCCAGCGGGATCTTTAGTGCCGTTGTGACCACGGGTGCGTGCCCCCAGTGGTTGCTTCACGTTCAATGTAACCTAATCGATCCACAGGACATGTCCCGATCATCCGTGCTCCCAAGGGCAATGCAGCAGAAATGGTGGCCAAGAAAGTCGACGTCAAGATTCGTGATGCGTTACTTTCCGCCTCACGCGCCCATGGGTCGACTGCATCGCTCTTCTCACAGGATTCCTCTGGATTGTCCAATCTGCAAAAGCCATGTGCGATCTTTTCATACCTCATCTTCTCGTCCTCGTCCTAATTAATCACCTTGAGTGCTGCTCATCCTGGACAGGAATGTAGACCTTGTTCCCATGGTCTCTCATGGCTGGACGTACCAAGCCCTTGTATCAGATTGCCTTGAGATCAAGCTTAATCGCGTAGTTGTCAACAGCCCACAAAAACGCTCTTATGACTTTGATTCAAAGGACTTTTTTTGGGCAAAAAATGCTGCGAACCCGTTCCCTCAAGTTGCTGAGGACATTGACGCCGAGTTGAACAAGTATAAGCAAGATGCCGCGGAAATCACTCGATCGACGGGTGTGAGTGATGTCAATGATATTTCGCAGCTGTGAGTCGGTGCTGTGGTAAATGTTTTAAAGCATGTGATTGACATTACACAGCGACCTTTCGTCGAATGCAACACACTTGAAAACTGCTATAACACAGCTTCCCGAACTCACTGCTCGTAAGGCGACGCTTGACACGCACATGAATGTCGCCACGGCATTGCTCGAACATATCAAAAAGAGAGGTCTCGATGAACTGTTCAGCACTGAAGAGGCGGCCAATAAGCAAGTAAGCTTCCCCGGGCCGTCCGTTATGACGTTGCCTCATGGCCTGAGCTACTAGACAGTATCATCGATTCTAGAGACACTTCGTGCGCCTCGACCGGACGGAGCTTTCACCCCCGAGGACAAGCTCCGTCTCGTCCTCGTGTTCTACCTCTCTTCACCTGATAGCGCCATTTCCAAAGATGATATTACTGAACTGGAGAAGGAGCTCAAGAGTGCAGGTGCAGCTACGGCAGCATTCGAGTATGTTCGACGGACAAGAGAAATCTCGCGTATGACTGTTTCTGCCTCCGTCGGGGGGACAGCCACGCCAGTGCTCGGTGGTCAAGGGGAACTATTCAGAGGCTTTACGGCTCTTGGAAACAAGGTTTTTTTTTTTTTTTTGGAGGGAACCACTCCTCGCCATCTAATGGTTCGTTTATCTCTAGCTCACCGACCGTCTGAAAGAGGGTGGCTTGGAGAACCTAATTTCGGGCGTAAAGAATTTCCTACCAGCAAACAAGTTGTTGCCCGTGACACGACTGGTCGAGGCACTAATGGATTCATCAGCTGCATCAAACCAGTCTTTGCAAGAAACTGACGAATATTTGTTCCTGGATCCCCGTGCACCTCGGAATTCCCAGGGAGGATTGGGTGCCTCTGGGACTGTCGGTGGACCTGGAGTTAGTGCTGCATCAAGTACTGGCAGAGCACGACGTATGGCATTCACAGATGGTATGGTGTTCGTCGTAGGAGGTGCAAGTTACGTTGAGTATGGAAACCTCGAAGAGTGGGCAGCCAAGACTGGGAAACGCCTCACGTACGGTGGTACCGAAATTGTTGATCCTGGAAGTTTTGTCGGCGTGCTACAGGAGCTAGGTAAAAGCATTTCGTAATTATAGCTATGGATTTCGACTAGAACAATTACGACTACATCGGAATGACTACCATGTGACGAGCGAAAAGACCAAATGAAGTCAATTCAATCCAAGACAGCCCACGTGCTAAGATCATGTAAATCACTTTCTATTGTTGGAGCGCATGAGGATCTGAACGAGGCGGACGCTAAGATAGTGTCAGTGTGTGTTCGAGCGGACTACCAACACGCTCACAAGATGTTGATCATGTCAAGCTCCAAAGCGATCGCCTCTTTCATGGGGTCACTGGAAATGGCACCCATTTCCGCCATACGTGCGTGTTGTAGAATCTTTTGAGTACTTGAGTAAATAAAAAAATTAGCGATCAATGTGTGTCAAATGGCCGGGTAAGTGCCTACTCATAAAGCACGAATCCGCCAAACACGGCTAAACCGCCGTATAGAGAGATCGACTCGGCGATAGCTAGCCCACGCATACCAAGGGGAAGGGCCATCGGAGCCAATGAGGAGAGTGCTACAACAGTCACACCAGCGAGAAGTGGACCACCCATGTACAGATACTTGTCATTCCTGCCCAATGGGTGAGCGCGACGTCAAGGGAGTAGGATACGACACACTTTGCAGTTGCGCCGACGTAAGACAGGGAACCAACGACCCCGCACGTGTACAGCGCAGCACGGGACAAAATGGCTGGACTGAGGAAGAACAGTGGGCTTAATGTTGCTGCTTGACAGGCGTTGAACCCCTTCGGAGAGTTAAAGAATGCATATTATCGAATGCCGATGACCTACCAGCCAGAAGAGGTGCTTCTGTACGGCCCTTTCTGGAGGGGTGTAATAGACTCCCATCATAGAGCCGATGCTCCCGACAAGGCTCACACCGAGTACAAGCCCTGTAAGGCACGATTACACCGAGCAGGACCGGAATGAAGAATACACACATGGATTCGCGGACATGACTCTAAAAGCAACTCCAGACCTGAACATGCTTCGGGCAGCTAATGCCGTAAGTACAAGGCCACCCCCAGTATACTTGAAACTGTCATGTAGATAGGACTGTTCGGCAGCAGTCAACGAGTCACGAGTGTCTCTGTTCAAGAAGCCTTCTGCAACGACGACAGTGCCTGCTACGGCGGCCTACGCACATGAATCAACAGACGGAGATGGACGCTGTTGCCACGTACGGCTGTGATTGCAAATTTCTTCCAGGCCTCTTGTGAGGATGCCTGTGTGATAGTCTGTGCGTCTGTTATCAGGGTGCGGGAGAACCCGTGCAGAGAATGTGTGGTAGGACGTTTCTGAATGACATTCTTGAGGGTGCCAAAGCGTGCGCTGGGGTTGGTCGAGAACGGTTGGAGCCTTGAGCGCACGGCAGCTCGCGGTACGCTGCGGAGCAAGGCTGGCTTGAAAGTAAAGCACAACATGGTAGTCTGCGTCCAAGGAGTGGTCAATTAGTCAGCATTTATCGGTCGTATACGTCATTGCCCGGCATCGCAAAAAAGTTAGTATGCTAATTGTACAACATTACGCTGCCCGAGGCAACTTTGCTGGGTCGACAACGCCGACCACCTTGTGTTCCATTGCCAGTGCGATCAAGCTCTGTTCTCCCCATTTCTTCCAGTCGATCTCAAAAACACCCGTCTTCTCCCCGCATGACCAAGTCCAAGTCCGTTCCCGAGTCTCCACCAACAATCAGCCGTGCCATTCGCTCTGAGAGATTGATCTCTACGTACCTTGACATCATACATATTCAGTGCGCCATCCCCACCACCACTCGCTAGTAGAGTGCCATCTGGACTAAATGACAGGGCAAACACATACTTGGTGTGATCTGTAAACACTTTCAAGCAGTCCCCCGTCACCGAATCCCACAACCGGGCTGTAAAATCGAACGAGGCCCTGCCCCAGAGTGAGACCATACACATGCCGTCCAGCTCAAGTAGCTTACGTTGCTACTAGTTCGTGCTCCCCTGCCCGGCTATTCGGACACCACTTGATGGAAGTCAGACACCGTTTGTGGCCCTTGAGAACAACATGAGTAGATATTGACTTTTCCGAATGCAGGTGTTCAATATTCCATATCCGAGCGGTCGTGTCATCGGAGCATGTAGCCAGGCGTGTGCGTGACGGGTTGCATTTCAGCATATTTAATTCCCCTTCATGTCCTCTGCTCCAGGGTCAAGCTCAATAACGGATGTTTTCGGTCGACAAACATACCTGAGAGTTTGGATAGGTTTAGCTCCGTTCAACGAAACAATGTGAACCACGCGATCACTCCCACCACTCGCAAACGTAGAATCGTCAATCCAGTCAACATCCAGACAACAAGCTTCTGACACGTCTTGTAAGGTGAGTTCCTCCTGGAATCTGACAACATATTACCTTCGTGATTTCTGTATTGTCGATGTAGTCTCTTGTTTTTGGTGTCCCACACGCATGACGTGCTGTCCAAGCTTGCAGTAACTACCCATTGTCCCGAAGGAGAGAACTTGGCGGCGAAAATGGGACCCTTCTAGGTATCAGTATAACCCATTGTGAAGATGTCGCTTTCGACTAACCTTGTGGTGGTCATCTGTGAGATATGCCTTTCCTGCAGAGGTGCAGATTCGAAGTGTTGCATCATACGATCCTATCGCAACTAGCGAACCATCAGGGCTCCAGTCAATGGATGTCAAGTCGGCCTGGGAAGAGGTAGCAAGATTGGATAACGTCAATGTCGGCCGCGGAGCGGAGGGTGGGGAACCCTCATATGGACCGAACGGAACGTTCCAGTAGTTGACTGTGGCATCGCGTGATCTGACGTATTATGTATCAAATTAACATTGGGACCAATTGATCTATGAGCGCATACCCCGATACCAGCTGTCCCGCTGTAGTTGGGCTCCAAGCAACTACGAAAACCTACAAGCTCCATTACTGAAAGTTGCTGCTGACTTGCGCAAAACTCACCTCAGCCTTGTGTGCTTGCAGTAACCTAACTGGGTCCACGCGTTTCGTCTTCGACTTCTTGGCCGCATTTTCTGGGGGTAGTTGATGCGAATCCGATGGTTTCGCTTCCTTCGGGACAGTGCTGGAAGGCCCTATGGATGCAAGTCGCATGGTGGTGCATTGTTAAACGCAATTCGCGTACCGTCGACAGCCATCGCTGTGTGACCATCTTCAGCCTCCTTTCTGGCACGCTTTTCGGCACGCCCATCCTCTGTGGAAGGTGAAATTGACTTTCGTTTGATGCCAGTCTCGCCGGCGGGCATAGCTGTGTTAGGTTCTCCGGGCTGTTGTGGAGCCAGCAGCGTCGTTGTATTCGGGTCAAAGGAGCACACATGACGCTCCAGCAGAGAGAAACTACTCTTGCAATTTTTCGCAAACGAATCACCTTTCCAGTGTGCCTCGACTTCTGCGTACAGGAGTGCCTTGCTGAGACGCTCTACCAGCTCACCGCGTGGGATGTGTTTCTTGATATGATGTGAGTGGTCCAAGCGACCCTCCATGCGTAGGGAGAAAGCAGCGTGTTGGAAGCCTGGATTGAAGTTAGACAAGGAGGCCAAACGTCGGTTGCAGAGGGCCTACCGGAATCTTGAAAATATGCGTGTATGAGGCAGTTGACCTCATCCGCAGTGATAGTTATTGGGACTGTCATGTGGGCGGTAACTTCTAGAGAGAGCCAGAGTGCGGAGTTGGAAAACAATGGATGTTCAACTCAATTCCTGCAGGCAGGCGAACAGCGATTGGGACGACCTTGGACCCGTCCAAATAGTAGACCATGTTCTCACCTCGGCAGGGACTTTGTCAGCTCTCTGCCACGTGAGACATGCCGACCGTAGATAACCATTCTCACAAGCCTCCTCTCTCATGCAAGCGTACGAATTCGATATCGACGTCCCCTCCGACGACGACGAGGCTTACGACGGCCCCGACGCTTACCTCGAGGGCGACGATAACGTCCTTGAGCTCGAAATCGGCCAAGACGACATTCCTGCACATTCACACGGCGTGAGTAGCACCCCGATCGCGCAGATCTTGCGTTGTAAGTACCTCGCTAAGGCCTCTCCGGTCAAACTCCTCTCACGTCTTATTTGCTAGCACTGTTTGACCTTCAGCACTTGCAGCCTGGCAGCACGACCGAAAGGGCACCTAGCTCCAGCACGAACAACATCGAGGGGGTCTCGATAACCTATGGCGACCTGGTAGGTTTGCTACGGACGCTCCCCTCGAGGAGAGCCCGTGATGACGAAGACGAAGACGAAGATGCAGGCAGTGACGACGACGAATATTTGACTAGTTCACATTGGAACAGGCAATGGTGCCTTCCCCATAGTGAACCTCAGAAGACGGGTGTTGAGTTGCTTATGAGCGGTGAATTTGGCCGTGTGGGCAACAAACTCAGGTCCAAGAAGGGCAGCAGGAACGTTTCTCGCTTACTCCTAGACCGGTCCTGCAAGCCTCGAGGTACTCTGGCCAGGGAGGAACTAACCAATGTATGCTCCATCTAGCTTTAGTAACTGCCATTTCTCACACAGCCCTAGGAGCTTGTACCTAATTCCAACGGGACTGCTGTTGCCTCCAATGGAGCCAACCTTTATGTTGGACAGTTTTCCAAAGGTGACGAACTCACTGCGTGGTAGCCCTAATCAGGCCCCTCATATTTTCGCTGGATAGACTCATCCTTCTACTACACATGCTGTCAAGGTTTGTCAATGACTTGACCCGTCCTCGAGTGTTTTTGAGTTTACGTTCAACAGACTTCCGTCTACAAGTGTATGATATGACATCGCCACCGACCAAGTACAGCAAACCTCGGCAAAACCCGCGTCGCACTGGCAGAACATCGCTCTTTGACGATCAGAATCGTGAACACGAGTCCACCCTTAAGGTTTTGAAGACCATTCGGGGACACCCGGGCAGATGGACTATCACCGATTCTCATCTAAGTCCCGACAACGAAAGGCAAGATTTTAATTGTAGGACAAATGTTGTAATACTCAATAATGCCATTCAGGATGATTTATTCATCTATTGTGAGTAGCTCGTTCCTTGGTAATTGCATTCGCACACTTAGTGCCATGTGGCAGTCGCCCACAGTATATATGACGAACACATTAGATTCTTCCACGATACAAACGCCTATCCGCTTTGCGGATCTTGGTCGCCGTCCAGGCCGGTCCTTGTGGGGTGTCTATGATGATGATTCGTTTGGTATTTGGAGCTGCAGGTTTTCTGCTGACGGTAACGAAGTGGTCGCAGGAGGAAGTGGCAATATCTTTGGTAGGCAACGTACCCCCGTACCCCCCGGGATCGCTCACGCTTCATCTAGTGTACGATCTCCTGGCCGATTCCAGAACAGTCAAAATCGAGGCACACCAGGACGATGTGAATAGTTGTTGTTGGGCCGATGCTGCGTCAGGGAACGTTCTGATCAGCGCGTCCGATGATACGTTCCTCAAAGTCTGGTAATAACTCTCTTTCTTCTTCCCCTCCATTTTTTGGCTGATCATGGTGCCAGGGACAGACGGTCACTAGGCGGATCAGGAAAACCATCAGGAGTACTTGCGGGTCACACCGAAGGAATCACGAACGTCTCTGCCAAGGGAGATGGAAGATATGTCATCTCTAATGGCAAAGATCAGGTACTTCGGTTGTGGGATCTCCGCAAGATGTGCAGTAGCGACCACTTCGATTCGTTTAAGCACAGAGATTACAGATGTCGAGAATATGACTATCGGTATGGATCATGGGGTCACGGTGTTCTCCCTACTGACGCCCGCACAAAGATATGGTCATTTCCCGAAGCCCAAACGACTCGCGCATCCAAATGATTGTAGTGTCATGACTTATCGAGGGCACGCCGTCTTGCGCACACTTATAAGATGTAACTTCAGTCCTGCGGAAACCACAGGAGGCCAATACATTTATTCAGGGTCCGCGGATGGAAGAGTTCACGTGAGTAAAAATAGTTCTCGTTCGTCTTATCATGATCAACGGACCATATTGTTGAAAGATTTGGTCACTGGATGGCCGAATTGTTCAAGTCCTAGATCGTTCGCAAACTCTGCCAATGTCATATGATCCATCTAGTCCTGAGCTGGAGCCCCTAACGGGATCTCGTGCGACGGTCTGCGTCCGAGACGTGAGCTGGAGCTCGAGGGTAATGCTCTACGTGTTCGGAATCTTCGGTCGCTGATGCGTGTTACAGGAACCTGTGCTGATGAGTGTTGGCTGGGAAAGTTCGGGCGTTGGTGGCAGTGTTGTCGCCCGCCATGAGTGGAAAGGGCTTTCTAAAATGGCCTACTCGCTGGAGGACTTCACGGAGAAACAACGTAGAGAACACGTCCAAAGGGCAGCGAGTCAGCGAGTGGCAGGATACCGACGTGTTCCTGGCGCATTCGAGGAGGAAGACGACGAGGAAGACGAGAATGATTGACCTAGAGGATGGCACGTAGTCGGGCCGCGGGCATCAGTGAATTCAAAAGTTGGTAGGAACTAGTCTGTCGATGTCGTTACGCTTTCTTGGCGTAGGCCACTCAGCATTCCCGCTTGCACTGCACTGCCAATGCACCTGATAAACGCCTTGAATTAAGTAAACCATCGTTATACAATGACCCATCTCTTCGGCTTCCCGCCAGGGTATTTCGTGATTCGCTCTGTCGCAACAGGCCGTCTGTGGGACGTCAGCCTAGATGAAGTTGAGGACGGAACACCGGTCATCTTATGGTCAGAAAAAGAACAGTCACTAGTTGAAGGTGAGTAATCGAGGCTAGTTTATTGATCCAGGTCTCCAGGAGCTCACGAATCTGATAAGGCCTGAGAAGTCCGGAAGCGAATAACCAGGTCTGTCGCTTCCAGCATGTCCTCGCGATACTCAACCTAGCCTACGGCTTTGTGTCACTCAGGTGTTTTTCATCGACACCTCCGGCGCTTTGTGCTCGCGGGGTCCAGGGCATGCAATTGACGTCGAGGGTACGCACAATGTGGCAGATACGATACATCGTTGACCGACTTTGATTCACACAGGAGACCACCTTGTACTGAGACACAGACGACCGGTTTCCCAGCCATTTCCGAACGCATATTCTCACCCGCTTCCGCAATTCTCCTACAGCCATGAAACGCAGGAGATCTCTGTATCATTCTCATGTGATCCCACATATCCGCCTCCAGGGAGTGCCACTTTCGATGGTTGGCGAAGGAGGAGGTATATTCTATCTTCCGTTCCGATGGGGAGACCCAAGTCTTTTATCGATCACGCTTCAGCCTTTTTATCTGCTTCTGTGGCGGCTCCATTTTCACTCCTCGCTGGGAGTGTGTCTACACAACCGAAGAGCACGCCGGAGGAAGTGTTTGGGGACATAGATTTGGCGGAAGATGAAATGTTGGAGCAGGATCGCGGAGAAGAGGGGGAGGCTGATGACTCTCTTGAACCCCAGAGGAATCTCCGTCTTCTTTCCATCGATCCAAGGGGTACACTGCCCGAGGGGACAAACGCTAGGAAGCGTAGGCAATGGCAGGTCATCTCATTGCGTAGATCTGCCGCTCACCGTGGTCGTACTCAATGAAAGAATGTACTATACGCGACAAGATTTGTACACAGGTTCATACTAGTAACATGGTCTCATCTGGGTTCAGTCACGGCGTGCTTGCATGATGATTCCACACAGAGTATCACGAGAAGAGTTGGTCTCGCTGAATCATTGAAGATGTCACAAGGGTCACTGGCGGGTCAAGTTATAACTCATACAAAGTTTCCTGCTGTAAGCCACACCCGCACAGACACCCGCACACCATTAGACGCCGCCTCGATCACCATACGCCGATTTGCATGCATCGCACCCGACCAGCATTCCTTTAGACTAATATAATCACAGTGACCAGCATGCCCCATCGCGCACCACCGCACATAGCCTGGTGACCAGCCATCTAAAAGAGGCAGCAAGCCGTCGATAGAGCCGTCTAGAGTACCAAGCGTTTACAACGATGATGCCCCTGGTCCCAGAATCGTATCGAAGGTCCGGTCGGCGCTGCGATGATGTCATCGTGCGAATTTAGCTTCGCTTCACGAACGGATGGATCCGAGGATTTGGAAAGGGATCGCCGCGGCATGCCACCTTGGAGTTTATAGTAATTAGATCCTCTCCTTACTTTCCACATGAGCTTGGGAGGTAGCACTGGTCAACCTAAACCGCCGAATGGCCATGTCCACCTTGTTCTTCTCGAACACCAGAATTCATTTTACCTTGAAATACCGCTTCGCGTCGTCAGGAGCGTCTGCCGTCACTCCCCCAAGTATCTTTGTTATCTTGGGTGGTGCGTCCTAGGAGTGGAAGGAATGTTGCTGGACAAACGAGGAAACCAGATCATTCTGACTGGTAATTTAATCGACCAAGGTGTTTACTACTACAGGTTATCCGTACCTCAGCAAGGTTTCCTCTTACCTGTCCTTGTGATTCTGAAGTTGACGACGCCTCTGCAGGTATCCTCTCTCACGCCGTTGACCTCGAGGTCATCAAGCTACGTAGCACAGCACCCTCTCAAACTTCTGGATCCCGGGAGGCTTTCCGTCAGAGATTAGTGCCACGGGACGGCCAACAATGTGTGTGGTCCGGTTTACCTGGTTTTGGTATGCACATTATTCCTTGGAGTAAAGGCGATGAAGCACGTCCTCTTCGCGATCTCCCTGAAACTAACCTGATAATCTATCTAGTGGTTCCAACTTATCATTGAAAACCGACCACACGGTGATGAGCAACTTCGCACTTTGAAAAGCATAAGTGACATCAGGAATGGGATCATGGGCGCTGCTTCTCTCCATACTCCTTGTTTCGATGCTCGGGACGTCGTCGTACTGAAGGTTTGTCCACACTTATTTTTTGGTCACTGCTTACACCAGCTTGTTAGACGCTTAATTGTATCCTCAAAACGAGCGATGTTCCCGTCAAACCTCGCCGCCGTCTCCCCCCGGTATGAGCCACGCACCCCAGTCGCGATACACACTTCAATGGCTTGCCGCTAGTGATGCCGCTAGTGCTGAATTCCTTCGTGCCACTTTCCCGAATAATAGTGATGCCGCATTCGCATCGCATCACAGACCCAAACCTTCTGACCTGTTACTCCATTATAACTATGGTGCAGCCGCTGTGAAGCACCGGGGTAGAAACCGCGGTGTTCTCGAAAATCGCTCAGGTCTTCCACGTCCGCAGCCACCTGAACCTGTGGCCAGGAGCCCAACACAAAAGGTCGGTGATATGATTCAACAACAACCCGCTGGTAATGGAGGCGGTATGGGTTCGGCGGCCACAGACTCGGAGCGACCAGTATGGGACGAGGATGATGTAATGCTATTTTTCTGGGGCAACTCAATGCCGCCCATGGAGAGACATGCTAAGAAGGAGCGGGAGCGCGAAGCGAATATCAACAAATGGAGAGCTGGGACTGCTGTATAGACAAGACATGCCTTGCTTCGCTGCGGCGGATATCGCGCGAGTCGTTGATGATCGAGGACGCATGCAGTTCAAGCCCCTTCATCATCACGAGCCTATGTCAAGCTGTCACTGCGGTGTTAGATGAATGAATAGGAAACATCGTCTTTTTGCAATTAACATCCCGCCTCGATCTTGTGTCAGCGATGTAGAAAAAAGGAATCGATAACGAGGTTAAACAATTTACTTCAAACAATTTACCAAAGATACATCTGATTGTAGTAGGACATCAAGGGTCATGTTGCTTCGTGCTTGCAGCGACGGACAGCAGAGGCCGTGCCGCCATCGACAGTCTGACCATGTGAACACTTGACGATCGTCAGTCACCCAGTAGTCAGTAAACAGCGTAACACAAACAGTTACAAACGAACTATACTGCTAAGCCACACCACACATTGGACACCGCCTCGATCACCATACGCTTCACATACAGACGTACGAGCACAGCATGTAAGTTTCTCCGATTGAAGATACTTAGCGACCCTGCGTGCTTGTACGGTCCATGCCTTTTTATCCCATATGTTCACCAACACCTGCGTCTCACAACTGATCATTTGCTTGCCTCGACGTGGCTTGCAGGCGGATTTAACATCAAAACATGAAGACCCAGATCATTTTCTATGTCACTATTATGCTGGCTGCAGCCAGTGCTTGTGGACACCAACAAATTTCCCTTGGCTCCCATGAGGAGACAGAGACATGGCTTTCAAAGTATGGAAAGCAAATCGACCCGCCATTCTCGGGACCGCTGGCCTTCTCGCATGCAGAATATGTGCGTTGTCTGGAAGATGAATCTGCTGCGTTTGACATTGCTATTCTCGGCATGCCATTCGACACTGGTACAAGTTACCGACCTGGAGCACGGTTTGGGCCGTATGCGATCCGCTCAGGTAGCAGGCGCCAAGGAGCCACTCGGGGCTACACCTTGGCTTGGGGGAACAACCCTTATGCGTCGGATTTAAAAATTCTTGACTGTGGAGACGTATGTCTTCAGACTTTGGACATGTTATTCAAGTTCGCTAACTCAACGTCTAGGTGCCTACCACACCTTTCGACAATGCCCTCGCAGTGGATCAAATGCAAGTTGCGTATGCTACCTTGCTTGCGCGCCCTCTCGCATCAACCACCTCTGTCTGGCCACGCGACGCGCTTCTGGCAAAGGACGGTCGCGAGCATCCAAGAATCATCAGGTAGTAATAGCTATATGCCATTTACCATATCCTCACATGGTTGGTCTAGTCTTGGTGGGGACCACACTATCGTTCTCCCTATCCTTCGTGCTCTCAATAAAGTATATGGGCCAATCTCGGTGATTCACTTTGATGCGCATCTTGATACGTGGGGTGGATACGCTGGTGCTGTGACAGATCAATCACGCATCACGCACGGCACCTTCTTTCACATTGCAAATGAGGAGGGTCTGATCGCCAACTCTAGTATCCATGCGGGTCTTCGGTGCAAGTTGCAAGTGAGTATAAATGACTGAAGAGCGCTGCACATCGATTGAACCTTGCAGGGTATCGATGACATCGAGAACGACGAATCAGTGGGATTCCATTTCATAACTAGCGATGACATTGACGACCACGGCGTTTCCTCCATTGTTGAACGGATCAGGAAGCGAGTTGGGGATACGCCGGTGTACTTGAGGTTGAGCTTCCACGACAGATAGCGAACCCAATACTGACCCGGCTTATAGTTTTGATATTGATGTGATTGGTGTGCATGGCTCGCCTTTGAGAAGAGTGCCAGCTAACCTCTACTATTAGATCCCGGCCTGGCACCGGGTAGTGAGTTTTCGTCTTTCCGCACACAATCGAAAGTACTCAGTCGGACTGTAGCTGGTACCCCCGAGCCCGGAGGCTGGACAAGCAGAGAAGTCAAGCGCATTATCAGAGGGTTGGGTGGATTGAATTTCGTGTTCGTATCCCATAAACCACCTCTTTCACGACTTCACACTACATTTTTTCCAGTGGCGCGGATCTTGTCGAAGTCGCACCTGCGTATGACCACGGTTGGACGCACATCAGTTCTCCTTGGTAATTTCTGACGAAAGATGTGCAGCTGAGATCACCGCTATGGCAGCGGCGGACATTGTCCACGACTTCCTCTCGATGCTCGTGTCTTCCGAGCTACCCAAGCCTGTCAATCCCCCACGTCGGTGGCCGAGGGATGAGCTCTGAACACCTTTATTCCACTTGTCACCGCCGATTCTGGTACCAACTCCCAACTTGGAAAGGGAGCTGGCGAGTATGCATAATCATCAACATATTCGTAACTTGAAGTCTGTACACTAGTATACCCTCGTTACCAAGGACCAACGATCTGCATCCAAAAAACGTGCCCAGCGGACCGTGCCGTATTTAAATCACATCGGATTAGACTTGAGATGAGTATGGCCCAAAAGAATCCGATCAACGAATGGACAATGCACGACAATCGATCATATAATGTAGTACGATACAAGGGTATCAGAGACGTCAGATAAGAATCGTCCTAGGAAGGGTCCGTATGACACAGAAAAGGGCTCGTATAACACTCATTTTTTCAGCCTCTGTTTCCCCATCGACCAGGGGTGCCAGACTCATACATTGGGGGACTGTCGGTGTATCGTGGATTTGGTGGAGGGGCCATTACAATGGTGTTCTTCGGGCCCCTCGGGCCCTTGACAGGACTAACGCTTGTTGGCGCACCAGTAACTTGGGTATCAATCGCAAGTGGCGATCGCGACATTGGCGGGGGAGTCGGGTTTGAAGGAGCCTGATAATGTCCATAATAAGGATCATTATAGGAATCGTTTATTGGTGCGGTGGTCGCGCCGTATGCAGCTCCGCCAAGTGCGTAGCCATGCTCGGGCTGGAGAGTAGGAGATCTGGGTGCATTGTATGGAACACCATACGGTGATTGAGGATTGTCAACCATAGCGGCTGCAGGATTGTAAGTGTCCGGACTGAATGCGCCGTATGGATCGTAAGGTGCATGAGATTGTTGAGTATTCGGGTCATCTGGAAATACCTGAAAAACAGCGCATAAAGGAAGGGAAAGAGGACTTACAAGAAATACCTCCTGTGTTGTGACCATACGCCTGCGGGCCATACGGATCCTGGTTATACTGATTATCTGAAGGGCCGTACATGGCCGCTACGGGAATCGAGGGAGGAATTGCAGTGCTGGATGATGGCGGATACATGGAAGGGGTAGTAGTCGTAGTGATGTTGCTTGCGCGACGTTGTGGTCCTGGGGGATAAGAGGAAGCATTATTATATTCGTCCACAGCGCGAGTGCCAAGGGGAGCCTGCATATAGCCACCTCCTGCATACCCCCTTCCTGCGGCACGACCATAGGTTCCCATGCTGGCATTTGATACGCTCCGATTATCACGGTAAGGCACGTCTTCTTCAACGTATACTTCGTCTCCATCTACGCGGCCCTTGAGTGGCTGAGATGGGTCATATTCGTGGAAGGCAGGTAGGCCAACCTCTGGTTGGGCTTGACGAGCCTTTCGATCCGCCTCTGCTTTGACGGCGTCGAGGCGCATTTGCTCATTGGGTTGGTATCCATTTGCACCGATGGGAGTGCCGACTTTTCCTCCCCATGCGTCGCGCGAACGACGTCTAATGCAGCATCTCCCAACGGTATAGAAGCAGCCGCTAAAGAAGAGAAGTATCCAGGCGACGAGAGTGAGCCAAACGGCATTGCCGATTGACGCTGATCCACCTTCTACAGAGTTCATGCTAGATTTTGCTACGAAAAAGATGACGATGTCAAAGACAAAGGCTACGAGGGCAACAGTTGCAGCAAAACCGGATATGCAACTGCTGAAACAAGTCATGGCCATCTCACGGACATGGGCAAGGAGGCCGAAAAGGGCAGCGATGGCAGCGAGGCCAAAAGCGACGATGTGGAGTACGAGGACATAAGTAAGCCATTTGACGACGACTTGAGGTATTTGGATGGTTGTGTCGCCAACCAGGGCGTTGACATCTTGGGAGGGGGTGAGGACCGGGAGAGAGCAGAGGGAGAAAACTGACCGAGCTCATATCCGACGGTTACATTTGAGCAGGTGGTCGAAGAATCTACGGACATGCAATAGCCCAGAGTTCCAAAGGTGATGTCTCCACTCAGGCCTTGAGCGGCCAGGGAGGCCTTGAGAAAGTAGACAGACTTGATGAGGGGGACGGAGAAAGAAACGACGGCGAGGAGGATTGTGGCAGCGAGTGTGATGACGAAGCCAGGCGTAGCAGGTCTAATCAAGTTGCCCATATTGCGGTGGGGGGCGAGTGAAGAGGAGCCGTAGGCAAAGATGGATGGTGGCTGTGCTGTGCAGTTTACAGTTTCCAGTGCAAATAGTTCAACGTCTTGTGCTCTCCCCGGACCGTCTTCCCGTTGTCCACCGTCCTCTTCCACTCAAACCCGTTCTTCTCAAACACCCGTCGACTGCCTTCGTTCCCAGTAAATGTGTACCCCGCCATGCACCGAACGCCCATCCGCGGAATCGCCCACTCATTCAATATCACACCCATTGCCGCACTCATGATGCCCCGTCCGTGGTGCGATGGCGCAAGGTAGTCTGTTCCGGTCAGTCTCCACACCCTCGAGCACAGCGCTATCCATACCTCCAAATGTCCACACGATGCTCGGGTCCCCGACTGCTTTCTCGTTGTTTGCCTCCACCGCCTTCTTCCTCTCGTTGGGATCGAGCACCTCCTCCATCTGCGCGCGGTCGATTCCGATGTCCCCAAGGTAGACGTCTGTCCCGTCCGGGAGAACTTCCCTTATGTGTCTGACTGGGCATCCCCCTACCAGTTTCAGTGGTCCGTCTGGGTTCAACCGATCTTCCTCTCTCAGCTCTGCCAGGATATTGTCACTTTGGGTTACGATGCGCGCGAGCCACTCCTCCGCGTACTCGTCACGGTATGGGATTGGCGGCCCTTCCAACCATATTGATACCCTAGGATCGTTGATGATGGGGGCGAGGCTCCTGGAATCGCTCATGCGCGGAGCCGTTAGAATAATGTCGTTGTTCGGGGCGGGGAGACGGAGATATGGCTCTCCGGTCTGTGGATTTATCTCGAGCGGATATAGCTGGCTACCTGGCATGGTGGGCTTCAGAATTACCCTACCACGACAGTGTTCCAGATTCTTGACTCATCGAAGTGTGAGTCAGAGGTCAATGCTGAGGCAGTAGCGCTTGTCTATCTCCAATTGGTCGATAGTGTCTAATACAGATGGCGCGAAAAATCTACCCAGTTTCGGGGGAATCATTTACTGACCGGATAGTATGCCTCCCGCGCAACCCTGACGGCGTTTTTAACCTCCCCCACGTTGACACCAACACCCTGAGCACCATCTTCTTTCCCTCCTGCCTAGATCGAGATCTATCAGCACGAGAAATGACTTGACGCTTCGGCAGCCCCACCTTGCCACCCAACACCTCAGTCACTTTGGAGGCCCACGTTCGAGCATCAAACCCTTTCGCCCGGACATCTTCGGGTACATAGTTTGCATGTGCCACCTTACCACCCCCCGCATTGACACTAAACACATACACAGCTTTCCCGAGCTTCTTGCCTTGGGTAACAACGTTTTGAAGGATCTGTTTTTTTTTCCGCGGGGTCGGTTGGTTTGTTTCTGGCATCCTAAACATGACCCACCTTTGAGTTGCCATCCACATCAATACTCGCGAAATACCCTATAGCGTCTGGATGTTCGTTGAAATAGGTGACCAACGCATCAACAGCCTGCGACAAACTCAATATCTGGTAATATCTCTCGGGGTAATAGGACAGACCGATTTGTTGACCACAGCTTCCTTCTCCTTTATCTGCTTGTCAAACGCCTTGCGAATTGCTCCGAGCCGCTCTTTCAAATCCGCTTTGACCAAAACTGAGATATCTGCCTGTCCAAGTTCCTGGAAAGTGCGTGAGCACCACATTAAAGCACATCCAATAATCCGGCTTACCACTGTGAGGGCCTTGAGACCGGCATCCTTCTCATTCCCTGGGCTATTTTCAAGTACGTCAAGGCGCGTTTTAAACTCGTTTGCGACACGTGTTGCCTCCTGCGCTTCTTGCCCAGTAATAGCGGTGATTCGTCTGATACCCTTGGCGATCCCCGATTCCTCGGTGATCACAAAGTCCTTGATATCACCGGTCTTTGCGACGTGCGTACCTCCACAAAACTCGATACTGGTGCTTCGCCATCTCGGATTCTCAAGGTCCTTTGTGATATCGTCGACGTCGTACCCTAGTACGACCACCCGGACTGGATCTGGGTAAGCTTCGCCGAAGACCGCGCGGAGACCAGGGACTTTGAACCCAGGATTTAAGATCAACATCTTTGCTGTAAACCTTGACGTTCTTCCTGATCCAATCAACACTCATAGATTCAATCTTGGCAAGTTCTGGGAGTGCAATCTGAGCTTTATGTGAAAAGTCAAACCGCAGCTTAGTTGGAGCGACAAGAGAGCCTTTCTGGTCAATATGGTCTCCCAGAACTTCGCGAAGGCAGAAGTTAAGGATGTGCGTGGCAGTGTGGTTGCTACGGAGCGGCCACCGGCGTAGTTCGTCGTATGAGGAAATGACTTGGTCCCCAACGTTTAGTTGACCATACTTGAGGTGGCCAGTATGCAGGACATAGCCACTGTACACTTGAACGTTCGCCACCTCAAAATCGCATGCACCATCGATAACAATGTTTCCCGTGTCGTACTCCTGGCCTCCAGCTTCCGCGTAGAAACTCGTGCGATCAAGGAGGATACCGAAGTTGGCACCGTCAGGAATGTTGGTAGTGGACACAAGGAACTCGCGGTTGTAGTATATGCCCTTTACTGTTGCGGTAACATTTCCGAGCTCTAGAGCAAACGGTAAGATATCCGGATCAGGATCGGACAAATGGAGGCTACTCACGGTATTTTGGCAAATCATCGGTTTTGGGTATGGCGTCGTTCTTCTCTAACGCTGCAAGATCATGGACGTCAAGCTTCACACTATCCACCTTGTCCCTCTTGAACGTGCCCTTGCTTGCCTCCTTTGATCCTCTCCTGTGCGGCTTCGAACTCTTTCTCATTGATAGTGAAGCGAAAGCTCTTCAGCCATGAGGCGAGTCAAGTCGACAGGGAAACCGAAAGTGTCATATAAACGCCAGACATCAGCACCATTAAGTTCGTTGGAACCAGCCTCCTTTGCACGCATGGCATATTGGTCGAAAAGTTTCTCACCGCGATCCAAGGTCCGCGAGAAGGATTCCTCTTCTTCGTCAAGAATTTCCTTGATTGCATCCTGTTTCTTCTGAAGTTCTGGGAAAACATCGCCCTGGAAGACAATTAGCGTGACACAAGTGCAGGGGAGAGATTGTGAGACCATCTGTTCAATTACGACAGGTACGAGTGATGAGAAGAACGAGCCGATGGGTGCACTGAGTTTCTTCCTAACATATCGACAGCCACGGCGAAGTATGCGGCGGAGAACGTAGCCTCGACCAACGTTGTTTGGTACACCGCCATCGCTTAAGGCGAACGAGAGGGTTCGCACATGATCAGCAACGACCCGGTAGGCAGTATCAACACCATCGACATCCTCTGCACCAAACTTGCCAGTATATGGGCGTGCACCGCTAAGTTCTTGGATCTTGACCATGATTGGGTGAAAGATGTCTGTATCATAATTGGACAACCTGTTTTGGAGGATGGAGACAACACGTTCGAAGCCCATGCCAGTGTCCACGTGTTTCGCTGGAAGAGATTTAAGGGATCCGTCTTCCTCACGGTTGAATTGGATAAAGACGTTGTTCCATATTTCGACAACTGTTGGGTCGTCGCCGTCGACAAGATGGGGGACCTCACGACCACCTATTCGATCGACATGTATTTCACTGTAGTGGTGGTTGATATGATCTACAACGAGCAGAGGCCGGGCTCACCTGCAAGGACCGCATGGGCCAGTCGGGCCCATCTCTACAAGGACATGTTAGATAAGAGTAAGGGTGGAAAGACAGGAAGAATACCCCAGAAATTAAATTTTGATGGAATGACATGTCTAGGATCCATGCCAAGATCAAGCCATGTTTGCCTGGCTTCGTCGTCGCATGGAATGTTGTTGTGCGGGTCGCCGGCAAAGTAGGTGACGTAGAGCCGCTCCTTCGGGAGCTTGTAGATCTGGGTCAAAAGTTCCCAGCTGAAAGTGATAGCTTCTTTCTACAGTGGATGAAAGGTGAGGGAAACGGGAGGAATGAGGGGGATACGCACCTTGAAGTAGTCCCCGAAAGACCAATTGCCGAGCATCTCGAAAAAAGTATGGTGGTAAGAGTCTTTTCCGACATCCTCGAGGTCTAGGATGAGGTGAGTGTGGGTATATTCTGGTTATTGAAGGGCGAGACCGTTGTGTTTTCCGCCAGCCCTGATGCACTTCTGGCTGTTAAAGGCACGCTTGAGCTTGGCACGCTCGGAGCTGGGATCGACGGTGCCAAGAAAGATGGGCTTGTACTATGTCGTGTGAGGATAGGCGGTGGATGAGAAGAGCGATGAGACGGACTTGGTTCATGCCTGCGTTAGCGAAGAGAAGGGTGGGGTCATCGTACGGAATGGTGGAGGAGGAGGGGACGAAGGTGTGATCTTTGCTGCGGAAGTAAGCAAAGAACTCGTCGCGAATTCTGCGCGCAGGCCAGGGGCCGTTGTAAGTGGAGGCCATTCTGAAGGGAAATGCGAGCGATCGATAGCTCGCCAAAAGTCTCATCACGAGTCATCCATCCCAAAATTGGGTGACTCGGTCATGACCAGTCATGTGATTAATATAGATAACCACGTGGCGATCTGGTCACGTGTTCTGACTCCGTTCGACCTGCCCTAAACCAGATCGATAACACCTCCGACGAAGAAAAACATAGTTTGATCCCATACACCGAGCTGCAGCCCCGGTGCTTGCAAGCGACTCACTCATTCCCAAAAATCCCCTCTTCCCTTTGTACTTTTCCTGTAACTTTTAGACATCATGGTGTACGTCCTCCCCTGACTCTCCCCATCATCCTCATCCTCATCATCCGATCAGTAACTTCACCGTAGGTGAGACCACCCGCCTCCCCCTCCCGTTCGTATCTCATCCTATACAGACCAGGTCCGAGCCCTCATGGACCGGCCCACCAATATTCGTAACATGAGTGTCATCGCCCATGGTTAGTGTTGCCCCGCGATCGCTCCATATCACCGTCTTATCTGACCCCCAGTCGATCACGGAAAATCGACCCTCACCGACTCCCTCGTCTCCAAGGCTGGTATCATCGCATCAGCAAAGGCCGGAGACATGCGTTTCACAGACACCCGTGAAGACGAAAAGGAGCGCGGTATCACCATCAAATCGACCGCCATCTCCATGTACTTTGAAATGAACAAGGAAGATGTCGAAGTCATCAAGCAAAAAACAGGCGGTATGAACTAGCATATGTGCGAACTTCTTCAGTCTTATTGATCCCATTTCATTAGGCCACGAGTTCTTGATCAACTTGATCGATTCGCCCGGACACGTCGACTTTTCCTCCGAGGTTACTGCCGCCCTTCGTGTCACAGACGGTGCCCTTGTCGTCGTCGACTGTATCGAAGGTGTTTGTGTTCAGACAGAAACCGTCTTGCGTCAGGCTCTTACAGAACGTATCAAACCCGTCGTCGTCATTAACAAGGTCGACCGTGCTCTCCTCGAGCTCCAAATTCAGAAGGAAGCCCTGTATCAGTCCTTCCAGCGCACAGTCGAGACTGTCAACGTCATCATCTCGACGTACCACGACACCGCCCTTGGTGACGTCCAGGTCTATCCTGACAAAGGCACTGTCGCCTTCGCTTCCGGCCTCCACGGATGGGGCTTCACCCTCCGTCAGTTTGCCGGCCGGTACGCCAAGAAATTCGGTACTTCCAAGGACAAGCTCATTTCCAAGCTTTGGGGTGACAACTTCTTCAATCCTGCAACCCGCAAGTGGTCTACAAAGTCTGCCGACGCTGATGGAAAACCCCTCGAACGTGCCTTCAACATGTTCGTGCTCGATCCTATTTTCAAGATATTTGATGCCGTTATGAAACACAAGAAGGAGCAAGTTGAAACCATGTGCGAAAAACTTGAGATTAAGCTTACTTCGGAGGAGAAGGAGATCGCGGATCCAAAGGCCCTCCTAAAAACCATCATGCGCAAATTCTTGCCTGCCGGAGAGGCTCTCCTGGAGATGATAGTCATTCACCTGCCCTCTCCCGCCACCGCCCAGCGCTACCGTGTCGAGACCCTATACGAGGGTCCCATGGATGATGAATCGGCCATCGGCATCCGTGACTGTGATCCCAAGGGGCCTCTCGTTCTCTACGTCTCCAAGATGGTCCCCACTTCCGATAAAGGCCGCTTTTACGCGTTTGGTCGCGTCTTCTCTGGAACTGTCCGTGCATGGTCCCAAGATCCGCATCCAAGGACCCAACTATATTCCTGGAAAGAAAGATGACTTATTCGTCAAGTCTGTCCAACGTACCGTACTCATGATGGGTCGCTACATCGAGCCTATTGAGGATTGCCCCGCCGGCAACATCATCGGTCTCGTCGGTATCGATCAGTTCCTGCTCAAGAGCGGTACTCTCACTACTTCTGAGACTGCCCACAATATGAGGGTCATGAGGTTCTCGGTGTCCCCTGTCGTTCAGGTTGCCGTTGAAGTCAAGAACGCTGCCGATCTCCCCAAGCTTGTGGAAGGTCTCAAGCGTCTCTCCAAGTCCGATCCTTGTGTCCAGGCTTGGATTGCTGAGACTGGTGAGCACATCGTTGCGGGTGCTGGCGAGCTTCACTTGGAAATTTGCTTGAAGGTCAGATATGCCACATTTCTTTTACCCGGTCATCGTTTATGTGTAAATACAGGACCTGCAAGAGGACCATGCAGGTGTTCCTCTCAAGATCTCAGACCCCGTGGTTGGCTACCGGGAGACCGTGAAGACAGAATCATCCATCGTTGCTCTTTCCAAGTCACAGAACAAGCACAACCGTCTGTACGCGAAGGCCTTGCCGCTCGACGAGGAGCTTACCAAGGCTATCGAGAATGGAGACGTTAGTGCTCGCGACGATTTCAAAGCTCGTGCTCGTGTCCTTGCCGATGATTATGGTTGGGACGTCACTGATGCCAGGAAAATCTGGTGTTTCGGTCCTGAGACCACGGGTCCTAACTTGTTGGTCGATGTCACCAAGGGTGTGCAGTACCTCAATGAAATCAAGGATTCATGTGTTGCTGCATTCCAATGGGCAACGAAAGAAGGCGTCTGCTGTGAAGAGAACATGCGTGGCGTTCGTGTGAACGTCATGGATGTGACAGTAAGTCCATCACTGTCGTTACTAGTATAACCTCTTGATCTGAGATGCCCTTAGCTACACACCGATGCCATCCACCGTGGTGGAGGTCAAATCATCCCAACGTGCAGGCGTGTTTGCTATGCTGCCTGTCTGCTTGCCACGCCAGGTCTGCAAGAGCCCGTTTACATTGGTACAATGTTTCCTACTCCTCAGTCTGATGTAGGGCTGACATCCGTCTTAGTGGAGATTCAATGTCCTGAGAATGCTATCGGTGGTATCTACAGTGTACTGAACAAACGTCGTGGTCAAGTAAACAGCGAAGAGCAGAGGCCCGGAACGCCCATGTTCACTGTCAAGGCATACTTGCCTGTTATGGAATCCTTCGGCTTCAACGGGGATCTCCGGTCACAAACTGCAGGACAAGCCTTCCCCCAGTGTGTGTTCGACCACTGGGAGATCATGAATGGCTGTAAGTGGTCGATTTGAGCTGACAACATTGTATACTAAGTGCGGCCATTCTTAGCTCCTCTTGACAAAGGCAGCAAGATTGAAGAACTCGTCAGGAACATCCGCACACGCAA
Organism: Boletus coccyginus; assembly: GCA_025782845.1. Taxonomy (NCBI): domain Eukaryota; kingdom Fungi; phylum Basidiomycota; class Agaricomycetes; order Boletales; family Boletaceae; genus Boletus; species Boletus coccyginus. Next base: position 704,313 of record JAHZSR010000015.1, read on the forward strand.
GGGTCTCAAGGTAGACACCATCCTTGGACCGTTCTCCCTGCAGCTACTCACGTTTTGGTTTGTGTAGCCGGACATCCCCCCACTCGACTATTACTACGACAAGTTGTAATTCATTCCTGGATACCGGAGTGCTGTGAAACCAGGTTTCTATTACTATGGCCTAGGAACTGTTGTAAACTACCGTATCCTAACAATTTTTCTGTTGTGTTTTTCACCGTGGGTGTCATCTACCTGGCGTAGCCACTGCGTCGTGAGGATGATATTGTCGACGCTTAAGCATTTGTCATCTAGGGAAATTTCGCGCCGAACAACCGTTGGTGACCTCTTGATTTGAATCAGGTTGCGATCTGATCGAACTAGCTGTGCGTCAACGGATTCGCGCCATGACTCGTCCCGACTGACCCCCGGGGCCATGTCCGAATGCATATCGATATGGAAAAGCTGACTCACGTTGAGAGATCTTGTCATCGTTCTCGGCATCGTCGTTGTCCGGTCGGTGACTCGGAGCCTTGGCTGCTCATGTACAAATTCTGAGAAAGTATAGATCTCCGAGTAGTAAACATCACCTACGCCCCTCTCATAATCCCCGAAAATATGGCAAGTGTTGCCGACGATTTAGCGACCGTACTAGGTATCCAGACATACCTCCAGGGTGTTGAACCTGAATTCGCTGCTCGCACAGTTGAAAAACTCTCCGGGGGGTCGTGTAATTTCACATATAGGATACACCTTCACAGGGCATTCGCTGGGCGGCAGACCCTTGTTCTGAAATATGCTCCTCCATATATCGCTGGTTCGGCCGGAAGATTTCCGATTGACCAGAAACGCCAGGTATTCAACAATTTATTGAGATAATCCTGGTGTGCTGACAATGAAAAACAGCTCGTCGAGGTCCAGGCGCTCCGTCTCGCAGGTCGGCTGTCGACAGCCAACGTCCCCACGTTCATCACAGCTCCTGCTGTCCATTTATTCGACGAGGAAAGACATATCATAATCATGGATGACGCAGGGGAGGATTGTCCGACTCTGAAGGAACTACTCATCGAAGAGAGTCTACCAAAGGCCGTCGCGGAGCAGATTGGCGCTGCCCTCGGCGAATTCATCGTCGGTGTCCATACCTGGAACAAGAACCCTGACATCGACCTGGCCGTGTTTGCAAACAATCAAATTGGAAAGTATCTTTCGGTCTTCGCGACTTATGGACGGCTCGAGTCCACATTGGCTGGAAGGGATAACATACCCACACTCTCGGATCCACTGTTGGAAATTTCTGAAGCAAAGATGACAACGATTTCAAGGCTGGTAGAGAGGAGGAAGCAGGCCATCAATGCTGCGTCCGCATCCGACCCTATGACGCACGGAGATTTATGGCCAGGAAATCTAATGGTGTCGCTTAGACGCGGGGCGGACGGAAGTATAGAGGGTACGAAGAAACTATACCTCCTGGACTGGGAGCTTAGCAAGACTGGGTTGCCTGGACTAGATCTCGGTCAATTTTGTGCAGAACTGTACATTTTGTCCGAGTTCCATCCAACGCGGGAGGAGTCGACCCAGGCTATGATTGGGTCGTTTTTAGGTGCTTATAAGGAGCGGAGGGGTACGGGTGAGGATATTGAGCTCGCAAGAACAGTCGTGGGTCATATCGGAGCGCACGTAGTAGCATGGACTCCGCGCGCAGACTCCTGGTCTGGAAGACAGAAAACCAGAGAGGTGGTAGAGAAGGGAGTGGATATGCTGATCCTGGGTGAGGAGGGAACCGAGTTATCCCTGAGAACAAGTATCATAGGGCCACTTCTTTGAAGTGTACTTGACGCGTATCCACTTTCAATGCATCAGAACGATTTCTCGGCTTTCCGATGATTCATTTGGCTAGCAGAAACCTGTCACTAAGACGAGTCACTGGTCGATGCAACTACCAACTTACCCTCCTCGCTATGATTCCATATCTCGCCGAGCTGCCGCCGGAGACGTACGACGGGATATCCAGTGGCGCGTGTCCCTCTGAACGACGGCAACAGACAAGCTTGTCGCTCACTAGAACTATTCCACGTTCCCCAGTGCCTTTGCACCACTTATCTGAGCGCATCCGCCTCAAGTCAGCGGAGAGTGGTGCAGCTGTATCGTCGGCTACGAGGACGCCCCGAGGAGCCACATTGGGTTAAAGAATTCTTTCTTGAAACATGGAATGTAGACGCGGACGTGGTGGTCAACCTAGTGGCTCTGCTCTCGCGGCTTTCGCATCACGAGCCCCCAGTTTTTAGGATAAGCCCTTATCAGGCCTTAGTAATGATTCAAACTTGTATAATAAAAGTAATATAAGAGAAATGTTGTAAGGGTTTATAACCCCCTTGTAACGGTAGGTCATCTGGAACATGAGTGCCGGACGGTCAGTGATGACAAGAGCACGCGGGTTGGCAAACATTCCCAAGGTTTATCGCTTAGGTAAACCTTAGGTCGCCCTTCTAACGGTAGCCCATCTGGAAAATGAGTATCGGACAGTCAGTAAATAGACACATTACACAGCTGGATGAGGGTGGCCAAGGTTCATCGGTTCGGTAAATCTGATATATCCATTATAGTGGTAGACCTTGTGGAGAATGACCGTCAGACAGTCAGGCAAGACGCACATCAGGTAGTTTGGTAATAAATACAATGGTTTAACAGTATGGTTGAAGTTTGTAACCAGAGCAGTCCTTATAATGGTAGGTCATCTGGAAAACATGTGCCGGACAGTGAGTAGATACACATGTCATAATGAATTGTGAGGGTTGTCCAGCATCAGCAAATCCTGGTTTTTGCCATAGTGTTCATAGTACTCATAGTACTCATAGTACTCATAGTATTTATAGTGTTTTCATAGATGATTCATAGTACTCATAGTACTCATAGTTTATAGTATTTTCATAGTGATCTCATAGTATCCATAGTATTTCCATAGTATTCATAGTATTCATAGTGGTACTCATCCCAATCCATTTTTTTAAATACTCTTTAACTAGTACACTTTGCTATATCTTTTTGCCACACTTTTTACTATACCTTTTGCTACACTTTCTTTACCACACTTCATTAGCACAATCAGGGTTACTGTCCAGTGCTGTCCAGTATCATAGTACTCATAGTATCATCATAGTCTTTCATAGTGTTGGCTAAAATCATAGTATGTCACAGTTTGTTAGAGTATTACCATAGTCTGTCATAGTATGTCACAGTTTGCCAGAGTATTGCCATAGTCTGTCATAGTTTGTCACAGTATAATAATGATAGTAAAAAGTGAATCAAAAAGTGTAGGGTTAGGATTAGCATGAATTAAAATTAGACTTAGAATTGCAATGTCCAAAGGATGGTGAAGAAGTGTGGCCAAATGTGATAAAAAATATGGCAGGGTGTAGTGAAAAGTGTACACAAGTATCAGAAAGTGTAGCAGGGGTGGACAGAGATATTTAATGAAAAATGTAGCAAAGTGTGGTGTCAAAGGTCAGAGATGTAGTCATATACATCTAATGGTTCATACTATGCAAGGTTTTGTGGTTTAATGGTTAATGTGTTTGAAAATTGCCATTTTGGGAAAGTCTTGAGTTCAACTCTTGCCACTGGCATATATTTATAATTTCCATTTGATCATTTGAACCTATAGTAAAGAGTACATGAAAAGTATAATAAATATGAGTGTAGTCTTGAAATTAAAATTAGAAGTGTGTAAAAGTATATTATAGGGGTTGGATTAGAATTAGACTTCAATGTATATTAAAAATGTAGGATTGGGATTAGGATTAGTAGTATACTACAAGTTGAGTAGGATTAGGGTTAGTAGGTGTATTAATCAAAACATTAATTTTTTGGTTCATTTTTTACTCAACTTTATTACACTATGACACACTATAACACACTATGAGATCACTATGAGAGTCTATGAACACAATGTGAAACACTATGATTATAGCCAACACTATGAAAGACTATGAGAGTACTATGAGAGTACTATCTATATGGACCCTCACTATGAGCACTATGACACTGTCCAGCACTGTCCAGCACTGTACAGCCAATTCTTATTTTGCTGATCAGTGGGTTCATTGACTAGGGACTGATCCAGACGACAAGTGGGGTTTCAGGCAGTGCATCCTTCCAAAGATCAGGTTTGTGCCTGAAGATGGAGATAGCTCCAGTTTTGGATTTTTGGACCTCTCTTTAGTGATCCATGGGTGCCATTTCATTCCAGCGTTCGTAGATGGTCATACTGATCAACTCTTGTGAGGCAGCACTTCAGTGGCCAGACAATCTGGTAAAACTGATGATTGGGCAAGATACTATGTAAACATGTGAGCTTTACTTTACTCGTTGCATTCACTCCATGTATGCTAACATAATTAGATTTGCTGATCGAGACACATTTGCGTGGTACACAGCAATTGGTGTTGGTCATGATGCAGTGCACTTAAGAAGACATACACATGGGCTGGTTGTCGACCCGTTAGCTGCCGATAATGATAATGAAGGGAATGATGTCAATGAGGACCAGGGAAACCAGGGGGATGAGAGGGAGGAGGAGGATGAGGAGGATGAGGAAAATGAGGGAGATGGAGACAGTGACAGCAGTGTGAGTGATAACTTTGTGGACAGTGACTTCGAAGCATTTTTCTAGTATATGTACCTTGATCCATTAACTTTTAATTTACATATTGTGTGTCAGAATTGTCACAATCCCTTGTTGTGGACTAGCATTCCACTTGTTGCCTACTCACTCTGAGAAGTCAACCATTATGGAGGGCTTAAAACCCCTTGGGATGAATACAGCATATTGTACAACCTCAGAAAGCTCTGATAACTGAGCCACAGGTATTGCCAGTAATCCCCATGATGAGAATGGTGTATGAGAATGGTGTTCAAGCCTTGGCATTTTGTATGTTCTGCATTAATAGTATCAATAGTTGTCTACTTGATATTATTTACTCATCCTTTAGCAGTGATCTTATAATATTTGACATGATGTTGTTCAGTTCTGCAATGTTGTGTGATGTTGATCTCATTTGCAATATCAAACATGAGAAAATAAGGCTAGGGTGGCGGTCATGATGCGACAACGATCACATTGTTTGTAGGACCAAACTTGCTCCAGAACATACGGGGGAAATGCTGGAGAAGCTGAGGGAAACGTTGAGTTACATCTCACTGTATTTCAGACTGTAGTATGCCATGGTACTCCTCATCACCAAGGTTTACTGCTGACTGTGACCCATGTGCAGCAAGCAATATATCATCAGTTTCGTAAGATGGGAAGGGTCAACACAGTGAGTATGCTAGATTTATCAACATGCAACATTTGATTGGTTTTGTGGGGTTGCCAAAATTTGATGGCCTGTTTGCGTTTTGCAGACGTTTTAGCACTTGGCATTTTGCCTAAACATAGCATGTCGTTATATAATGCAGGGCTTGGTGTTGGAGTCTTTGGCCATCTGCAAAGCAGACGAGTAATGTTATCACTTGAAGTCTCTCTGACAGCCTATGTGGTGATTTTGAAGCTCTCTCATTGGCTGGTAAGCTCTAAGCGACCTAAAAAAGTGCATTTAGGTCATGCCAGCCGCATACCGTCCACAAAATGTCCTTTTTTGTGGTGTTCCAAGTTGCTGATGAGTTCTGTGTCACTTGTTACCACTCGGTGCTTTTACTGGCTAGCAACTTCAAGGTACCTGCATTACCGTAATCAAGAGACTCCAGACACAGTTGGTAAGCACATCACTTTATTTTTCTTTGTTTGTTGACTAACATAACTTCCTTCGTTTATATACCGAACCTCTCTCTCCCTTCGACCGCCGTCATCCCTTCTCTATGGGTGGCGTTCCCTGCTGCTCGTGATGGGGGTGTTGGGTTGGATCGTACACCTCTCTCTCGTTGTTGCCATTGTCAATGACTATGGTACAGTCATGTACAGTACATAAAATTTTTATTGGATATAAAATTGCATTCTACAATCTTACTTGCATGTTCACTCGAATAATGTAGTTGAACGAAAACAATTCATTTTATATGTATCTAGACAAAGGATCTAAAAGTTACTATCGACAAGTCAGGACGAGCGAGGGTGAGCCATTGTGGCCTAGGCACCTTGTCTCATCGGCATGTGGCATTGTTGCATCAGAGGGCAGACGAGGGCAAGCGAGCGAAGACGAGGGAGAGGACGAAGATGCGCACGGGCGAGAGGGAGACGGCAGACGAGGGGGAGGGCAAGACGTGCAAGAAGTTCCGGATGGGCAAGAGGGAGGGAGCAGCGGACGAGGATGCGTGCGGGGGCGGCGAGGGCAGACGAGGGCAAGGGCGAGGATGTACACAGACGAGAGGTCGGGCGAGGATGGGCGAGGGCGAGGATGTGCGCGGGCGAGAGGGAGGGAAAGGGAGGACGATGCGTGCGGGTGAGGGAGACGGCAGACAAGGGTGGCCAAGGGCAAGTACGGATGTGGTACCCATTGGAGCATCACGCCCATGGGATAGGAGGAGGGGCGTAGTTGGCGTTGGGTGTCACGCCCGTGGGGTGGAAGGGGTGCATGCGTTCGACATTGCGCCCGTGGGTGGTTTCCTTGCAATCGAATTTCTGGGGGAGATGGGGGAAGGATGACCAAGATCAAGGGAGGGGGGACTCGGATGTGGTGGTGGTGGGGACTTAGCTTTTTTTTTCTTGAGTCCCGACGCGAAAACGGTGCTGTGGGGTGATGGACTCGGGGGCGCTGGGCGTGTGTACTCACTGTGGGTGGGATGCACGCGAGGACAGCGAGGGCGGTCGAGGGCAAGGATGCACACAGGCGTGCAAAAGGACAAGCGAGAGGGACGAGGGCGAGGAGACCGTCGGGCTTCACACGACGTGTCCACTTGCAAAAAAGAATATTTTATTTATTCTTGTTTTCCGGTCTCGGGGGTCTTTGCTTACGGTATTGCAGGTACTTGTGTTTCTTGAGCCGATAAAAGTCCCGAGTGGTAACAAGCGACACAACACTGGTTGCTGATGTACGGCGCGAAATTTCCCTTGATGACAAATGCTTAAGCGTACGAAGGTGAAAAACACAACAGAAAATTATTAGGATACGGTAGTTTACAACAGTTCCTAGGCCATAGTAATAGAAACCTGGTTTCACAGCACTCCGGTATCCAGGAATGAATCACAACTTGTCGTAGTAATAGTCGAGCGGGGGGATGTCGGGCTACACAAACCAAAACGTGAGTAGCTGCAGGGAGAACGGTCCAAGGATGGTGTCTACCTTGAGACCCTTGCGTGTGCGGATGTTCCTGACGAGTTCTTCAATCTTGCTGCCTTTGTCAAGAGGAGCTAAGAATGGCCGCACTTAGTATACAATGTTATCAGCTCAAATCGACCACTTACAGCCATTCATGATCTCCCAGTGATCGAACACACTCAGGGGGAAAGCTTGTCCTGCAGTTTGTGACCGGAGATCCCCGTTGAAGCCGAAGGATTCCATAACAGGCAAGTATGCCTTGACAGTGAACATGGGCGTTCCGGGCCTCTGCTCTTCGCTGTTTACTTGACCACGACGTTTGTTCAGTACGCTGTAGATGCCACCGATAGCATTCTCAGGACATTGAATCTCCACTAAGACGGACGTCAGCCCTACGTCAGACTGAGGAATAGGAGGTATTGTACCGAGGTAAACGGGCTCTTGCAGACCTGGCGTGGCGAGCAGACAGGCAGCATAGCAAACACGCCTGCACGTTGGGATGATTTGACCTCCACCACGGTGGATGGCATCGGTGTGTAGCTAAGGGCATCTCAGATCAAGAGGTTATACTAGTAACAACAGCGATGGGCTTACTGTCACATCCATGACGTTCACACGAACGCCACGCATGTTCTCTTCACAGCAGACACCTTCTTTCGTTGCCCACTGGAATGCAGCAACACACGAATCCTTGATTTCATTGAGGTACTGCACACCCTTGGTGACATCGACCAACAAGTTAGGACCCGTGGTCTCAGGACCGAAACACCAGATTTTCCTGGCATCAGTGACGTCCCAACCATAATCATCGGCAAGGACACGAGCACGAGCTTTGAAATCGTCGCGAGCACTAACGTCTCCATTCTCGATAGCCTTGGTAAGCTCCTCGTCGAGCGGCAAGGCCTTCGCGTACAGACGGTTGTGCTTGTTCTGTGACTTGGAAAGAGCAACGATGGATGATTCTGCCTTCACGGTCTCCCGGTAGCCAACGACGGGGTCTGAGATCTTGAGAGGAACACCTGCATGGTCCTCTTGCAGGTCCTATATTTACACATAAACGATGACCGGGTAAAAGAAATGTGGCATATCTGACCTTCAAGCAAATTTCCAAGTGAAGCTCGCCAGCACCCGCAACGATGTGCTCACCAGTCTCAGCAATCCAAGCCTGGACACAAGGATCGGACTTGGAGAGACGCTTGAGACCTTCCGCAAGTTTGGGGAGATCGGCGGCGTTCTTGACTTCAACGGCAACCTGAACGACAGGGGACACCGAGAACCTCATGACCCTCATGTTGTGGGCAGTCTCAGAAGTAGTGAGAGTACCGCTCTTGAGCAGGAACTGATCGATACCGACGAGACCGACGATGTTGCCGGCGGGGCAATCCTCAATAGGCTCGATGTAGCGACCCATCATGAGTACGGTACGTTGGACAGACTTGACGAATAAGTCATCTTTCTTTCCAGGAATATAGTTGGGTCCTTGGATGCGGATCTTGGGACCAGCACGGACTGTTCCAGAGAAGACGCGACCAAACGCGTAAAAGCGGCCTTTATCGGAAGTGGGGACCATCTTGGAGACGTAGAGAACGAGAGGCCCCTTGGGATCACAGTCACGAATGCCGATGGCCGATTCATCATCCATGGGACCCTCGTATAGGGTCTCGACACGGTAGCGCTGGGCGGTGGCGGGAGAGGGCAGGTGAATGACTATCATCTCCAGGAGAGCCTCTCCGGCAGGCAAGAATTTGCGCATGATGGTTTTTAGGAGGGCCTTTGGATCCGCGATCTCCTTCTCCTCCGAAGTAAGCTTAATCTCAAGTTTTTCGCACATGGTTTCAACTTGCTCCTTCTTGTGTTTCATAACGGCATCAAAGATCTTGAAAATAGGATCGAGCACGAACATGTTGAAGGCACGTTCGAGGGGTTTTCCATCAGCGTCGGCAGACTTTGTAGACCACTTGCGGGTTGCAGGATTAAAGAAGTTGTCACCCCAAAGCTTGGAAATGAGTTTGTCCTTGGGGGTACCGAGTTTTTTGGCGTACCGGCCGGCAAACTGACGGAGGGTGAAGCCCCATCCGTGGAGGCCGGAAGCGAAGGCGACAGTGCCTTTGTCAGGATAGACCTGGACGTCACCAAGGGCGGCGTCGTGGTACGTCGAGATGATGACGTTGACAGTCTCGACTGTGCGCTGGAAGGACTGATACAGGGCTTCCTTCTGAATTTGGAGCTCGAGGAGAGCACGATCGACCTTGTTAATGACGACGACGGGTTTGATACGTTCTGTAAGAGCCTGACGCAAGACGGTTTCTGTCTGAACACAAACACCTTCGATACAGTCGACGACGACAAGGGCACCGTCTGTGACACGAAGGGCGGCAGTAACCTCGGAGGAAAAGTCGACGTGTCCGGGCGAATCGATCAAGTTGATCAAGAACTCGTGGCCTAATGAGATGGGATCAATAAGACTGAAGAAGTTCGCACATATGCTAGTTCATACCGCCTGTTTTTTGCTTGATGACTTCGACATCTTCCTTGTTCATTTCAAAGTACATGGAGATGGCGGTCGATTTGATGGTGATACCGCGCTCCTTTTCGTCTTCACGGGTGTGTGTGAAACACATGTCTCCGGCCATTGCTGGTGCGATGATACCAGCCTTGGAGACGAGGGAGTCGGTGAGGGTCGATTTTCCGTGATCGACTGGGGGTCAGATAAGACGGTGATATGGAGCGATCGCGGGGCAACACTAACCATGGGCGATGACACTCATGTTACGAATATTGGTGGGCTGGTCCATGAGGGCTCGGACCTGGTCTGTATAGGATGAGATACGAACGGGAGGGGGAGGCGGGTGGTCTCACCTACGGTGAAGTTACTGATCGGATGATGAGCATGAGGATGATGGGGAGAGTTAGGGGGGGACGTACACCATGATGTCTAAAAGTTACAGGAAAAGTACAAAGGGAAGAGGGGATTTTTAGTAAATGGGAGTGAGTCAGTTGCAAGCATAGGGACTGCACTGGGCGTCGCCCCACGTAATATCACACCCGTCCACTATCAAATGCTGATTTGAAACAGCGCCGGATCCACGTCAGTCCACTACTAAAGTAGCGGGAATCTAAGCTGAAGACCGGGAAATCCACAAAATCATGTTGCGATCTGATCGAACTAGCTGTGCGTGCCGTGACTCAGCGGATCCGCGCCATGACTCGTCCCGACTCACCCCTCTGGGGCTGTGTCCGAATGCATATCGATATGGAAAAGCTGACTCACGTTGAGAGATCTTGTCGTCGTTCTCGGCACCGTCGTTGTCCGGTCGGTGACTCGGAGCCTTGGCTGCTCATGTACAAATTCTGAGCAAGTATAGATCTCCGAGTGGTAAACATCACCTGCGCCCCTCTCATAATCCCCGAAAATATGGCAAGTGTTGCCGACGATTTAGCGACCGTACCAGGTATCCAGACATACCTCCAGGGTATTGAACCTGGATTCGCTGCTCGCACAGTTGAAAAACTCTCCGGGGGGTTGGGTAATTTCACATATAGGATACACCTCCACAGGGCATTCGCTGGGCGGCAGACCCTTGTTCTGAAATATGCTCCTCCATATATCGCTGGTTCGGCCGGAAGATTTCCGATTGACCAGAAACGCCAGGTATTCAACAATTTATTGAGATAATCCTGGTGTGCTGACAATGAAAAACAGCTCGTCGAGGTCCAGGCGCTCCGTCTCGCAGGTCAGCTGTCGACAGCCAACGTCCCCACGTTCATCACAGTTCCTGCTGTCCATTTATTCGACGAGGAAAGACATATCATAATCATGGATGACGCAGGGGAGGATTGCCCGACTCTGAAGGAACTACTCGTCGAAGAGAGTCTACCAAAGGCCGTCGCGGAGCAGATTGGCGCTGCCCTCGGCGAATTCATCGTCGGTGTCCATACCTGGAACAAGAACCCTGACATCGACCTGGCCGTGTTCGCAAACAATCAAATTGGGAAGTATTTCTCGGCCTTCGCGACTTATGGACGGCTCGAGTCCACATTGACTGGAAGGGATAGCATACCCACACTCTCGGATCCACTGTTGGAAATTTCTGAAGCAAAGATGACAACGATTTCAAGGCTGGTAGAGAGGAGGAAGCAGGCCATCAATGCTGCGTCCGCATCCGACCCTATGACGCATGGAGATTTATGGCCAGGAAATCTAATGGTGTCACTTAGACGCGGGGCGGACGGAAGTATAGAGGGTGCGGAGAAACTATACCTCCTGGACTGGGAGCTTAGCAAGACTGGGTTGCCTGGACTAGATCTCGGTCAATTTTGTGCAGAACTGTACATTTTGTCCGAGTTCCATCCAACGCGGGAGGAGTCGACCCAGGCTATAATTGGGTCGTTTTTAGGTGCTTACAAGGAGCGGAGGGGAACGGGTGAGGATATTGAGCTCGCAAGAACAGTCGTGGGTCATATCGGAGCGCACATGGTGGCATGGACTCCGCGCACAGACTCCTGGTCTGGAAGACAGAAAACCAGAGAGGTGGTAGAGAAGGGAGTAGATATGCTGATCCTGGGTGAGGAGGGAACCGAGTTATCCCTGAGAACAAGTATCATAGGGCCACTTCTTTGAAGTGTACTTGACGCGTATCCACTTTCAATGCATCAGAACGATTTCTCGGCTTTCCGATGATTCATTTGGCTAGCAGAAACCTGTCACTAAGACGAGTCACTGGTTGATGCAACTACCAACCTACCTTCCTCGCTATGATCCCACATCTCGCCGAGCTGCCGCCGGAGACATACGGGATATCCAGTGGCGCGTGTCCCTCTGAACGACGGCAACAGACAAGCTTGTCGCTCACTAGAGCTATTCCACGTTCCCCGGTGCCTTTGCACCACTTATTTGAGCGCATCCGCCTCAAGTCAGCGGAGAGTGGTGCAGCTGTATTGTCGGCTACGAGGACGCCCCGAGGAGCCACATTGGGTTAAAGAATTCTCTCTGGAAACATGGAATGTAGACGCGGACGTGGTGGTCAACCTAGTGGCTCTGCTCTCGCGGCTTTCCACGATCACGTTGTTTGTAGGACCAAACTTTGCTCCGGAACATACGGGGGAAATGCTGGAGAAGCCGAGGGAAACGTTGAGTTACATCTCACTGTATTTCAGACCGTAGTAGGCCTTGGCGCTCCTCGTCACCAAGGTTTACTGCTGACCGTGACCCGTGTGCAGCGAGCAATATATTATCAGTTTCGTAAGGTGGGAAGAGTCAGCACAGTGAGTATGCTAATCGTTAACTCGGGAAACTAGGGTGCATATTTTGACAAGTCGCTCCTTTTATTTACAGCTCACCTCGTTCCATACGTGGACACCGCATCCTAGAGTATCGACGTGCAATATTTGATTGACTGACGTGGAGGCGCTGTTTCACCAGTTGACGCATTTGATAGTGGACGGGTGTAATATTACGTGGGGCGACGCCCAGGGGAGTGAATGGACGAAACTTGTGCACTAGCGGCTGTCAGGGCAACCAAAGAACAGGAGAAAAAGCTCAAGACTTGGCTAGAGGCTCGTGCGATTCGCACCACCCGAACCCAGAACTTGCCACTGCACCCGAAGGAGTTGCTACAACTAGACGCGCCCGCCCGGGCCGTCGTGGACTGGCTGCTGCAACGATATCATTGCGAGATCTGCCAACAAAGATCAACAGCGCCCATCATTCGGGCGAACACATCGACTCCAAAAATTCATGTAGTCCTAGCATCGCCCAGTCCCTGCTGCTCCAGCACGGCCACAAGCACGTTACACAGGCAAACACGATGCCATCCGAGCTCAGTTCGAGAGGGGTTGGGACGAAGGTCCCGCTCAACTTACCGCCATCCGGAGCAGACTGTACCAGTCGTGGAGAAATGGCGTGAGGATGATGCTCATTGCTGTTGACCCAGGCATAGAGGAGGGTTTCCAGGGTTTGGAAGATGTTGACGGAGAAGACAGGTCTAGGAACATATGTGCAATACTGGTGCTGTGTCTTGCAGGTACAGTCCCCAACTCTGTTAGCATGTGGATGGATGCGGCCATGCAGCAGCTAGCTGTGTGTGGACAGATGGCATCTAGGACTCTATGAAACAGCCTCATGTACACCAACTAGAGGAGCGAGACTAGAAACAAAGCTCACTCTCCTTCAATCAGAAGTCCCGTGATTCCTGGTGAGAGTTGACGAAGAAGGTTCGTAGCCAATTAGCTTCCTTCTCCATCTCTGGAAGGGATCGAGGGGATCGATTGTCGTCGGCGTCGACCTTCAGCGGCTTGAAATGGCCATCAAAGGCCTTTGTATCCATGAAATGTTGGGGGAGAGAAGCCTCTGACCGTTCCAAAGCGGGGTATACGTCGTCCATCCGCCCGGAGAAGTAGTCGCCCTTGAATTTCCGGGGGAGGATATGGAAGTGGACATGGGGTACGGACTGACCCGCAGCCCTGCCGTCCTAGAGATGGGCAATGATGAATTCCGGACAACCGAATCACCATTGGGCTGGGACTACCTGACATGCCACGGTGAGCGCGTCTGCACCGTATGCTTTTTCAATCACACGACCGACGCATTGGACAGAGTTCATGAGGGACGTTAATTCGGGCGTTGTGAGGTCCGTCAGCCTCGGTACGACACGCGTGGGTATGATCAGGACATCTTACGGTGGTTGAGTGCATGAGTGGATGGTAAAGGACGAGACTCACGGCCAGGCACGATTAGCTTGAGGTTCACGATGGCGTATGAAAGGGCAGTTCGATGGAATGCCTGCGTGGTCACTTCGAAGGTGGAGAACAACAACGGGGCGGGCACGGTCATCGTAGGGGTCCAAGTTCAATGGGTTTGCACAGCCACCCGTTCAGCGGGTCACTTTGAACGCGTGCAGTGACTCCGATATACATATCCGCTAGTTCTTCCGCTCGCTCTATATCTCACCCGGCCTGGAAAATATGTCTAGTCCGACAGAGCTACATTTACCTCCAAGTCTCCCGTATCCCATAAAGGTCGCCTCCCTGGATGTTAAACAGGGTGCTTCCGTTCAGCGCGGTACCCGTTTACTCAGCTATTCATTCAAATATCAATCCACGACACCCGGAGCACGCCCTGAAATCCGTTTCGGAACATGGGACTGCCTCCTCGAGGGCACCCTTCAGGCCTGGGCTGTTCGTGTAGGCGACGAAATATCTCTCCAGAGGTCCAAGCAGAAGTCGGTTATCACAATTCTTGAACCTTGCAAGCATGGCGTTCAAGTCGGTGGCTTATGTGGGATCTGTGGAAAGGACATGACCGCGTAGGTTTCATCTTTGTCTTCTACGGCCCTCCGGGTTTCATCCACTATTTTCAGCTATGACTACACAGGCTTCTCTGACGCATCGCGTGCATCTATCCAAATGACGCACTCTGCCTTCGGCCCAACCGTATCAATGGAGGAAGCACAGAGGATAGAGAAGGAGACTGCCGAACACCTCCTCAAGTCCAGGAAACTATCCTTGATCGTCGATCTTGACCAGACAATCGTTCATGCAACTGTTGATCCTACCGTCGGCGAATGGATAACGGAGGGGGAGGCTTGGGAGGCTAGGCAAATCAAAAGGTCGTCCGCGACGCCGAAAGAGGATGGCTCTGACTCTTCCGATGACGAGACTCCCGAAGTAGACGAGTGCAATCCCAACTGGGACGCCCTCAAGGATGTTCGCAAGTTTCGACTCGGTCCAGAATCATTCGGCCTACCCTCATCGAAGGGGCCTTCAAAGGTCAAGGGGAAGCAGAAAGTCATTGAAAGTGAGGGTTGCATGTATTACATTAAACCTCGGTGCGTCGTTTATCCGCACTCGAGAATTCCTCCAGTGCCTACTCATATGTCCGCATAGGCCAGGTCTCCAGGACTTTCTCCATAAACTGTCCACGAAATACGAGATGCACGTATATACCATGGGTACCCGCGCCTATGCGGAAGAAGTCTGTGCTGCCATCGATCCCAATGGAAGAATATTCGGTGGTCGTATCTTGAGCAGGGATGAAAGCGGGAGTGAGTGTGTTGTTTCGTGTCTGCTAGGCCGCCGCTCATATTCCCCAGGCCTCACGCAAAAAAGTCTACAACGTCTTTTCCCGTGCGATACATCTATGGTCGTCATTATCGACGATCGGGCAGATGTCTGGGAATGGAGTCCAAACCTGATCAAAGTTATCCCTTGTGAGTCTTCACAGTTATCCCTAGGACGCTAAGCTAACATTTGTAAAAGATGACTTCTTTGTCGGCATCGGTGATATCAACTCTGTGTTTCTTCCGAAAGTAGAGCAATTAGCACCTACAGTGCACACTCCGACGCTTGGTTAGTTCCCCGTAAGACCTCGCCGCCAATCATTTTATTCATGATGACCAGGTAAACCGATCACTCCCTCAGCTCCAAGTGAGTCAGTGGTACCACCGCCTTCGCCTTCGCCATCTCCGCTCGTTCAACCTGAGGAACCCCAGCGCGCCGAGATTGTGTCCAAGGCCTTACTGACACAAAACTCCTTGGTACTCGAGGCTCAAGTAGAGGAACGACCTTTGGCAAAGAAGCAAGAAGAACTACAAGGTATGGTGATATGTCTAAGAGCTGCGCCTGTAATGACACCTCCACAGACGCTGAGCACACTATTGCATCAACAAGCAACGTCAAAGCGGAGCATCCAAGAAAGGCACTTCTAAAAAATGACGACGTTGAGCTACGAAGAGTTGGCACGGTAAGTAACCAAGATGTTACAACCCGCACTTGAGGTACATTAAACGGTCCGCGGCAGTTGTTGGAAGACGTGCACCGGCAATTTTTTCATGCCTATGATCGACCCTCCCCCGAGGGAAGGAACAAGAGGCGCAGATCGGGCAATGAACAACCACGACTATCTAAACCTTACGATGTGACGGTGAGTGTCACGATATATCATGTCTATTTGCACTCAGTTCTCTCGGCAGCGCATCATTCTGGAGATGCGCTCCAGAACTCTCGACGGGGTCCATATTGTCTTCTCAAGTGTTATACCCCTTGACACGACACCAGAAACTACCGAGATATGGAAAGTGGCACACATGTTCGGTGCTCGATGTCACACTGAACTGGACGAATCTACCACGCACGTAGTCGCTGCCAAGGTTCGATTCTTCAGAACAATCAGTGTCTTTTTTTTTCTGACCTTCCAACAATAGCAAGGGACCGTCAAGGTTGATATGGCCCGAAAACGGGGTGGAATTAAGATAGTCTGGCTAGCTTGGTTCACAGATTCAATAGCTTTGTGGCGGCGACAAGATGAGACAC
The DNA here is from genome assembly GCA_025782845.1 of Boletus coccyginus. NCBI lineage: Eukaryota > Fungi > Basidiomycota > Agaricomycetes > Boletales > Boletaceae > Boletus > Boletus coccyginus. Next base: position 720,848 of record JAHZSR010000015.1, read on the forward strand.
CGTACTTCCTTGAAGATCCCACCCGACATGCGCCCAGCTTGAGTCCTAATATTGACCCCCATCCGATTTCTTCGGACCCAGAACCGGATGCCGACGATTGGGATGTTGAACCTTCTCCTTCGGGCAACACAGCTTTTGAACTCGCGGATATCGACTGGAATGACATAAACGACGAAGTCGAGGCAGCTATGAATGAGAGTGATGACGAAGAAGATCTCAAAAGCGAGCGCAGCGTGAGGAGTGCTATGGCATCAGAGGATGACGGCGCGACTGATGAGACCCGCAGCCAACTTAGGTGTGTCTGTTCGTGGAGAAGACACTTTTTAGCTCAATCATTGGCATTGTCAATTTAGCCCGAACTCCTCACCCCGACCGCAGCGGAAACGCCTAAGAAGTGTTACACCAACAGAGAACGGAATTACCGACCCACAGCAAGATGTCCTGCGGTCGCCACTATCTAAACGCAAGAAATTCGCCTCAAATCGAACAGGAACAGTCGAAGCTGAAGGAAGCATTCACCGCTACCGAAATTGCTTCCCCGCGGCAGTCGAGAAGTCGAAGTCGAAGTCGAAGTCGAAGTCGAAGTCGCAGTTTAACAATGGAATCCCCCGTCGCAAGTCTTCCTAGCCTAGCAGATGAGGATGAGGAAGAAGACGATGACTTTTTGGCTCGGGAACTTGGTGAAGACTGGGGATAGTACGTTCTATTGATCGACCATCTTTGCATTCCGCTCTCTGTTGCTTTCAATCTAATTGTAGTCTCCTTGTAATATCATAACAACTGGGAATACATCCTTGTAGCGCTCATTGTACCTCCAGATGCTCGCAATATAAACCCCATAGGGTATCGACGGGGTCACCGGCAACAATCACAAATATCTGTTCATCGTATGTTTCGTCCTTCATGTACGCATTAAGCTTTCGAATGGTGCCCTTGCCACAACGCTTCTCGATCCAGTCGAGGAAATAAGCAGTAGTAGCGTACCCCGCGTCCCATCTATCGCCTCCTGAGACTTTCCAGTGGGGCGGGGCATACCCTGCATTCAACCGCACGAAATCTGTTGCATACGAAGATGAACTTGGTCGCGATGCGATCAGAACACGGTCCTACCTGCAATGCCTTCTATGAACCCCCCTGGGCAGGTATCCTTTGCGTTGTATTGGTAACAGTGTACGACTTCGTGGATAAGCACGCCTAGAATTTCGTCTCGCGCCCGAGAGATAGAGGAGACGATATAGTCGAGGGAAAAATGAATTTCCTTGTCCGTGTCAGATCCGGAAGTGTATGCGACGCCGTCAAAGGATCGGAGGACGAGCGTGATTGTCTTGACACTTGTGAAGAGGGATCAGGATCTTCGCAAAGCGATCGGGGGGTATCTTATCTGTGCACTTACTGCGTTGGCGCAGTCAGCGGGGTGTATAACCAGGTGTATGACGCTTCGACGGCAGATTGAAGGACATCACGGTGAAAGTTGTCCAAAAAGACTGTGGCACCTTCGTGGTTCAGATCCTCGACTCGCAGCACGAAATTGGGTATGTGGCACGAAGGAAGGGCTGCTGATGGAGCCATGGAAGACAGATCCGCTACAAATATTCGCGCGCAAACATGGAACCTATTACATTTCCGTAAACACACGGAGCTACAATTATAGTACGACACAGGTAAACACATCTCCAGTACAGCGGAGCCTCCTGCAGGCAGTACAAAGTATAGAGTTTTAAGTCGCACTGATGGGAAAAGGCTCAGAAGCATGATCAGACCGGAGGATTCCGTGGAACTGAACTGACCTCGCGTTCAACGCGATGGCGGCTGCTTCCAATCTGACGACCTCTTCTCTGAGGGCATCCCTCCCTTCCTCCAGCCACTTGCAATACTCGACTGCGCGAAACAACACTCCGCTCTTGCCCTTTGTTTGCCCGTTGCTTCTCGTCCCACTGCCCTTTGGCCGGCCCCTGGATGGCAGGTCGATCGTCTGTGTGCCAGCAGGTGCCATGAGTGCGATTAATTGTGCATAGCCATCGCGGATGGCATTGCGGCGCTTCTGCTCTGACATGATGTGATTCAGCCGCTTCTGAGGCGTGGACAAGAGGGGCTTTGCTCGGGCGGTCTGGCGTGGCTCCGGTATACTTTTACGTCTCGCGGATCGTGGCCGAGAAGTGCTTTCCGGGGGCGCCGGGGGTAGTAACAGATCGTCGTGGTGGGCGAGGGAAGCTTCTGGTTGAGTGGACGTGCTGGGTGACAGAGGTGGGGGAAAACCGTTGGGAGGGAGCGGTGGCGATGCGGAGGGGTACGGAGGAACGATTGGGAGAGGGGGGAGATCATTAAAAACAGGATCTGATTCCAAGTCCCAGTTAAAGTTGTCTAGGAAGCCGAGGAGGTCGGTGGTCTCTGATGGGGAGAAGAGATCTGCGGATGGGGGCAAGGGTGCGGATGACGGGGGGAACAATGTGGAGAGTACGGGGTCGAACACACACTCGAAATCGGCGAAGGGCACGGGCGGTTGGGGGGACGGCATGGTCGAGGCAGAGATGGCCGGGAATAGACGCAGCCGGATAGCCGGTGGACGGCATTCGGCGAGCCCGGCGGCGACCTGCCGAGACCCCAAACACGGCCAAATACAAATTACCAAAAGAGGATACTGCTCCGATGTGCGACTTATATACCCACCCGCCCGAGAAGCTTCGGACCCTCTCCGCTCCGCCCCTCCCATGTCGGCTCTCAGTGAGGCATCTACACCGGCGCAGGACGCGGCGTCGGCAATTGATGCACAGCAACTCCATCAGCTCCAGCAACACGTCGCCGATGTCCAGCAGCAACAAAATAACAACGGCACATCCCCGGAAGGCACAGCCCGTAAAGGTTAGCTTACCCGTAGCTATATTGTATCAACCCGGCCAGAAAAGTATTCCCAGCGAAAGCACCGTCCGTCAGGCGCGCGTGTACTGCCTGTCATACAGGCAAGACAAGGTGTAGTGAGGTCCTCCCATGCCAGGTGGGTCTGCCTCCCTCCGCACCATCGTCCCTCTAAGCGCCTGCATCTCTCCCAGAGCTGCCTCAAAAGGGGCATCGGCGCAACATGTACCTACCCCGACCCCGAGACTGACCACGCCAGTCAGTCTCACCAGAGTATGTCCACTCGATATTATCGTCGCCTGCTCCCTTACACGTCTCAGCGCCAGGCGTCTCCACGTTTGCCCAAGCTCCCATCGGGTATGTCCATGGAACTCCAACGCTGACTCAACATCAATACTATGATTACAACGGCACATTTACTGGCGCATCCTCTTCCACCTTTCGCCCGAACAAGCGGCCGCGTAACCTTACCGAGGAGGAAGCCGCTGCCATCACTAGAAATTTCACTCGCGGTGACTTTTTTGTTGGTTCTAGTGCGCCAGTTCGCATCGATCCAAGGCTACCCGTCAGACTTACCCTGGGGGAGGGAGACCATGTCCATTTCAGTATCACCGAGTCCTTGTCTTAGCATGTCATCCCGCATCTTCGCTGTATCTTGTTTAGATGTCTTCGTCCCACATGATCTCCTGTACAGTACCCATTTTGTTTGGCACAGGAGAGTACCCGCCCGGACCGACTCAGTCCGTGGGAGCTCGATTTGGAAACCAGGAAAGCCCCTAGTAGCTGGCCTCACACTAACAATCCACGACCAGCATTGTAGCAATGCTAACCCTTCCAAAGTTCTCTCTCCGAGCGCGGGGCGCTCTCCTTACTTCTCTTCTGCTTTTCGCCGGTCCTCGGTCCTGCTTTGTCAATGCTTCTCCGGCAGTGCGCGCGACAACCTGTAACGGCAGCCCGGATCTCTGCAATCGTTCTTTTGGAAACCTCACTTTCGTTGGTACTCATGATTCTTATGCTGTCGGCGTCAACAATCGTAAGTCCCCCTCTGCCTTAGTGGCTCCTGGAGGCTGAGCACGGTGTGGCCACAGTGGCTGCGGACCAAGACTACAATAGTACGTTGTCGTGGGCCGTGGATCCGGGCGTGTCACTGACGCGCTCTAAATCAGTTACTCAGCAACTGAACGATGGAATCCGTATGTTACAGGTTCAGACACATAACTTGACTGGTGTCATACAGCTTTGCCACACTTCTTGCGTGCGTACGTCTCGCCGTCCGTTTCCACAATCTCTCACTCTTCATCTAGTCTCTCTACGACGGAGGTCCCCTCTCTACGTACCTCGCCACAGGTAGGTCGTGATCACGAAACTGGATTCTCGTTGTATTCAAGCGAGCGTACAGTAAAGTCGTGGCTGGATGCTAATTCTGACGAAGGTGAGACGCCACCAGAGTCTTGCCGTATCCGTGTTAAACCACTACAGTTCTTTCTCTTCTGATCGTCAACTCTGATGGTTTCCCACCTGCTGCATATGATACCGTGTTCAAGGGTGCTGGACTAGATACCATGTCATATGCACCCCCTTCGGCGTCAATACCCGCCACTCAATGGCCCACGCTGGGAAGTCTTATTGACTCTCGAAAGCGTCTCATCACCTTCATGGATACGTCAGCGGACTTTGACAGTGTCCCATACATAATCGATGGTGCGTGCTCTTCCCCTTCATGTACGGCGATATATTCCAACAATGTCCTCCCATTAGAATTTTCCAATATCTGGGAAACACCTTATGACGTCACGACTACCTTTGACTGCAGCGTTAATCGTACACAAGGCAATCCATCGACGCAAATGTACCTCATCAACCACTTCCTCGATACATTGCTTCTTGGGCAACCTGTTCCTGACCCCAGCCAGGCTAATCAAACCAATGCCGTATCTGGGGAGAACTCACTTGGCCAACAGGTCAGCCTTTGTGTCAGTGAAAACGGCCGAAACCCCAATTTTATGCTCGTTGATGTAAGCCCGTGATGCATGTCACTGTCCTAGTTCAATACTTACTTGTGAATTCAGTTTTATGAATATGGCGGTGGTTCTGTTTTCCAGGTAGCTGCCACTGCTAATGGAGTCACATACGCACCTGCGACCCCCATTGCGACCCCCATTTCGCAAACTGACTCTGGGTCTTCGTCGCAGAATGCCATGCCTACGTCTGCTCAGTGGACCACAGCATCGGTATTGGTTACAAGCTTCGCACTCGCTGCTCTTTATATGCTTTAGTGATATCATCCTCAGGCTTGCATCGGAATTACTATGGACATTTACCCGGATACAAGTTATCAGTTTTGTATTATTTAATCCAGGACCTTCCAAGGACTTTACGGACAGTGCTACATCCTATCGTTTTCTTTCTACCCTCCATTTATACACGCGTGGCCTGTAAATGGATGGATCGGACTTTTGTTTTGGTGAACTATAGTCTTCGTCCTCGGGACTGTCTCTGTCCTCTTCTTCAACAAACTCAGCTCCTCGGACTTTCTTGCGTCCGCCTTTACCAACTAGTAAACGTTGCATTTCCAGTTCACGAAGTGCATATGATAGCTGGGTATCTCGAACGAGTCGTGCAGCAAGTTCCTTGAGAAGGCGCTTGCGGTGTTTCTGTGCAAGTGAAGTGGATGGGTGACGCAAAAGGGGAAATGAAATGCAGTCACATACCAGGTCTTGCTCTTCTTCCGGATCGTCGTCGACGCTGTCAACAAACGATTGTTTCTTTCGCCGCCGCCTCGATTTCACGGAATCCCGAGTTTTCCAACCGAGATCAGATCCGCCCGATGGCGCTGTTGAAGTAACATTGTCTACACCCGTCAACGTACATCGCTCAAGATGTTGTTGAGCTGGAGATGGTGGTCAGCACACGGGATGGCAAGCGAAGAGCAGAGTCACCTTCCGCAGTGTCTTCTGCAAAAACAATATGTTTGGGAGGCGCATGGGTATGCTTTCGTTTTCGGGCGGTATGTGGCGCAATCACGCCTGCTGCGCGCAGGGTCTCTAGTTCATCATCTGCCAGGGGTTCATCGTCCTCCAAGTTCTCGACGGCATGGCTGGGTGAGACAAGATTTGCCAGATCGGTGAGCTGTCGCTTAATCCTGTCGATTTTCTACGCCGAGTGAACGACCGATCATAGCTAGGAACCGACGAACGAACCTTGAGTCCTACGGTCTTGATAGTGCGGATGTACCCTTCATCTTGGGACTTGAGCAGCTTGACCATGTCCATGGGCATTGCGGTGTTTCCCCTGTCCTTGACGTGGACGCCCTGGACGGTCCTCTCGTTTTTCATGGCAAAGTAGAACTCATCCTTGTTCCTGTTGGCGGCTTTTTGCTTGAGCCGCTGGATGCGATCTTGCTTCGAGTGGTAGTCGCGCGCACGGAGGACATAGTCCTTGTGCTTTTCGAGGATGCCATACTTGGCGCGATGGGCGAGCTGGGAACGCTCCTTGTGATTCCGCCTGTGCAGCGAATTTCTGAGGGAAGATGTCATCGAAGAATTGAACAAGCACAACGTGACACGTTATGTGTGACGTTATTTTCTTTTATTTTTCCTAGGCGTGTTGTGTGCGTGGTTGCGTGGGGTTGTGCAGAAACGATTTTTGTTCGAATTCCTTGACAAAAAAGTGATGAGTTTCCAGCATTTCAGGCTCGGGCAACTGGCCATGTCGCAGCCTTTGCCTCCACATTTGCAGCAGAACCAACATCAGTCTTTCACTCAAAATATCCAGTCTTCGACCCTAAACAACGCTTCCTCCGCGCCGACGCCCACCAAGCCGTCCACGACACGTCCACCCTATGGCTCGGGCGACACCGACGACGGCTATACACTCGTCTTCTCCAACACCGCCGCCTTCCTGGAATGGCGGGCGCACGAAGAGGAGACACAGATGGTCGAGTTCGTAAAGGGCGACACGCACGGCAGCAAAGCCGTCCCTCCCCGCTTCAAAGACCACACCAAACTCGTCTGCGCCCGCCACTCGCGCAGCGGTCGCAAAAAGTACGTCAAGAAACACCCAGAACGCGTCCGAAAGGTGCCCAGCAGAAAAGTGAGCGTCTTTTTTTTCGTTGTTGGCTTGCCCGCTCGACCCATGTCGTGACGCGTCTAGCTCGAGGGACAGGGGTGTCAAGCGTCGATCAGCTACAAGACGTACTTTGACACGGAGGAAGTGCGCGTCTGCTGTGCGTTTGTCTCCGTTTTTCGCTCTGTTCGCTTGCAAACCTCTCTTGTTCCATACAGACAATGCGGAACACTCGCATCCGATCGGACTCGCCAATCTTCCGTTTACCCGCCGGGGGAGGCGGGCTGCTGTGGAAGCTGAAAAGGCAAAGTCGAAACGCAACCCCCAGTCTGCCGTCCCTCTGTCGACAGAAGCATCTACGTCGGGCACCGCTACCGCTCCCACTGCTCAAACACCACAACCTCACGTGACTGCTTTCCCCTCGAGTGCGCCACTGACCCACTTGCCGCATCCGTTTCCGCACTATCCCGGACAGCCTGGCGTCAATGCGCCCTTATCCTCAGATGGTCCCAGCTCCCTCGGCCCAGAACGAACAGTGGGAACGTATGTCCGTGCTTTTCAATTCTATCCGAGACAATGCACGTGCGTATGACTACCCGACCCCGAGTGTCGTTGCTCTGGAGAGTGTGTTGATCCGGTTATATCTGGAGAGCCCGATGGGCATGATGGGAGGACCCTTGGGCGCCGGGATGCATGGCATCATACCGCCTCCCCAGCAACAACAGGGACAGACGTCCCAGCCGCATGATTCACACGCGCAACCCACGATGGGTGTCGCCTCAGGCTCGGGGGATCATGCAAACAGCGAGATGGACAGCAGCATCGAGAGTGGTTGACTTGCATTCTTGCAGAGGGTTGTATTGTTATGGACACCCGTGCTCATTCATGAGGCAGACGGACGATGGTGTTGACTAATGTAATGTATTTCTCGTCAAGATATATCAACAGATGATGCAAGTGCGTGTACGTCAATCAGCGAATGGGTCAGCAAAAGGATCTTCGGCATCTACTACTTTGGCCCTTGAGTGTCCCCTTGAACTTGGTCCCGCCAGGTGAGTTGTAGCTGGATGTCGTTCTTCCTCGCTCTCATAGTCACTGAAATCAGAGAGACTTCCTCTGTGCTGCTCCCACTCCGCATCGGTTGATGCATCGTGCGGGAGGGAAGGCTGCATGGGTGGGGGCAATGAGGCCAGCTCAGTGCCTAGACCGCCAAAGGATAGATCTTGTAGGTCGGGATGAACGTATCGTGACGCGTTCCTAGTTGTTGCACCACGCGTGTCCTCTCCATCAGGGGACGGTGCGCGTTCCGACCTGCCCGGGGTGATGGTCATTCCATTCATGGTTGCCTGTATTCCGGTTGTAGGATCTTGGGTCTGTTTAAGTGCTGAAAGCTGATCCGAGACTTGTCATGGAATTGCAGGTATGGGATGCTGGTGCGACTCACGTCATCATACATTTGCAGTGCGGAGACGACGCGCTCATTTGTCTCGATTAGAGTTCCGATCACTTCCTCGTTTTCTACCAGCTACGACGAGTCACGATGTCATGGATGGCTCTCGAGTGAAGGGCGTTACCTGTATGTACCGAACGATGTTCGTGCGGGCAGTTCTGGCAATTTGAAGACAGTCTTGAACGCGGGCATTGGCGGTGATGCTCTCTTTGTCACTATTGACCCACATGATTGCATTGACCAAATTGCTCGATGCCTGACTCGCGTTGGCGATCGATGTGAGTATTTGTGGTTTCTCCTGAACACGATGTGAGGTGGGTGGAGAACACGATGGGGAGATGCTGACCGCCTCAAAATTGAAAGGCGCTCTCGTTGCGCGATCCCTTCGCCGTTCCTCGTCTGCTTTGCGGGCTCGCTCCTTTGCGTCTTCCTTTTCTTGTTTCGCTCGTTTCTTGGCAGCGTCCTTGTCATTCGGGGTGGCGTCGGCGCTTTCTGAACGCGTATGGGATCGACGGGAGTGCCGGTAGAGACCAGCGAGGGGGGACAAGGATGGGTCGTTCTTGAACTGAGTGCTCCATGAAGCGAGGATGGAGAGCAATTTCCTCTTGACTTTGGTATCGGCTGTGGGGTCGGAGGCGAGGTGCTTTAGGGCGTCGATGAGGTGGTCATCCATGCAGGCCGCTATGGGGTAGAGGTGAGTGCGGGTCTGTGTTGGGACATGGTGGTCGTACTCTGGAACTTGTGGTCGCCGTTTTCGATGAGGGCCTTGAGGATCTAGCCGGCGTTGGAAGGCGGGAGGGGGAGATGCTGGATGGGACGTACTACGAGGGCACGGTACTTTTGATGATTATCGCCATGTTTGATCTTCTTTCTGATGGCTCTGGAGGCTTCGGAAGGGCTATGGTTGGTGCGATCAGCCGTGGACAGAACGGGGGCGATAAGGAGATACCCAGTGGACTGCAGACTGATCGAGGTTGCTAATTCCGGTATGCTGATGGGAGATGGAGCAGCGGGCTTGGAAGTGTGTGGGGAAGACGTACCCGTCAAAGGCTTCGTCGGGGTAGGTGTGCGATGTGAGGATCTCTACCCAGTCTGTGATGGACGACTTGGGGGGGGGGATGTGGGACGAGTCAGGGTGGGTAGACGGAGACTCACATGGGGCTTGTCGCGGTTAAGCGCGGAGACGGCGAGCTTGAGCGCAGACATGACAACGGTCGTCGACGATGACGGGAGGACTAGGGCAGGGATCCATAAAAGGAAGGTCGCACATGACATCACCCGCCCTTGTCGGACTGCCCGGAAGTGGCCGTGACCGAGACGATCTGCACAGCCCCAGCACGGACACGTACAAGGAGGTCTTGGCGAGGGACGTTCAGGACATTCGTGCCAAGCATCAAGGAACAGAGCATGCATTGGCTGTGTACAAACAAACGGTATTACGAGGACTCGTCAGCACGGAGCACCTTTATCCATTCGCGATAGTTGAAATTCCCGTGGCGGTCTGTAAAGGGCCCCTTGAGGAACTTGTCGATCTGGACGGGGGTGAGTGGCGGGGACGGGCAGGGATTAGAATGCACCTCTTGTTGGTCCATGCGTTCGCCGACGTCGCGCATCCACTTGCGGAGCTCGTCGGCCTTGACGGTGCCCGAGTCTGTCTCGTCGAAACACTCGAACGCCTCCGTGAGCTCTGCGTCTGGGCCGAACTCGGAGAGGCGCTGGGTCATCATGGTGAGGAACATGGTGAGGTTGATGCCGGGGGCGGGCGTGGATGTGGACGGGCCAGGGCGTGCGGCGAGGAGGTCGTCGAGCATGGACTGGGAGGGGGCGATGCCTGGGGGGGTGTGAGACGGGGCGGGCCGGAGAGGGGGGACTGACCGAGACTGGAGAAGATGTGGCGGAGATCGGACTCTGTGAGCCAGCCATCGCTGTCGTGGTCGATGAGCTGGAACGCGTCTCTGAGCTGCTGGGTCATGGCTGCGGGTGAGGACGGGCAGAGCCGCGGCGATCTCCGATGCGCTTGGCGGCTTGGCGTCGGCTTGGCGTCGGCTTGGCGTCTGATGCGGGGCTTGGCACCGAATTCGCGGGTATTTGAATTTGAGGGGCAGCACCACGTCGACGACTACCACGATGACGATGGAAAACAACCTCTGCGAATGGCTCGGCTGCGACGCCGTCCTTCCCCGACCCAGAGCTCCTCTACGTCCACCTCTGCAACGACCACATCGGCCGCAAGTCCACAAACAACCTCTGTCTCACCTGCAACTGGAAGGACTGCTCCACTTCCTGCGCCAAGCGCGACCACATCACCTCCCACCTCAGAGGTCCGTCTCCCCCGCTCTCCCTCGCCCCTCCTGACCGCCCCCCAGTGCACACCCCCCTCAAGCCCCATATCTGCGAGGTCTGCCTACTCTTTCCGTCTCGGCCCCGCTCACCCCTCCCCAGATCTGCAACAAGTCCTTCAAGCGCCCCCAGGACCTCAAAAAGCACGAAAAGATCCACACAGAGGAGCACCACGCCCAGCACAAGCACTCCAAGGCCATCACCGTGAACGACCCCGTCTACGTCTCCCGCGTCCGTGGCGATCAGCCCCAAAACAAGGCTCCCCTCAACAGGTCCCTCTCAATCAAGCCCTCCGCAGCACCTTCTCCCCCGCTTCCACGCCCCACCGCCTCTCTCCCACACGGTATTTCTCCCTACCCTTCCCCTTTCTCCGCTCACCCCTCTCTCATAGGATCCCACTACCCGTCCCCCGACATCGACCAGCATGCCCGCTACGTCCCTTCCTCCCCCTACGACCTCTTTCTTCACAACCAGGCCCCCTCCTGGGACTCCCAAAAGTCCGCTCCTCCCCCTCGCAACAAACGTGCCTATGACCATGCCGTCGACGATTTCTTCGCCGACGTCAAGAAACGCAAGGTCGCTCCCTCCTACGATCCCCGTGCGTATCCCTCTTTCTACCCTCCCCTCCCCTCATCCCCTCCACAGAAATGGTAGACCGTCTCAACGACATCGCTTACGCCCACGAGTACGACTTTAACCCCCGCTCCGTCTCCTTCAACGTTCGCACCCCGGAGGAACTCGCAGCCGTAAACGACTTCCTCGTCACCCTCGGTCGCGATGTCACCGCTCCCGTTCACCGCTCCGCCCATTCCCATCCCCCGACCGACCGCTTCTCCCCTTCCTCCTACTTTGATTCCGACGGTCTAAACCAGCTCGGCCTCGCGGGTATCCCCTGCCTTTCCTCTTCCCACTCCTTTTCCCATGACACCACCTACCCCTCCCATCATTATCCATCCAACGCATACCCCTCCCCACCCGCCTCCATCGTCAGGTCTGTCCCCCCGTCTCAGTACTCCCTGCCCACCCAATCTCCTGCCGCTTATCACACCGATCAAATCTCATCACACGAGTTTGCCATGGCTCACACCCCATACATGCCATCTGTCTATCCGGCTTCCCCTCATCCTCGTCTCGACCACACACCTCCCCTCGATCCTACCTCCCCCCACTCTTCCAGTTCCACCCCCTCCAATGCAACCCCCCCGCATCACTCCTCCCTGCCAGACTCGCTTACGCCGTTTGACTGTGTTCGCCCACGCGGTCCTCTGCCTCCCGTTCATCTGGCTGCTCCCGACTACCCTAGAAAGCCTGTCCATACCATGATGAACCACCTCAAGACCGCACCCGTCTCTGCCACAGATCTTCCCGAGCCCAAGTTCCCTGACAATCCCTACCGCGGTCCACCCGCAAACCTCAGTTCTCTTGCGTCTGTTCCAAAGTCGTCCGATTCTCTCGTGTCATCAAGCTCTCTCTATCCGCCCCTCTTGCCCGAGGATCTCAGGCTTCCCTCGCTCAAGCCGGACGCCGGCCCCCTTACGTTGCCTTCAATCACCGAGATCTACCGCTCCTCTTCGCCCGTCTCTGACTCCTCCCGCGGAACCACCCCCAGCTCGACGAGCTCGTCTCCTGCGCCGGCTCACAAGTCTGCCCCTGGTCTCCACTCGATCACAGAAAACGACGAGCTTGTAAGCAAGGTGGACAAGATCGAGCTGGCACATCTCCACAAAGATAATTCCCTCGAACAGAGGAGACAGCACGCCGAACTCATTCGGCACTTGCTCGTCAAAATCAACCAAGATTTCAAGAACCGCTTCGCGTCAGAATCTCCCAAGTCGTTCATGCGCAGTCCATCAGTAGATGTCGAGATGGTTGTCGCTTGATGGTGACCCCCTTGTTCATACGAATGCTGTACTCGTATTTCGAAAGCGTGTTTTACATATTGGTATTATACAAAGAATGTTGTACTGATAAAATAGGGTAAACGGATAGACTAGGTACGTTTCAGCGTGAGCTTGAGCTTGGGAGCTGAGCCAGAAGGTGTCAGAGGACGCTCGGTGTCTTCCATTGCCAGCACTGGGGGGCTTGTAGCGAGAGGAGACGGCCCAGCAGCATTAAACCCAAAGGAGGCATTCTGCAAGGGTTTGTTGAATCCACTGAAACCCGACCCGCCAGGAGTTGAAGGTGGCGATGTCGCAGACGGTGTCGCGGGAACAGGCGGGGCGCCGCTGTTGAACTCTGCCCAACGCGGGCACTTTCGGTTCGTTTCTGCAGGACCGCGTTAGGATTCAAGAGTGAGACAACGCTGGGAGCGCTCCACGTACTCATGTGCCCCATTTGTCCGCAGTGTCCGCAACGCCGCTGTAAACGGCACGGTAAACACGCAGCACGACGGTTGAAAGATGGATGCCAATCACCGTGGTATCCGGTTTCAGAGGCCGGTTGAGTTGCATAGGGGTACCCCCTTCCTTGACAATCTTTGCATTCTTGCGATGCAACCGTCGTTCCTGGTTCTTCTTCATCCTCGCAATGCGCTCCTCCAACCTGGTGCGCGGTATCAAATCGGGGATTATAGCAAGACATAAAAGTAAGGCGTACCGCTTCTTGTATCGCTTGTCAGTGTCCGCATCGCCTGTTGGCGCAAGATTATCGGCTAGTGTCGCTTCTTCCTCTATCAAGAGCCGTGCGCGGACGTACGCGCGAATGACAGCTGGATCGCGGATGATTTCGGTTTGCCACTCATCATCGACCTGGAGAAGAATGAACGGAGATCCTCGGAAATTAGGACATACGACCGACCATGCGTTTTATCCGCAACACCTTGCGGCTACCCTCGGGACCCATACTCATCTCTCGGTCCCCCAGCGAAGATCCTCGACTAAAGGCCGGAGAAGGGGCCCGTCCCGGAGCGGGCGACATGGCAGGGGAGAAAGGAGTTTCGATCCTCATGGACGTTTGTCTCTGCACAGGCTTTTTCGTGTCGGGAGGGGGTGGTGCTTCATCCTCGGGTGTTAGCTGAGGCTCATCCTTGCGGCTCAGCGAGTCAAACTGTGCCTTCCATATCCTCTCGATTTCCGACTTGTAGATCTGTTGTTGCTCAGCAACGTTGTACCTGTGGGCCGATTTGGGCCGATTTTCCGCCTCGGCTGAATGCTGCGTGAATAACGGATTACATCAGAAAACGGTCCGCGTACCAAGCTTTTGCTCATAGTCCTCGCCGGCTTTCACAAAGATATCCTTCATGGATATACGAATAAAGCTAAATGCTTCCCCTCTACCACTGGGGTCGCCATCGCCATGCAGCCGAAGCATGGCCTTGGCTTGGGTAGCGAATAGAAAGTTCTTGGTCGTAATCCACGGAGCAAGTTGTTGCTCTATCGAAAGCTTGGATTCACCCTCATCATCCTCCGTTTGTTCCGCGGTCTGTGTGTACCCTGAGTCCTGCAAGTGGCGTTGCCCAACTTGCATGCTCTCCATAAGGACAACCTGTTCCGGTCCGACCATCTTGAGCATGTCAGCATCGCTCGGCACGGTAACAGTGGCCTTGAGGCGCCAAAAGCCTTGGTGAGGTCCTCGGCGGTGGTACTCCATGAACTCTTTGAGTCTTTGCCGCATCTGAAGTTCGTTCTGATCTGGGAAGTACTTCATTAGACGCGAGATCTTGAGACGCTCTTCGGTACTTTTTCTAAGGAGTTTGAACGCGATGATCTGAAGTCTGTACTTGATAGTATTTGTTATTTTTCGCGAGTGAGGACCTGGAACCTCTGTCACTGGATATGTCTGTCCAATCACGAAAAGGTTCTTGATCTCCCGCAGGTAATATTTCGTGTCCCCTTTCGTCGTACTCCTAAATATGGCTCCATAAGTGGAACTAAATGTTAGGAGGCGCTCCGTACCTCACAGCAAGAAAGTCGGTAGGATAGGGCTTGTGGCGAAAGAGCGGTGCACGCACAAGGTTGTTGTAGAGAGCAGGAAAAGTTTGCCCAGGATAGACATAACCAAACTTCATGAACGGTGATTCGTCCTGTGGCTCAAGCACAAACGGGACACCAAGGTCGAGCTAGAAATGGGCGCCTGTCAACACGAGTATTTATGTACGATCGGCCAAAACCTACCCTCGGCATGTAATCGTCTTTCTCATCTTTTTTGCGGTAATAGTTGACGAGTATACTACCCATGCCAAAGTTTGGAATAATGGGAGGATGCTCCTCCTGTAATATAGTGAGTCCGAGTCCAGCCCCCAAGAAACAATTTAGGAAAGACGCACAGAGTATTCCCAAAGAACAAAGTTGCTGGTATCCTTGAGTGTCAGATCGCTCGTCTTGTGGAGTCCTTCGCCGATGTTGCCACCCCTCCCAACCTTTCGCCCTGCTTTGTCCTTTTTCTTCTTTGCAGTTCGCACCTTGCTAAAACGAATCTCGATGTTGGTAGGGAACTGCAAAGCTGGTCGATGGAAGGAACGCGCTTCTTGTTTGGAAAGTCGGGTCTTGTACTGAGCGTCGTAGTGTCTAGTAATATGCCACCGAGATTACTCATGGAAAGACTCACAAATGGTAATTGAAGTTTCTGCGCAGGGTACGCATGTTCTACAACTAATTGACCAAAAGTCTGACGGACCCGATGCCGACCACCTTCCTTGGCAACTTCATACAAGTGATCGTTTGAAAGGTTAAATTTATCGCGAGATTGTGCATTCTCCGCTCTTAACCTTTTTCGCGGCCGGACTGTTTCCACCGCTAAAAACTATGAGCACCCAACTTACCCGCAAAAGTCGATCAAACATACTCGTTGGGCGCTCCTCGGCCGCGAGATCTTCCTCGTTCAATTCTAATTGAGTAAAGTCACGGAATGGTGCTCCGGGGCCCCATATGATACTCTGCGTCCATGCACCCGACTCAAGGGACTTGTTCGCTGGGGTAGTTAAATTGTCGGTTTCTTGGACCGGAGGTCGAATGATCTTGCCGGGTGCGTATACAATATCCTCTTCCCAATTAGACAATAACACAAGGTCGAAGCTTCTGTCATGCAGAGGGAGCGTTATGGGGAGTGCCGAGTTTACGCGCTCCTGCAAAGTATAAGCAACCCTGAGGAAGAACCAGTGGTGTCAATACCTCGATGGCCTTCACCAGGTCATTTTCAATGCTTCCAGCAGAAACAACTTTTTCCACACGTTTGCTCTCGTTCTGGCGCTGAGTGTCACCTGCAACAGCCTCTAGAAAGCCACGGGGGACATCCCTCTTGCGCGGATAGATGCTTTCGACTGGGCAGAGTTGACGAAGGGTATTACAAGCGAAAATGACGCCTCACTGACCTGCGAGAGGCCGCTTTGTTGTTCTCGACTTCTTTCCCGTATAGCCCTTGAACAAGTCAGAGAAATCGAGAATCTTGTTCTTCTCAAAATCAGGGAACCGCTCATAGACTGTCTTTGGTCTCTCAATGAGCCGCTTCACGATCGTCACGCGCTTTTCCTTGAGCCGCATAGAGACTGGGGACTGGGCCTCGACTTTAACGACGTCACCGGCAAAAGACTCGTTCTCAAGTTCCCTATCCACTTCGTCCTCGTAGTCCTCGCCCTGGTCCGCACCGACAGCCTCCTCATCTTCGTCCCATTTATCATTGTAAATCTGCGACGCGTCCAACGCTGGCAAGCCGGTGATTCCAAGACTGCTAGTGAGGCTACCGCCCGCTGGTAGGGACAAGCCTTGGAGGACGTTGTTGAGTGAGAAACCTGTCAACGTTGAGATGACATCCGTCTCATCCTGAAGAAAGTGAGGATGATCATGCCGTCCAGACTGGACAGTGAACGTACTTGATTACTCATATTCAACTTGAGTCGGTGTGGTTGTGGACGAAGCTACTTGTGCCAGCCCTTGATGACGTAATTCCACCACTTTGCAAGCACGCGCGGCGTCTCCCTTGGCACTTGCATCTCTGCTCCCACCCACACTTACCATGTCCATGCCCAAGGAGACCTCAGAAAAACTGGAAGCGAGTACTGATGCTGTCGCTCACCCTTCGACATACTGACCCATTACCCAGGCTTTCCGGGCGGGTGTCGCCTCTGTGGCAGAAGACATTATTTTTCGCATCTTTCCAGTCAAGGTGAGTGCGTTGCATATATCAGTGACTCAGGTTACCGAATTCCGCGTAGACAATGTACGGGCCATCTTGATGTGTGTTTTAATATCGCTTAACACCGTACAGGGAGCTCTCGACCATCATTGAGGGCGCCAATGCCCCGGATTCGCCTTATAACATGTCTCAGGCTCCTACGTCTACGGATCCGAGGATATATCCATCACCTGTTGTACCTGACTCGAATGGCCCTTTTTCGAAGCGAAAACGTGTGGAAGATGGAATCGTGCCATTGGCGAACGACATCGCAAACGCGAGGTATTCTGAACTAGTCCATGCGAATAAGCACATCTTGAAGCTGCAAGAAACCATCAAGGCGGAGTGCACGCAACTGTCTGATTGTTGCGTGAGTCAGTTCAACTGCTTACTTTGACCATATCATTTAGACAGATACAGGACAAGGTCAAGTTATGGGTTAACTTAACAATGCCAAAGTGTGTTTGAATATACCGAGTGCGCGATGTAAACATACTGATTTTCCATCTCAGAATAGAAGAGTAGGTTTGCATCTGACATGATATTTATTGGCTCTCTAAATTCTCATCTTGTTTTAGTGGCGATAATTTTGGTATGTGTCAGTAGTTTTCCTTTGGCTACACCAACCGACCACGCGATCGATAGGTGTCCAGATACAAGAAGGTAAGTCTCCACGAGTAATGCAGGCTAGATTCTGAATTCCCACTAGAGGTCCTCAGTGAGCTACTCCGCTCCCAAGAGAGTGCATACAACATTCGCGACAGTGTCCGACAACACTACTTGGCCCGAGCCAAGATATGCTCAAAGCTCATTAAATATCCCAACATCGAGGACTATACGGTGAGTCTTCCAGAGTAACGTTGTGAATCTAACCTCACCTGGTCATAGCTCGCCTTGAAAGAGCATGACGAGAAGCAAATTTTCTTCGCTCGCCAGAACCTCATCGATATTAGAAACGTTTATGCCGTGATGATGGACATCCTACACAAGAATATTACCAAAGTGAGTAGAGATTTTTTCGCAAGGTCTCATTCAGTTGACTCTCAACAGATACGTTCCCCAAGGGGGAACAACAGAGCTGGTTTATACTAATGCCTAGACGTGGATGTTGCTTCATTCTTTCTGGTTCATCTACACAATATCGTAATGTTAGTGTGAGAATGAGATAGATGCAGTCATTCATTGCCACACCCTTGCAATTATCCAAGCTGTCTGCTAGAGTGTACTTTTCTCTCGAGGGTCATTTTACCTACACCGAGATCGTTTTAAAGATGTTGAAACCATCCAATGCCGTGCTGATCACGGCTCCAGGGATCTGAGGGTGCCAATGAATTTCCTTCACATCCCTCTGCCCCTGATGCACGAAGAGTAGTTGTGGTGGGACCTCCCGGCTGCCTTCTTCTGTTTCATTCATTGATGAACCAACCTCCTCACCATCTTGTTCGACTCCCAAGTCCCAAAGCGTAACCTGATCATCGGCGCCGGATGCGGCGAATATCGAGTCCTCCGTTGGATGCCATTCAATCGAAGTAATAGGGTCATTGTGCCATATAAACGCAGCGACGGGGCTTGGGACTTGACCGGGCGATCTAGGGGGGATTGAGCCGGCTCTTCCCTGTGTAGACCGAAGGAACCGCTCACCCTGACTTGCTGACACTCCGAAGATCCCACACTTTGATTGCACCGTCCTCGCCTCCGCTGATCAACAAGTAGCTCGTACTCCTGTTCCAACTGATAACATTCACATCACTCTCATGCGCAGGATCAATGCCAGTGACACTTCTTCGTCCTTTACTCCGCACGTCCCATATTTGAACGCTATGATCGGCCGAACAAGATGCGAAGACAGTAGGTTCTGATGGGCTCCATTGGATATCTTCGACACTGGATGTATGAGATGCGAAAGGTTGTGTAAGGGTATTAAACCCCGAGGGCGCTGTCATGGTAAGATATATTTTTGAATGGACATCACCCGTAAGTAGCCTGAGCGCGGACGGGTTCGTTGCTGCTGAGGCGGCCCAGTCCATGGCAAACCCTTCGGCACGTCCATGAGAATTGATTGTAAAGGTTGGCTTATTTGTCCGTGACTTTTCCCAAGCGTATCCAGGTACATCGAGCGATTCTATAAGCGGCCGGACGTCCCATATGTGAACCTTGCCAGTTTCGGCCCAGGTTGCAGTGTAGTAGGGTTGCGAGACGGGGACAAGAGGTGTGGAGGGTGGAAGGGGTTGGGCACGAACGCGATTGACACCGCCGCTGTGGGGTACGGAGCGAAACTCGAGAACGGCATTTTCATCGAGGGCCTCGTCATCCTCGTCGTCCTGATCCTCGTCGTCATCTGCTGTCGCCGAAGTCAAATGCGATATGAAAGCCGTGATGCTGACAACGAACCTCCATCTCTTTGAGTACGGTGTAAAGAGCTCATCTTGAAAACAGATAATTCGTTTTGATCAGCCCTGGCGGCCTGCGTTCCGGCAACGACATAGACAGTTGCAGGATATCTCTGCCGTTCCTCGCCAAGGCTATCTCGTAAGACGTCGAAGGACAAGCATGACCAGGCTACATCCATTGAATGGCGCATGATGTAGACCGAATCATCTGGCTCCAATATTTCGTCTTTCGCCAGAGTATGCGTGCCAGGTATGAACGCCTCCAGGCGGTGTGGTTGCTCCTCAGACTCTTCGACAGCGGGAAGAGCTTCATCAATGTCCATTCCTGATATAAAAAGCACAACGAGAGATGCGTTACAAAGCTGTGAGATACAGGATCATTCGTGCTATTTCTCGTACCGTCCGGGGCATCTGCATCTACGACGTCCTCATCTGACTCGAGCTCGTCCTCCCATGCGTCTTCAAACTCGCCGATGTCGTCGACTGTTGGAACATCACGCTTTTCTGAGAAACGGGGAGTCTTTGCGTGGACCAACGGATCAGATGATGGGTCTGTCGCAGAGCGCTTGGCCATTTCGGCTTGCTGGGTGGTACAAATATGCATCGAAGGGCATCGATTATAAAATGGTGCTTCACGTGATCAAACAGACAGGGGTCTAATAAGGCTAAGAAAGTGCAAATAAATAGCTTGAATTTTTAAAATAAACAAGTAAATAAAAGCTACAGCACTGCCAGGTCAACTTAGACCGTGAACAACGCGTATGTGATAATCAGGCAAGGCGCCGCCTCGGTTTGCCATTATCATAGACGGATTGGTCACCAGTCCAAGGTCGACTCGTCACCTGGCCATCCGAAGGCCATAAAAGAGCGACCGTGCAACCGACTCCACATCCTCAACCCGTCCCACCATGTCTACTCAAATTCTCCTTCCAAATGGGTACGTTCCTTGATTTCATTCCTAAAAGTGAATGCCCACACCGTTCTCCCAGATTCGGCTATGTTCCAGCATCTCTCCTTTCCCTTGGTTGGGTCCTTGCCTGGCAGACATTCCTCGTGGGTAGGGGCTCGTAAGCGCGCTGGCATCGCGTACCCACAGCGTGCGTACAACACTTGATCTAGCCAACTGCCTCTTGACACCATGTGTGTACTATATGCTGAGCAAGCAGAAGTCAAGGCCAGTCCAGCAGCCATGCAATTTAACTGCACCCAACGTTCGCCTTCCTGCGTCTTACTACTATTCCAACATACTGACTTATCCATCCCTCAAGGGGCCCATCAAAACACACTCGAGTTCGCACCCGTCGTCACCCTATCGTGAGTTCATCTTCACTCTTATTTCTGTCACGGTGTAACATTCGAGTCTTGCAGCACCCTGGTTTTCGGCTTAAAGTACCCTCATGCTGCTGCTATAATGTGCGGCTCGTTCGTCGCAGGATTTATACCCTTGGTTACAAAACGGGAAATCCAGCCAGCGTACGAGGTTCGGCCTTTAAGCCTGTCCCTTTGGCTCATTCAACATCTAGCGAATACCTGGCGCTCTTCTCGCGTACCTGTCAACGATGGTGAGCGAGAGCGTAACTCACGGCGGGCAGTTCCGCTGATTTTTTCTACAGAGCTCCTTGGAAGTGCGACCTATGCAGCTTACCTCCTCTGGCCCTCAGCTCGATTCATGGATACGAGACAATACTGAGTCTTATGATGATGCACACCCAGATACGAAAGCACAGGTATTGTGAACGTTCTCACCGGATGAGTCAAATCTCGTAGTGTCGGTTACCAAATAATAAATCTTTCTATTTCCTACCGAATCAGCAGGGCGTCCAGTGGCCGAAACCAAAGTTTGATGGAGACGCTGACTTTTGAACCGCTGAGTAAATGGCATACGTCAATCCAAATCACTGGTTCTACGCCAAGTAGTATGTAGAAGATGAGGTTATGTTTTCCGCAGCGCATTATCGGCAAGATTTGAGGGTGTGACAGGCGATAATTACTCCTATGTACACCCCAATTGTGGCCCATCACCATCCCTGACGAACAGACCGTGACTGGAGGCCACCCACAAAGATTGTCGCCGTACACATGTCAGAATCTCCTCATCGTCTCTCATTCCCTTCGTCCTCGGAGGAATTTGCTTTACCTTCAAACAAAGCGAACATCTCCCCTCTGGCAGACGACGGGCCCACTAGCCCATTGCTTCTCCGTTTTCGTCGCCCGTCGCTGCTTCCCAAGTCATCGAGTTACTATGCAGAGAAGCGCATTTATAGTCCACTTGCCATTTCCTTCACGATCCCTTCAAGTAGGCGCGGAAGCACGAACGGGGAGGAATCAGAAAGCGACAGAGAACGTATGTACACGGAAAGTTCACCATCAAGTAGCTCGGGTAATCCGACACCCCCCATTGTTATGCCATGCGAAAATGACACGGAAGAAGCCCATGACGAGAATGATAAGGAGCCTTTAAATCATCCCTCGACTCCACCCTCAAGTCGAAATCTAAGCGTGCTCGACAATGAATCGCTTTTCAGCTCCACTGGAGCCGGGTCGAGGCGTTTGACGTACCCAGTGAGTACTAGTAGTATTGTCACACAACCCCCCGCGAATCTTACCAAACCTCTCTTAATGGTTGCCAAGTTGAAACCCCCAAGGATATTGAATTTATTGGCCGAGTCCCGCCCTGAAGAGAATGAAGTCAAGTCTGAAGCTGCCTTTCAACGCCTTTTGGCGTCCTGTTCTGACCTTCCATTGCAACCTCGTACGCCACGCGCACCGTCTGATAGGGGGCGGTACCCAGAAGAGGTCGGTGATGAAGAGGTGCACGGGGTGGGTTTGCCAAGTGATGACGATGACGATGACGACGTCGATGCAATATTTGTGCTCGACCCTCAAGGGGACAATATGGCTGCGAAACCCTGCACGCCCGCGCAAAGCGTGAGTGGAGACGATCCTCCTATGTCTCTTATGGGGAGTCCTATGGTAATGGCAATGGATGTGGATGCTGTACGGGCCTGTGTTTCTCATGCTTCCATCTGGCTCATGTTCTTCGTAGCCGTTGACATCGCCATCGATAACTTCAACACCAGCCTCTGTGCAGTGGCGGTACACTCCCCCTCCAACTACTAGCGCAGTCCGCTCCAATAAACGGAAGTGTGAGTGTCCCTTTCAGAGACAGCGACAAGGTTCACACGTGCACGCAGTTGATGATCGGTATGATCCATACCCTACCGCGGCAAAACGAAGAGCGGTGTCTCCCTCGATATCTTATCTACGAGAGTCTCATCCGTCGCTGTCCTACCCTCGTACTCCAACCGGGAGACCTTCGCTTCCCATCCCTTTGTCTATTCCAGTCCCAGCATCGAGTTCAGCAACGACATCCCCAACCATTGCCGGATATCCTTTTCCTAGCTATTCGAATCCACGACAGATTGGAATTGGGTCGATGAGCGTATCTTCAAGCCCCATTCTTCGTCCCACGATAGGACTTGCTAGCCCGATATTGCGTCCAATTCCAAGACATCGACGGGGGTTGGATGGTGAGGAAAGGGATGTCGAAGGAGCCGGGGAAGGCGTCAATGGTCTAACACTCTGTTGACCCGCACGCTGCTTTTGGCGACAGTACATCGCCTGAGCATCTCTCCTGAGGTACCTCTTGCCAAGCTGGATTACAAGGGTGCATGATGTAATATTATTGGGAAATGCGGGTATGTATCTATTAGTCCTTTTCAACTAGCTTGGTTGCTGGTGATAGATAAATGTATCAAAAAGAAACTGTCGTTCTTCCAGCTAAGTAGAGTAGACAGAATATTTGCTAGATTTTATTACGTCCGACATTCACTTCCTGCTCGATTTGTGATCAATTATGATTATGTTCCCCACGGCAAAGCTCACAAAGCGCCAGAAGAAAGGTATCGCCTTTCGAGGACAGAAACGCGGCAAAAGCAAGGACAAAGCACCAGGTATCATTGACAATTTAGAGGACGAAGTCGATGTCCCTAGCCTCGAAGATCAAGCTATTGTTGGTTCTACACAAGGTCAACAAGGCCGTCAAGTCAGTACAGAAGCTTTGGTCGGGAAAGGAAAAGCAGGAAGGGAAGCAGAAGCAGAAACGAGGAAAAGAAAGAGGAAAGCTGGTGAAGAGGCAAAAGGAACCCTCGAGTCAGACGGACAGAAATCAAAGCGAAGCAGAGGGCCTGACCGGAGTCCTCTCGACGATATGGAAGAACCTGTAGAGGATCACGTCGGGGCTGGAGAGACAGGGAGGGAGAGCGAGAAGACGCAACAGAGGTTCATTCTTTTTCTTGGTACGATATTTCTTGTCGGTCCTTCACGGTTTTCCTTACCTCCTGCCAGGTAATCTCAAATATACCACGGCCCCCGAGGCCATTCAAGCACATTTCTCAATATGTGGTGTGTGATATGAACTCGCTGAACCAGAATGTTCACATTTTGATAGTTCCACCACCCACTGTACGACTACTAACACCTAAGCCAACTACGAAATCATCCATGAAAACTATCACTAAATCCAAAGGTTGCGCTTTCCTGGAGTTCAAGCATCGCGGTGCGCTTCAGCAGGGACTCAAGCTTCACCATTCTGAGCTCGACGGACGCCAGATCAACGTAGAACTGACCGCCGGCGGGGGTGGAAAAGGCTCAACCCGTATGAAGAAGCTCAAGGAGCGTAATAAAGACCTGGAAGGACAACGAGTATGCCATAACCTTATGGCTGATTTTGCGCAACTCATCCGATTCTTGTAGCGAAAACGGCAAGATCCCAGGGCGGATGCGCAATCTATCAGTACTCAGCGCTTCTCGGCCACGTCTGGTACAGAACAAACCCACACTCGCAAGCGAACTTGGACAGTTGGTGATGTCAAACAGAAAGAGACCCACCGAGGAGGCCAGAAACATCAGGAGGGTCTAAAAAACGAAGGTCCTTGGTCAAAGATTTCCGAACAGGCGTGAACGCTATACCAGTAGGATAGAACCGTGGACGACCGTGGATGCTATCATTAAATGTCCATTATGTGCGGTGGAATAATCAATAGATAGTGGCTGGCGGCGTGGCGCTCAACGTCCGCCTTATGAAACAAGAATAAATACAAGGAACTGGAGATGCCGTCAGTTAAATCCCGCAGGAAAGTTGGAGTGGGACTCACGAAAACAATTAACACACCAAAAACCTTGAGCATCAGCCACCGATTACTAGATATACTAGCGTAGTATTTAAGTAATTCCCTTTGAGCTCCATTAACATTGGACGCGATATCTATTGTGTCAGCATCGATCCGTTGTACTGTTTCACGCTGTTCTGCAACCATATGCGCCAGTTGAGTGAATATCTGGCCTAATTCCGCTATTGTAGACTCGATCGACTCGATTGCTGTTGACCGGGATTGGATGTATGAATCCTGGTTGCTGATTAGTGCGTGATCCGAGCGAAAAGGACGTTTCGTGCCTGTTGTTCTACCAATTGCATCTGCGAAAAGGCACTGCTTCCACCATGAGCTGCTACGCCACCCTCAGCGGCATCCAAGTCCATAGCTAGAACGTCACTGTTTTGTGCAGGCCTTCCCTTTCCTTTGGAGATTGGACGGCTTCCACTTCCATCGCCCATTGGGTCGTGCCTTCCGTTCAACAGAAGTGAATCTGTAGACAGTAAGCAGTGTCTGTGGGAGTAACCTTTAACAGCATGCTCACTTTGAGGCGCCTGGTGGGCTGCTGCGGCCGTGGAGTACATGAACTGCTCTGTGCGGTCTTTCGATTCCTTCATGTTCTACACTAACAACCAGTCAAGTAGCGCATCGAGGAAGAGGACTGTTTAACTTGCCTGTGTTCGGACCTCGAGTACATCCTTGAAGTTCATGCTGGTGTTTGCAAGTTTGTTCTGCAACATCATGACAATGTTGTGATTGTGTTCGTCGATTTGTTTTCCTTCCGTGGACCTTGAACCACCCTGGGCATTGTGTTGCTTGAGGAACGATTGTAGAGCGGCTATCTGGCGATTGATGTTGGCAATGTCTTGTTTAATGATGTAGGTCAGTTCCTGAACGAGTGGAAGCATGAGCGCTGGAATACAAAACGCATTGAAAGGACACGTACACTGATCTCCACGGGCCGATCGTCGAATAATGTTTTCCGCTTTGCAACTAACCATGACGAGTCAACGACCGACAAGAGCCGCGGAGAACAACGTACGGTGTGCGAGCTTTCCAAGCTTGATGGTGGTGCTACTTATGTCTCTGCCAATGGCCGAGGCCATTCGTGAAAACTCGGTCTTGGCAGTACCTTTGGCATGACCCTGGAGCAGGCGCTGTTTCGCCTCTGAAGTTCTTGGTGGTAAAGCAGACCTGCTTCGTATGGAGTCGACACAGGTGCGGAATTCGTTTGTTCGGTCCTGGATTGCCATGAGCTGGAGGAGTATGTCTACGGAAAAGGTATTAATATCTGGCAGGTATACGACCGCTGAGTAAGTTAGAGAGACGTTTCGAGTCCAACAGCCGCCTCTCGTGCCGGAACGGGCACCAGCACCGGCCGCCCGGCGCCGGATGATTCGGCCGACAACAGTCGCGTGCCGTGCAAGCACGTCATGGTCAGGTTTGCCCATGTTCAGCATCCTCCGACGCTCTGCTGGACACCCCGGGCCTGTGGCGCTGCGACTCTTCCTGACGACCAGGTTGTTTTGTTCCCGTCCTGCACTCAACCACACCCCTATTCCATCCTCGTCACCGCGCCGCCTCACCGCAAAATTCGACATGCCCTCCTCCCCCAAGCCGAAATCCAAGGTCCTCGTGATCGGTGCAGGCAACTTTGGAAGCTGTCTTGCAGATCATCTCGGTGACTCTGATCATGAAGTCTACATCTGGTCCCGACATGCTAGCTTCGTCGAACATTTTAATATACACCATCGCAATCCAGACTACTTGAGGGACCATGTCTTCTCGAGTAACATCCGCGCTGTCGGTCCAGAGATCCCGGACAAAGAGAAGATTCAAGAAATGGACGTCGTCTTGTTTGCAATACCGACCCAAGGAGTCAGGTAAGACTTACTATTCTCCGTCCGGGGCATCTCATCGCAACACGGTTCGCTCTCAGGGAGACTCTGATCAAACTCCGAGCCAGTTTAGTTGGAGAAAATCTACCTCTATTAATTTTCGTGAACAAGGGTATAGAGACGGACACGCAGGCGCTAACCCTTGAGATAATCGCTGATACATGTGGAAGCGATATTGCTCGGGCCGCGACCTTCATTGTAAGTCAACGTAAGACACAGCAACGATCGCGAAAACTCACGTCATACAGTCGGGACCCTCTTTTGCTACAGAGAGTTGGTACCTCGATGCAGTCTCGTTCCTGTTCTGCTAACGAACCGAGTTAGTTGTTCGCAGACAGCCGACCTCTGTCTCTGTTGCCTCGTTGACAGAATCTCAGGCCCAAAAAGCATCGCAGATATTTCACCAACCATGGTTCCGATGGTAACGTTCACTTGCACACGTTTGAATGGCACCCCTCGATCTCATGTTCTCATAGTTATACAGGCGGAGATCCGATAGGACTGGAGTTAGCTGGTGCCCTTAAGAACGTTTACGCTATCGCGGCTGGTATGGCTGATGGCCTGGGTTTTGAGAACAACACAAGAGCAAGTTAGTGGAAGTATGTCCTGACAAGAAACGATTGACATTGGAGGATCTTTAGGTCTTATTACTCGAGGATTGGCTGAGATGACACGTATCGGTACAGCATATGGGGCGTCTCCGCTGACATTCCTGGGACTTGCTGGCGTGGGAGATCTTTTCCTCACGTGTAGTTCTTCGACCAGCCGGAACTACACAGTGGGATATCGATTGGGGAAGGGGGAGGCGCTTGAAGACATCATTAACACGCTTGGAAGTGTAGCCGAAGGGGTGACGACAGCAAAAGGGCTCAAGAAGATTATCGATGAGATGGACGTGTCAGCTCCCATCGCGAACGGGGTGAGTGGCGGAATTTACCGAGTCCTATTCCTTCTCAGCCGAACTTCGCGAAACAGATTTACGCGGCCTTGTACGAAGGTATGGGTTTCCGCCAATGCATTGTACACGAGTTGAAACGTAGGGACGGGTGCTGTAGGCAAGGACGTAAAGACAGGAGTGCAAGAACTGATGAGCCGACCTCCGTCACGAGAGCTCGTTTTACCGAGGAAGACCGGTGGGCAGGCGTCAAGGCTGTTGAAGAAACTTGGGATTGAACCTATTGGGTAGTTTGATTTTAGTATGTACCATTATAGCTAGTGAGGAGTAACCGCATGTGGTGCCTTGCCTGACGAAAGAGGCAACCCACGGCTGACATTGCAAAATACGTAAGACCGCGCAAAAGCCATTCGTATCGGAGCGGAATGTTGTCTCGGTGAGCACGCAGGGTCGTGCACACGACGGTCGCCCCAGCTTGTTTCATGGGGATCATGATGAGCTGTGAGTCGGGCTATAATATTCGCCGTCCTCCGGCGAGACAGTCCTTTCAAGTCAATTACGTAAATATAATATTTAAATAAACAAGTTTTCCCGCGCTTTTTTTTCTCATTTTTTTCGTGCAGTTGCTCCCGAAGTCCGACAGTCCAAGGGAGACTGACTGACCAACGCTCGTGTTTCTCTCCGTGTTTTTCTCAGCCCGACTTTTTTTCTTCTCTGTGCTGTACCGTGTTTGTTCTCTCTCTTGCTTTCCATCTACCACCATCACCCACTCTTCGAAATGGCCTCCCCACTCTGGAACGCCGCCTCTGAGGGGAACATCGACACCCTCCTAGCATTACTCCACAATACATCTCCTGCCGATATCGAGATCAAAGGTATGTCTCTCTCCCTCCTTTCAGCCTTGAGTCGTGTTTTTTAAAATTTCCCCTTCCTTATAGACCACACCGGCGCCACGCCCCTCCAGGAAGCAGTCAGGAATGGCCATCTTGATGTGGTCAAGGCACTCCTTGACAAAGGTTCGCATTCGATCCTCGATCGCGCCGCGTGTGATTAATCGATCTCCTCGTCCTTCCCATCAGGTGCCGATCCCTCTTTCGCAGTCACTCATGGCTCCCCGAACGCGTATACAACAAACCCCGAAATCATCCAACTACTTAAAAATGCTTCAGTAAAAGGCTTGCTCCCTCAAGATCAACCCTATCCACAGGATCCCCACGTCGATCCATCGAAGCGATTCTACCCTGTCCCTATCCCTCCTTATGGCTATTATCCATCTATCGCACCCGTTTCTTCTCTCCCTGACGGCTCACCTGCATACTATCAGCTCCCTCCAGTGCCCCTCGGCGAGAACGGTGCATATGGAAACTTCCCTCCACCCGAAGTAGCCAGATTCATTCCTTGCAGGTATTATCCTGCTTGCCGCTATGGTTCCTCGTGTCTCTTCGCTCACCCCCAGGCTCCTTACTATCCCGGTCCCCCTCCCCCTGCCCCTGCTCAATATTCAATCCCTTACGACCATATGACTCAGCAGCAGTACCCTCCAAACTACTATCCACCACCCCCTTCCTATCATCCTCCTGCACCTGTCCCACCCCACATGAACCCCGTATCCCCACCCCCACTGCCATCAGTTCATACTCCTCCCCATCCTCCCATGGTTCACGCGCGATCTGTCTCGGACGCGCTTTCTCCCATTCAAACGCCGGTACAGGCACCTTATGGGCCAATGTCTCCTGCCTCCCCATCTTATCCTCACCCTGTCCATCTTCCTCTTCCTCTTTCTATTCCTACGCTTCCACCGCCTCATCAGCCCGCGACCGCCCCTGGCCCCCAGTCCCCTCAGTCAATGTATCCAAATGGACCTGTATCTGCTCCACCGTTCTCAGTGCGTCAGGATCCTTCACCATATCCTCCAGCTCCACATCCGCACTCACCGTATCCCGAGGTCAACGGTGGACCAAAGTCTCCAGTCCTTTCTCAGGGAGAAAACTTTGGCCCCCCTCCTGCCTTGCGACAAGGAATGAACCATAACCGCAGAGGCGGCCTACGAAGAGGCTCGTTTGGTGGAAATAGAAAACCCGCGTGCCTGTTCTACCCCGCTGGTAGGTGTAGAAACGGTGACGAATGCCGTTTCCCTCATGTTGTCCCTGATACACCTGCACAAACCCAGTTGGGTATCCGGGGCTCTCGTGTGAGAGACGGTGCGAATGATATAAATACAATCGAAGAAAACTTTACTACCATGAATGTACGAGATGTAAGCAACCAACTCATCCTTCATCTTACACGGCCTAAGTTGTAATTCACCTCATTCTGTATAGGACGTTCAACCACGACGCGGGATAAATGGCACGGTCAATTCAAGTCGCTCTCAGTCCACAGATCCGGGCAATCGTTCAAAGGGCTTGAAGTCCAACGGGCCGCGGGTAGAGAAAAAGCCCTTTGTCAAGCAACAGCGAGTCCCGAACGCTGATGAATTTCCTATGCTCGGTGGATCTACGACCACATCGTCGAGGAGTTCCGTGAGTGGAGCCCCGGCGACCAATGGGCTGGCAGGTCCTACTGCCGCCCAAGTACTGCAAGCACCGCCACCTCCTTCCCGCAAAGACGTAACCAAAGAACCTGGTACTCGCAGCGTCTCACCGGAGGAGCGTCAGGCAAAAAGCCAAATTGTAGGTCTTGCCAAGATCCCGAAAAGCACCATTAATAATTTCCACAGGATGACAAATTGACGGAGGTAAATGGCGCTCAACCTAATGGTGCGACAGGCAACGTCACGACCAAATTACCCATCTCTTTCGCTGCTGCGGCGACCGGAACCCCCGAACCAGTGAAGGAGGTCTCTGTTTCCGCGTAACGCAATGTTTATATTGCCCATCATATATATATCATTTCCTCTTTTTGTTTGGACATTCTTGGTTTCGTGGTGGCCAACCACAGTTTTATTTATCGCTAGCAAGTTTGTTCTTCTGCACATAAGCACGGTCGTTTTTTATACTTTCCCCCCCATCTGTTCTTTGGTGTTTGTTTTCTAGAGGTTTCTATCTGCCGTCTAACCTTGTCTGTCTCATGCTGACCAGTACACATACTTACGATTATTATCGACTATTACTGTGACACTCCCCTGCCCACCATCACACTGTTTTCTTTGCATAGCATACCATTATTGATGCCTCGTCCCGCGAGAATACAATACACACTGCTTCCATCCAGTGCTTGCTGCAGAGATTTGCATGTTATGTCCAGTGTTCCAACTGCCGGATCTCCACCCCACTTGCACCGATTACCTGTCCTATTTCGTACACAGGAGCTCCAGAATCCCTGCGCAAGGCATTTAACACACTTTCACATGTGTCCTTGGGAACGATGACCACGAGGCCGATACCCATGTTAAAGGTGCGTGCCATTTCTAATGGTGCGACTCCACCTTGCTTCA
This sequence comes from Boletus coccyginus, assembly GCA_025782845.1. Classification (NCBI taxonomy): domain Eukaryota; kingdom Fungi; phylum Basidiomycota; class Agaricomycetes; order Boletales; family Boletaceae; genus Boletus; species Boletus coccyginus. Next base: position 751,436 of record JAHZSR010000015.1, read on the forward strand.
TCAAGTACCGAAACACACCCGGTAGCCGCCAGGTCGACGCGTCCACGTAACAACCCAACCCGTTCGGGAGAACTCGGGGAATGTTCTCGATGAAACCTCCGCCTGTGATGTGGGACATGGCTTTAATAAGACCCATTTGGGTGATCGGGAGCACTTGTTTGACGTAGATACGGGTCGGTTCAAGGAGGTTTTGGCCAAGTGTTTGAGTTGCGTCCCAGGGGCAGGGAGAGGAATAGGCTAGACCTGAGAGGGAGACGATTTTGCGGACAAGAGAGAACCCGTTGGAGTGCAATCCGGAAGAGGCAATACCGAGTAGAACGTCTCCTTCGACGACGTCACGAGGGAGAACCAGTTCCCTCTCGACGACACCAACAGCGAAACCCGCGAGATCATAGTCGCCTGAGAGGAGATAGGTCGTCATTGCGGGTTATCGTGGCACACCAGTAGTCCTTACCGTCCAAGTACATGCCCGGCATCTCAGCGGTCTCGCCCCCGATGAGGGCACATCCAGCTTGCTGACATCCATTTGCAATGCCCTTGATTACGCTAGCCGCAACAGCAACATCTAGTTTGCTGCAACCGTAATAGTCCAGGAAGTAGAGTGGTTCTGCGCCTTGCACCAGCAAGTCATTGACAGACATGGCCACCAGGTCAATGCCTGCCATGTCTAGTTGAGAGACGACCCTGAGAGACTATGGCGCAAAACTCACCTACAAGATCATGGATGCCCGTTTCGATGGCAATGCGAAGCTTGGTGCCGACCCCATCCGTTCCGCTGACCAATAATGGGTCTTTATATCCAACAGCTTTCAGGTCAAAGATGCCCCCAAAGCCTCCTATCACTGCATCCGCGCCAGCACGTTTGGTCGCACGCAGGTAGGGCTTGATGGCATCAACAAGCGAGTTCCCGGCGTCTACTGATACACCAGCCTGCTCGTAAGTGAGGCCTTTAACAGCGGCGTTGGCCTCCGTCAATGCTCTAATATGAACATGAGCATTGCTTAAGCCGAGGAACGAAGCTTTGCTCGCCTATAGGCTATGTCGCGACGATACACCATGCCCTCAAACGAGATATTGTCAATCGCGGAGTACACAGAAGAAAGTGCCTCTTCTAATGATGCAGCGACAGCTGACACAGCCAAGACGCGACCACCTGTCGTAACGAGTTCATCTCCGTTCAGCGAGGTGCCGCAATGGAAGACAACCACTTCTGCCCAAGGCAATGAGTGAAACACAGTTCTCGAGCGGCAATGCTTACCCGATGGTATTTCACCGATTTCAATGCGCTTGCCTTTCGTGTATTCGCCAGGATAACCGCCTGATACCAATACAACCGAGACCGCGAAACCCGATCGGCTGCTTATTTGTACCGAGTCGAGCCGGTGCTCTGCACAGGCCTACCTGGTCCGAAGGCTAGTCGGCATTGTCAAGATCTCACTGATTCGAAACGACGTACGAGGAGTACGGCAGCGAGGTCAACGTCATCGTCCATTAAAAGCATGAGGGCTTCAGTCTCAGGATCACCAAACCGGACGTTGTACTCAAGGACTTTCGGCCCGCTTTCGGTAAGCATAAATCCGACAAAGAGTAGACCAACAAAAGGGAAACCTTGGTCACGGTGAATACTCTGTGCGATGAAGGCACGGTTGGCAAACGTACCCTCTCTTCTCATGCCATCGATGGTGGGACGAAGGGTTTCTTGCATGATGCGATCCATAATCGTGGGGGTTGCTACTGGGGCTGGGGCATACACACCCATACCACCAGTATTTAACCCAGTATCACCCTCGCCAATTCGTTTGTGGTCTTGAGCAGGAGGAAGGGGGATAATCGTGTAACCGTCAGAGAATGCAAGGACGGATATCTCGGGGCCTTCAAGCAGTTCTTCGACTACGATTTCGTTCCCTGGCGGGTAGAACATGGTAGGAGGCTGAATATAGTGATGTCAATTACACGAAAGGTGTAGCGGACCTGCAGCGCCGAACACGTTGGCTACCATGATTTGTTGTAGACCTTCTACTGCTTCATCGGTAGATTCCGGGATGAGCACCCCTTTGCCAGCGGCAAGACCGCTGGCTTTGAGCACGACTCGGTAGCCACAGGTACGGACATGCTGAATTGCTTCATCAACTTGCGAGGACGAGAATGTGCGGAAGGTGGCCGTTGGGATTTTGTGACGGTGCATGAATGCCTTGGAAAATGCCTTGCTTCCCTCCATTCTTGCGGCAAGCTCGGTGGGACCGAAGGTGGGTATGCCAACTTGCATGATCGGGTTAGCGACATGTTCCGGGGTGCAACGTTTATTGGCTGACCTTTACGGAAGCACGTCTGGATGCCTCGCACCAATGGTTCCTCTGGACCAGGAAGGGCAAGATTGATCTGGTGCGGATATTAGTAGCAGGTGAAGCTGTATTGACGTGGTACTGACCTCATTCTGAACGGCGAACTGGACGAGTTGGTGATAGTGGGGGGCGGCAAGGGGCAAGTTTACATTCTCTGTCTTTGGGGTGCTGGCAGTTCCACCATTTCCGGGACAGACATAAATGCGATTTACGAGCGGGGACTGAGCGAGCTTCCATGCCAGAGCATGTTCTCTACCTCCGCTGCCTAGAACAAGGATCCTGGCACTCATTTACGAGCGGCAAAGTGGACAAAATGGAGAGTGAATGGAAAAGGATAAAATCGGAATGAATCGATGGGAAATAGATAAGATAACCATCTCCTGTGTTTTTTGTCTTTTTTTTTTTTTTTTGCAAAAGTGGGATAACACGGAACCAGATCGAGCTGGATTCGCAGATCAGCGGAACGACGAGCCTCGAACTGAGAGCACAGCGATGTGCTGTTCCTGCCCTCGCCTGGTGAGAGTGGCTTTCGCAGCGCTCACCGTGCCAGAAGTGCGGGGTCCGACGATGGCGCGTGACCATGGAGTCCAAAAACAAGCAGGTTGGGAGCGCCACTGGGAGCTCTGTCGCTGCGCAGTCAGTCCTACTCGTCTCTCGGCGTGTGTGAATGGAGACCGTCGTCGGCTAGGGAAATCTGTCAGGGATGTCTGGTTACAGGAACACGCTGTTCCAGACTGTGCTTGAACCGTTCGAAGAGGCGAGTACTGAGGCACTCCCGGTCGTTGACCAGCGCGCGCTCACGATGCAGGCTGTTCGACAGAGCTCAGCCACAGACCGTCTTTTCACGCTCAACCAGCACCGCTCGCCGGATGAGCTCGACAAACCAATGGATGAAAAGGATGCAGTCTCACGGAGGCTGTCTCGCAAGGATTCAAAAAGCACCTCGGGAAGATCGTTATGGCATAGGAAATCTACAAAGAAGTCAACCGAGTCGCCTGCTGCCACTGCCACTCAGGTGAAGCACCTCTCCTCGCCAAGCACACACTCGTTGCCCGCAATGGACCCAAACGACGACCACGACGGCACCCGCAGTTCCCATGAAAACCCCTCCTCCCTCCTCTCCCGCTCCATCGTCCCAGATCCGTTGGGCGAGCTCCCTGCCTGGTTCAAGAAGGAAACCGACATGGCTGCCGCCAACATTTCCACCTTCAGGATCAAGTACCCTCTTCACAGTCCAAACGGGCCTCGTTGGTACAGGAATCATCACTTACTCCCTCCCACCTCCCTCAATCGTCCTCCTTCGCTTTTCTCCCCTTTCTTCCCCCCCATCTCAGCTTCTGTACACAGTACACATGACCGGTCTGAAGATCCAACGCGGCCTCCTGGTCCCAGTCGCTCCCCCTCCGGTACACCTTTACCAACACCGAGCTCGTCCCAAGTGCGCATCCCCGATCCCAGTGTCAAGCCACGCAGTCGCAAGACCTCCCAAGACAATATCGATTTAATGGATCTTAGTGATCCTTGGGGCACGCGCTGGCATCACGAGTCACCGTATGACGCGGGCAGCAGCATTAGTCCTGTATCTGTTGATTCCCCCGAGGTAATCCGTCACTCTCGCCCCCGCTACCTTGTCTTGGGACTGACTGACCGATGCAGGGTGCGCCACGCACTCGCTCCCGCCTATCGAGTACGAATACGGGTCAAACTCGTCGAAAGACTGTTACTCCATCGCCCCTCTCCCAGTCGACATCTGCACTGCATTTGCAAACACCGGAGCCAACACCGGTGACGCGTAAGCTAAGCAAGCGTCGCAAGCCTGTACTGGGTGGACTCTTTGGCACACACGAAAAAGATTCGCCGGAGGGGCAAGATACAGATCCCGTTGAAGACTCGTCGTCCAGCTTACCAAAGCGATTGTCGACTGTCCCAAGTGGTGCTCTTCGCATCAATGTTGGTGGATCGAAGCGTCATTCTGCCCTCTCCCCAATGTCCATCTTTGCAAATGGCTCCACGGCAGCGTTGTCAAGCCATTCGTCTTCAAAGCATGACAAACGACAGAGCGTCTTTGGGAGATTGGTGAGGAAGTTTAGTATCTTGCGGAGGTCTAGCCAAGATCCGGTTACTTCCATCAACGAATGTTCCGAGAGTACTGCCGGTGGGGCCGCACTTTCGGCTGTGGAGGAACAGTCATCGCGCCGCTCGCTCATCTTGCAGAGCCAGCCATCCCCGGAGAAGCCGGTGACGGAAAAGAAGGTCTTAGACCGATCTAAGCGCATTCCTCCCCCACGGATAGACTTGGATATGGAACCGCAAGATGGCAAAGGTCCGTCAATAGAAGTTGAGCGGGCGAACAGCGACCGTACTTCATCGATTTCCTATGATGTGCCGTTCTCGCCTCTGGGGAAATTGATGATCGCAAACCCGGACGCCCCAAGTTCCGGGGGCACCACTCCTGTCAGGATGAACAACGCATTACCGCCAGAGGCTCCCGGTGAACCCCCACCCGGGCCCAGGCATCCGATTCAGGCCGTACCAACTGCACAACGCCCTCACTCTGTGGAACGGCGACCAGATGCTAAGCCTACTTGTGTGTCTTCCTCGATTGGGAGGTCGTCGCCCATCCCAGGTCTCCTCAGCCCCATTTCCGTCGCCGTCCCTGCTGTCACCTTTCCTGAAGTGTCGCAATTCATGGCTACGTCACGTTCCCCTATTCCACCTATTTCGATTCCACCTTCGTCGCCGTCCCCTGGACTTCGCCTGTCTACGAGTGCTCCGGTTCAAGTACCTATCCCAGTACGTACCGTCGGGGATGTTTCGCCCAGATCATCACCGTCACCGGCCAAGGAGGTACCACCTCTCGTACCCCCACGATTGGTCTTTCCCGTCGTCGACGACTCTCCATTATCCAAGGCGTCAGTTCTCGTTAATCCCCCTACCCCTCACAATACCGACGAACCTCATTCCGAGTTACCTGTTTTTGAGAGAGTCTCAACGGACCGCTCTGTTGATAACAGACAATCCCAGAATGTGTCACTCCCCAAGCAGGTTTCACCTACCAAGGAAGATGATGACCAGCAAATTGACAGCGAAGTTCGGCTTACCAAGTCTAATTCAACGAGTAGGAAAACAGAGACTTACAAGCTTGTGAGGACCCTTTCGATGTCGTCGTCATCGGAGGCGGCGTTTCAGGCTGAGGGTGACCAATGGTTGGTTGTCAACTCGGCTGGGGTTCCCCGCCGTCGAAGGACGAAGGAGAGAGTGGAGAAAACAGAGAGGATTGAGAAACCCCCTTCAAAAACATCTCGTGAGAGGGAACGCGAGAGAGACCGAGAGAAAGACCGAGAGCGCGAGAGGGAGAGGGAGAGGGAGCGCGAGAGGGAGAACGAGCGGGCGAGAGATCGCGAGAGGGACAGGAACAGGGAGCGGGGGAGGGATGAAGAGCGTGCACGCAGGCGGAGGCAAGAGAAGACTACTCAACAGGGAGATGAAGGCCAACGTCGAATCGCTAGCCACGCAAAGTCGAAATCACCACCGATCGACAAAACGGACTCTGGTTCTCTCTCAGGGCGACCTGGACGGGCTCGTAGTCTTGATACTGCGCAACGTCCAACTCTAGTTCAGCCTCTGATATTCACCCTGCAGGACGAGCCTCCACGCCCCCGTAAGAGCGATGACCGACCGCAAGATTCCATCCATCAGGGTCACTCAAAGACTGCACGCCCCGGGCCGAGCCCAATCGTGACGGTTGCGCGTGTTGATCGCCTGCCATCCATGTCCGCCCGGCCAACATCCGAGTTGACTTCTGCAGCCGATATGAACGCTCTTAAAGCTCGTGAAGCTTGGGAGATAGATCGGCTATGGAAGGGTAGAAGCATGGTTCAAGGTCAGCCGGAGACCAGCGTGATTGCCTCATCCTCTAGCATGGAGTTCAAGACTCCCAACGAAACAGCTAGAGATGCCATTTCGATACAAAGCTTCGCCCACGGATCCAGTCACACGTCAT